>PTEX01000255.1:352929-417913 GCA_003342815.1 Eudromia elegans | reverse complement strand
CCCGCACCAACTTGCCCGGCCCGCAGCGCTCCGCCCCCTGCGGCCATTCGTGCGGCCCCCAGGCCCGACGGCGCGCCCGTGGCCCCGCTCCCCCTGCGGCGGGCCGTGCGGCCCCCAGGCGGCGCGGGGGGGCCGCGGCCCCGCTCCCCCCGCGAGCCCCACGTGTGTCCCCCGCGCCCCCTGCGTCCCCTGCGAGCCCCGCGTCCTCTGCGAGCCCCGCGCCCCCTGCAAACCCCGTGCCCCCTGCGAGCCCCGCGCCCCCCGCGAGCCCCGCGTCCCCCTCCGAGCCCTGCCGGCGCTGCGGGGAACACGGGGCCGGCGGCCCAGGGCGACCCCAGGGAAGTTACTCACGCGCTCAGCAGTTACACGTGGAGACGCTGCCAACCGAGGAGCAGGATCAGGTCTTCTGCCCAGCCTCGGTTCCTCATCTGCACGGCGAGGACACTGCTACTTCCCTTCTCATATCCCGTCTGCATCTGTGCTCTCGTATGACTAAAATTTGGGCATGGCACTTGCTCTATGCATGCAACTGACCTCACTGTGACTGCAAGGGGCCATTATGGGACACAAAGTTAAGCAAGTCTGGAAGCGTTCACAACATTGGGACCTGATAAGGTAAAACGCCTTGGAGCACAAATTGTCCTTTATATGCGAAAACTTTATCCTGCATAACCATATAGAGTCTCCAATGCACAGCTGAGCTGCTTTTGATAAGACAGCACCAGGGAGGTTATTTCAGCTTCTGTTTCCTTCCGAGAAGTTCTGCAGATGTCACTGCTCTGGGCTTCCCAAACTAGGATAGTATCTGAGTGCACCTGAGATGATCCACAGATACCTAAAGCTTCTTTAGCTTTTACACAGCATTTTTTTTCCCATGCATCTTCAGGGAAATGCAGAACTCCTCTTTTATTATGCCTATTAAGCACACCTTAGTCTTACTAACCCCAGAGCCAAACTCTCCTCCTCCTGTCTGTCCCAGAATCATAGAATCCTTAAGGATGGAAGGGACCTCTAGAGGTCATCTAGAGGCCAGCCTCATCCTCCTCACTCCCTCCCTTCAGGTACTTGTACACACTGATCAGGTCCCCTCTCAGCCTTCTCTTCTCCAGGCTGAACGGGCCCAGCTCTCTCAGCCTTTCCTCATAGGGCAGATGTTCCAGACCCCTAATCATCTTTGTGGCCCTGCGCTGGACTCTCTCCAGCAGCTCCACGTCCCTCCTGCACTGGGGAGCCCAGAACTGCACACAGTACTCGAGGTGCGGTCACCTCCCTCGACCTGCTGGAGATGCTCTGCTTAATGCACCCCAGGATCCCATTGACCTTCTTGGCCATGAGGGCACACTGCTGCCTCATGGTCAACTTGTCGTCCACCATGACGCCCAGGTCCCTCTCTGCGGGGCTGCTCTCCAGGAGGTCGGTCCCCAGCCGGTACGTGTATCTGGAGTTATTCCTCCCCAGGTGCAGGACCCTACACTTGCCCTTGTTGAACTTCATGAGGTTACTCATCACCCAGTTGTCTAGTCTGTCCAGGTCCCTCAGGGCTATCAGCTGCTCCTCCCAGTTATACTGCCCTGTATCTTCCAGCAGTTTGGCAGGTAGGGAGACAACAGCACTCAACCCTTAGAATCATGTGCATGTATCAAAGAGAAAGAAAGAAAGGCAAACCACAAAAAAAGGCACCCCCATGCCCTTGGCAAACAGTACCTGTCTCCAGGAGGTCCCCATGATCCCTCCTGAGGAAAGGGAAAGACAGGCAGGGAGAACTTGCCAACCACCAAGGCAAAAAGTGGAAGCTGGTTCACGCGAGTGAATGCAGTGACTTTTCAGTAACTGCATGCATCCAGGTATCTGGAAGCCAAAGACCTGCAATTTTATAGAAGAGCTGCACATGCAGAAGCAGTTTGTAGCTCTTTCAGCAGCAACTTGAGATCTCGCCAATGGGTTAGTGGTACTGGGAAAGCAGGAGCCCATTTTGCATGTGCTTTCAAAGCAGATGTTGCACTATACAAGCGACAATTTCTCATTAAACATCTGATAAGAGCTTTAAGGTCAGAATCAAGTTGCTGGGCATGTGTGAGCGGGAGCTGAACCTGTTCAAGTCACATCTTCTGCAAGTCACTGCACCTGTGACAACAGGTGTATAGACAGTTCAGAGGAGCCTTCACGACACAGTAGATCTCGTGAAACTTCACATAATCCCTTATAACTCGCTTGAGAATTACTGGCAGTAACTGCCCTCAAACTGCTCACAGTTTTACCTAGTTGCTGGGATAGCAGCAGTGGACAGCCCGGAGGGAGCTCTGCACCACCCCAGGGATCATGGCCAAACTCAGTGCTAGCTCAAGCAAGTCTGTTGAAGTTAATGTCGCTGCAGGACAGACATACACTTAAGACACTCGCATTAAGATCCAGATTTTACAGTACTTTTTCATGCACTTATTCCCACTGACACAGCAAATTTTGGGTGAGCCAAAGTGGGTTGCAAAGGGTACAAATTAGAGAACATAGAGTGATAAAAGCTATTGGCCTCACAATTGGCTAATACATTGCTAGGTAAGTCTTCTTATGTCTGGTTGAAGAAATGCTGTCATTTCTCTTGTGGGAAGCATCTATCAACGCTGCACAGTGAATGGTTTCATTCAGATTCCTGCTTAATTACAAACAGTAATTGCTACTGAAGGAGGCACAATGCTTCTACGGCTGCACGCTACCATTTCCATCTATTGCTTTCCTGTGACTCTCCTACCTGACTGAACCATCTAAAGAGACAGCATGCCACATTCAGGCTGCTTCAGTCCATTATCAGGTAGATGGTGATAATTAAATCCAACAATAAAATAGAAAAGTTTCGTAAATTGAGAATCAACAAAGCATAGAGCAGTTTCAGGCGTAGTGCATTCCTGCTCTCTGCAGCAACTAGAAAGCGCCAGACAGGTGAGCCTGTTGCCTCTCCACTACAAGATTTATGTTCTAGCCCTATTATTTTTTTCAGAGAGAATGGTCTGGGAACCGTGTCCACTGACAAGATTTCTTTGTCGGATTGTAAGCTTGTTGAGCAAGCAGTTCCCATCCGGCTGGGAAAAAGAGAAGTTCTGATCAGGATGAGGTCCAAAGCATGGGAAATTTTCAGTGTCACAAATGGCTAATGGAGGTTGCTTTGTGCAGGCAGAAATTTTCCTCAAATTATAAATTCTAAAATGTTAAGGGGGCCAGCTTTGTTCCACAACCTTTATTCTAGGGAAAGAACCCCCCAACATCCTGCCAAAAAGAAAAAAACAACAAAAACCCCCACACTGTTATTTTGCTCTTCACACTTTGCAATATCAGAAGTGATTAAGAAAACATTAAAGACCACACACTAAATAACATTTCAACAGCTATTTGAACATAAGATGGGAAATCTTGTGGGAGATACAAATCCAAGACATCCTTACCACAGGCTGCTTGCTTTCCCATCAATCTCCTCATGTCCGTTGCCCTTCTGTCCTGCTATGCAGACTCCTCAGCTGCAGTTGTAGCATTTCTAGCACTCACCTCCCTCCTAACTTGCTACATCCTGTTGGCTTCACACTGTCCTCTGCTTCCTCTCTCTCCCGCCATTCGGGGTTCCCATTTACACAGAAGCATTTCAGGCAATTGCCTTGAGGCTTTTTTTCTGAGTAACTTATTCTTCACTGACATACCCCAAGCTGCACATCTTTCCACTAACTTCTACCATACTATCTACTTTAAACCACTTTTTTTCTTCTTTTTTTTAAGATATTATTATTCAGTTGTTTACTTTGCCTGGGCCTTTACTTCATTTTCTTTTTCTTTGTGAGCTTCCTATCTAGAGGCTAGAGTAACTCCTAGTGCCTTATGGACATTACCACAAACACAGAATAAATACTTATTGTAATAAGGCAAGGAAATAAGGATGACAGCTGATTAGATATATGAGATTTTAATCTGTATGTATGAAGATAAAAATTAACACTTTATCATTACTGGCTTTGTTAACTTCCTTGCATTTAAAGAATAGGAAGCATAGAGAGAGAGGGTTTTTTTCCTTTCTTTTTAAAAAGCATACAGAATATTTGACAGTAAAGGCATTGCAATAGGCTAAATATACCTTTGAGCTCGCAGTCGTATATGGGCCAAAGCTAAAGAAAGACCCAGTTCAAATCCTTGAGCTCCGACTCTCACTAGCATCCTGACTCCTCGTTTTGCCAACTGTTATGTGACGTTTTCAGCACTGGCAACCTGTACAACTCATGGATGGAACAACTGGCTGGTGGGTCTGCCTGTGGGACAAGCGTGGTGGACACGGGAACCAGCCACACCACTACTCCATTTCACAGGATAGACACAATATTAGTAGTAGTAGTGCCCATAGGGTATCAGATAATAGGTGTTGTTTTACTCCATGTTGTTCCAAGGAATTTGTTCTCTTCTCAGGCCATGGAAATTGTATAGCCTACCTAGCAAAATGGGACAGTCTTGGTAACAGTCTTGCTGGGGACTTGGTCACAGCTGTGATACTTGTGTTGGGGAAGGAGGGAAGGATGTGATCTCCTTATACAACAAGAAAGTTCAGACTAGAGAAGACTAAAGGGCTACTGTTAAAAATAGGATTCTCAGCTATGATACAGCACAAACGTGCAGGAATCCGGCTTCTCCCATCAGTGACCGCCCAGGGGTTATTGTGGATATCAAACCGTTGCATTTGAGATTCAGGCAAAGGTAACAAAATTCTGGCTTGCTATTTGAAAATGCTCCCTATGGCTACGGAAAACAGTTTTGCTGCTTCATCTGAACATTTTAAATGATCTAATTTATGTTTCTTTTTGTATTTAGCTCTATGTAGGCTATACAAAAGAAAATCTACTTCCAGTTACATCTGGAGATAGCTACTGCAGTCCAATAGTTACTCTAGTTCTCCAGCATTGGAGAGAGAGAATAGAAATGCGTTAATCAGAAATCCACATTTCAAATTAATTGAAATTTCTCCTTCTTGAAATGACTTAGAACAGAACCTCAATCATTTTTGCACCAATTCATATCAATATAGTTTGCAGAACTCTTTGACTGATATAAAATAAAACTCGAGAAAAAGGCAATCATCCACTTTTCAGAGATTACTGAATCCATGTATAGCTTTAAAAACAAAAATATCCTACCACATTAGTTCTCCTTTTAGTGATCCCTTTCCAACTTGCCAATTTATAAGGCATAGCTATACCTTCAGTTAAAACTTCTTAAGTAATTGTTCTTTTTCAAAAGAGGGGTAAAATGCTATAAAGAACAAACTCTACATATGCAAAGGGGGCTGAGCTAAGAGGGATTATCACACTTCCATTTTCTTACTGACTGCATCTGAAGTCCAAAGACTTTAAATTACTATTTTTCCCTGAATATTATGTTGTGGAAGATGAAGATGATATGGCTGACTGTCCACAGGTTAAAGATCACAAGGGTTAGACATAAACCTACCCAGATCAGAGATGAAGATGACCCTGAGCCTTTCAGACACAGGAACTATTTCCAGATTCACGTAGTTCATTAGGCATTTTGCTAGTAATGAAGTTGCATAATTGTTGACAAATTCTTCTCTTGAGATACTCCTGCCAAAATTATTTCTACTTGAGAAGTAGTTTGAAACAGGAAAAAGATACAGGTCCACTTTTGTATGACTTTAATCTTGAATAGTAAAGTAAGGAAGACATTAGAAACGCCGAAAGATAAGGCAATGGATAGATGATCCTTTTCCTCAACTCCTTTTATAATTACTCCCTAAGGATTGAAATGGACAGACTCAAGAACTTGAAATTATATACCTTTCTGATTTTTTTTTGGCAAATGTGAAATGAAACAAAAAAGTGCAGAGCTACTACGAAACAGCCATCAGTGGAAGGCTGTGTTACTGAGCCACTGTATTAGTCACATAGGTCTGCTCTTCTAAAAAACATATCCCTTTGAAAGTTCACATTTACAGTACATACAGTCATTTGTTTTCTGTGAGGTCTTCCATCATTTACAGGTCACACCATTTTCAGGACACTGTCCACTGTGTATAGTGGGGCTGTATATGTTCTCCCTTGTATACCACTTGTAAGGAACTAACTTCTGTTCCTTGCTGTGCACATGTGCCAAACATCTTGAGTCTGGAGAAATAAATCCATTTTAAAGCAGAATATATTCTTCATCTTTGTGCCTCCCTGTTGCAGTGCATTGCAGTATAGCCGATTGGTGTATATCTCCGCTCTGGATTATCTTATTTATAGCTGAAAATGACAGGTATGTGGTCAGACTGCCGTTGTGGTCAAACTGCTGTTGTGATCTCTGTCACTTGTGGGAAGCCTTTTCTGTTGTTGTTGTTTAGTAGCAGGTAAAGTTTTCTGTCAAGAAATCCAAAAAGAAGCTTTCTTCTATAGCAAACGCAGTAAATAGAGACCTTGAGAGACCGGAGCTCCCTTTTGCAAGCCAGAAGTGTGGTAGTACTGTTAGATGAATCATCTAGTCTCCTTGCACCATAGTCCTCCACAAAAAATGGCAACATTAACACTTTTTTATTTTATAAGAGTAGTCTGAGGATACCCTAAATATTTTTAAAAGTGTACACAGGGTGACAAAGGGGCCCATTTTAAGGGCTTAAGGGCTACAAGACTGACTTGAGTTTTCCTGCCTTCCTTTGAGCTGGCCAGCGGGCAAGCCAGCTGGAAAACAAATAGCCACACTGATTCTAGCCTGAAGATACCACCATGGCCATCTGCCTAGGAAACACCTCCTTCCTCGTCCCACCAAAAAAAGCATTAAGAAAAGAGAAAGTGCTCATGTGAAAACAGGGTGAGTAGGCTGGAGAAGGGGGTCAGGAATGCAAGAGTCTCCCCACCAAAGTGAGGACAAATGAAGAGGATCTTTATTTCAGGAGCTTCTCAAGAGGAGAGGGAACCCAGCAGAGATGCAAAAAAAAACTGAATCATGTTTTAAGGGTTCCTTGACTAACGGAATCCAGTCCCATTTTGAAGAGATGTGAGCAAAACAGAATAGATTCGCATCTGATAAGGGATGGAGATACGGAATATGTAACCAAGACACAAGTTGATGAGAATTTGAGACAGGAATTTTGGCTACACAAAGGCTTAGGAAAGGCCCTAGACATCCAAAGTCGCACGAAAAGGCTCTACTTCTTTCAGGTATACATGTTTTGTATATTTTTATTATGGAGCTGGTCATGTCAAGAATAAATATTAACTGTGTAGCTGTCACATCTTCTCTTTGTCCCAAGCCTGCCCCTTTCCTGGGTGTGTCCTTCATTGCACGAGCCCCAGGGGACTTAAGATAGAAGTGGGTGATATTAGGGGGAAATTAGCCATAAAGAAAACATTTTAAAAAATGATTAACCCAGTGTTAGAGCTATTATGGGACAGAAGAGAAATGTCAGAGAAAAAGAATGTGTACCACAACTGCGCCATTACTCTATAATTAGCTTATCTTTACATAATTTATGGTTAGTTCTATGCCAATGAATTCCAACAAGAAGAAAGTCTTGGCTTATGAACCGGCAAAACCTGGATTTTTAGAATTTTTAACGGTATTCTTGGAACTTAAATATACTGTATCTTTAAAAGTTAAAAGGAAAGAGCCTTGTTCTGTAACATTCATTGACATAGAACTAATTACAAGTTAAGGACCTAAATGTCTTTAAATATGTAAGGTTAAGCTTCCAGCTTTACCTTGATGCAGGTAAATAATGTGAGTATTTGGAGGAATTATGTATATATTATGTAATCAATTCAATGGCTTTTGTCAGGCACCAGCGGAGTTTAATGGAAAGTATTATTTATCTCAAGAGGGGTGAACAATTATTCTTTTTCAGGTCCTCTAATTCCTTCTTCCCTTTAGAGACTAATATTTGAGTGGAAAAGTAATCATTATGTGAGTTTATAATGTTAGATGAAAATTCATCCCAGTTACCCGACTTAATGATACAAACATGCAGAAATATATATATGTATATTTATATACTAAGGCCCTGAAGTGAATATCAGGATGCCCTACAAGTTAAATATTGATCAATACATACTGCGTATTTTCACCTTGAATCAATACTTCTTAAATCAATAACTGCTTACTGTTACATAGAGGAAAAATTTGGCTTATAATTGAAAAAAAAGGGGTATGCAGTAAATTAAAACATTTTTCTTGTTTACCTCCAACAGTTGCAGGTGGCCAGGGTATAAAAACAAAAAACAAACCCAAAAAGAACAGAACATGCAGAATAGAGTGTATGCCGTTCAGAAAATACTATTGCTCAAATTTGCTGAACTAATATAATAATTATATATCCACAAATATGACCTAAATTTCTATTCAGAGAACAATCCCACTCATTGAATTCAGCTGAAGTAGCCTATATCCATATACCTCTCTCAGCTTCTTGATTATTTTTAATTTCTTGGAATGTCCTCACATGTGTGCTTAAGCAATCAGTACAACTGTTCAAGGAATCATATTTTGGGATTATGTATCTCCAAGCTCTGCATCTTAAAAATTGCTTTGTCATAAATGATAGGACGATTTTAAAAGTGTAAAAGGAGAGATGAAAAAATTATCATCGTTTCAGAAGCTAGCCATTTTCAGAATCTGGGAATTCTCATCTTTTTTTTTTATTTATTTATGTCAAATACATGCAGAAGAAACCTATTCCAATTTTTATTTACAATAAAAAAATTTTTTTCTGCCACTTCATTGTTCTTGTGGTTCATGCTACATATAGTCAGTAGTTAAAAAATGAACACACAAAAAAACCATGCTATGCATTGAAACACAATCACATAAATAATCTCCACACTAACCAGCTGCAAAGGTACTTCTCTGTTCCACCATAACTGAGAATTAGGCGTAATAGACCTCAGCCTGAAAAATGTAATGCTTCATGGAAAAATGCATAGAGAAACTCAGTTAAGAATGCTTAACCCTCCCCACTCCCCCACTTTTATTATTACAATTACACCCCTCCCAGTTATTCTGCCTGATCCTCCCTCCTCATCCTCCTCTCCCATCTCCCCACAAAGAATTAGGAAAGATTAAGTTTCATCAGCATTCAAACCTGGCCACATTTTGCTATTTCTAGATTTAAAGATAATGAAACACTTTACAGAAACCAAGTAACTTAAGATTGCTAAGATTAAATTAAGACAAGTGAAAAGATTCACGAGCACATCTATACAGTAATATACGTTGTAAATAAATACATAAGCAAAATATTTAAAAACTGTTCTTACCCTCTTAAGATTTTTTTTTTTCATTTCTCTCCTATTACAATAATATGTAACCAAAATGAGATGCTGTCTGCTGTGTTTGGATTTGGATGGGAATCCTGGACTTTCTGTTTCCATATCTAGCAGGTGAAAACATCTTCCAATTAATCTCATATATATATGCTACTATATTTAAATTCATATTCCCCAAGTGATTTGGGACATTAATGGATTTTTTTTTATAGTTTTGATTGATTGCTATGTGCCAAATTAAGTTATAATCTTATTAAGTAATCTTATTATCACTAATTTCCTCTTAAATTGCAGCTTTTAGCCAGGATAGTGTAGGAAGAGGGAGTCTGGCCGGCACCCCCAGATAGAACGGGAAGGCAGTGGAGGAATTGCACTTTAGTTACCTGCTGTGATGCCAGTGCAGCAATAGACCACTTCTGGATTTGTCTTTCTGGCCAAAGTGCTGTAAGCTTCTCAAAGTGCAAAATGCATAATATTACTAATATTGCATACATAGTTTTGGTTTTATTATATGAATAAAAATGGCAAAACTAAGGAATGCCTTTTATTGCACTTTTCTGTGCTATTCCAGTTTATAATTTACAAAGATAGAACTACTATAAATTGGCCCAGTATAACCTTTACTCTCTCCGCAGCATCACTCTCTGTCTTTTACATGTCCTGGAACTCTCACAGCCACAGGAAATTTGCAATTATTTTCCTCCAATTCCTCCAATTTCCTTCCAGTTTCTCCAATAACCCATCCACTCTACCCTCCTTTGTTCTTTTTCCCATTCTCATACCCATTCTTACTCCCTTTCCTACTATCCTGTATAGTCTCCACATCTGCCCTGTTCCTAGGCCTGTTCTGCAGTAGTGTCTGCCATCCTTGACTTCACGTGCCTGTCCAGCTACTTCTGCATTGCCCTTTCACATCCAAACACACTGAAGGTATTGCCTGCAAGCCCTGGTAAGATTTCCTGTATTCCATTTCCACCCTAAGGTGTCTGATCTAGTTTCTGCACCTTTTACTCCACTGAAGTTAAACACAGCCAAATCTGGTCAGATGAGAAGACCATCTAAGCCAGTGTTGGGTCTCCCGCAGTGGCTAAGAGTACAGGCCTAGTGAAGTGTTACCAGAAGAGGCAATGATATAGTGACACCCTTGACTTGACAAATTGTTCAGGTCAAAATCTCTAATGATCATCTTATAGCCAGTCTCCAAGCCAGCTTTTACTCTTTTCCTTGTCCTCTCCTTTCCCCTTTATAAATATCCTTTTTTCACCATGGCTTCAAAAACAATGCTCATTCTTTATGAGTTTTATCACACTCTTTGGAAGCTCTTGCACCTTTTTCTGAGAATACTACTGAGCTCTGTCCTACGTCTCTCCTCCCTTCTTGTCATCCCTAGTTTCATTTAGTTTCATCTAGTTTCATTTTGTTTCAACCTTGTTCATTCAGAATATGCCTACAGAGTTCAGTGTCTCTACCTGGCCATTTTCAAAATATTAATTTTTCTTGTAGATATCGCTATTATTCCTTACTCATCAATGAAAAAAGAGGAAAAAAAAAGAAAGCTCTATGTGTATCGGGTCTTTTTAAGCCTTTTCTGGTTTATCACATCTTGTTCCAACTCAGAATGTAACCCCAGAATTTGATGGGCTTGTGAAGAAAATCTGCACCATGAAGCAATTCCATTTTCAATCAAGAACCTCCATTCTCTCTCCCATGCAGCCCTTCTTTGAGAGCCTCTCTGGAGATCCTCCAGGTTTCTGGCAATGCCTTCATTAAGGATTTATGCTCTCCTAGGCAGGTGACTTGAGGGGCAGCAGGCTGTGGACATACCAAGGACGTTCCCTACTGTGCTAGACAGTACTGCCTGATCATTTCCCAGTGTTCTCTCATTTCTTCATCAGATTGAAATCTGATCTTCAGAGAAGTCAGTAGGAATTCTACTCTTTCCTTCGTTGTTTCTGCATTCTCACCTACAGCTTTGTAGGAAGCCAAAAAAAAAAAAAAAAAAGTGTTTCTTAAAGTTAAAACTAAAAAGCTGTTTGTGATATTCGTAAAACTCTGGGAGCTTATGTTTAGAAGACAATGGGAAAGGCTACAAGTTGACTATTCGAAAATAAGCTTTATAGAACTGCCAGACATAAGGAATACTTATAGAGATCTACTTCAAAAGCGATTACTGCAGCCTTGTTTGTCCTGGCCTTTGTAGAATACTGACAGTATTTAAAATATTTTCAATATGGACTAGAAAAGATAAACTCTAAAAATTCAATCTTGATTTTGCATTTTTTCTTGCAATAGGTGAATTAATTTCTCAAAGTCAAACAGTAAAGATTTTATATTAGTCTGAAGACAGATTGCAGGAACTTCACTTCCTTTCTTCAGTTAGTGGGGGCACTATTTAGCACTGAGGTGAAGGACAGAACCCAAAGCAAACAAGAGAAGCACGGACAGTGGTGGAGGCTCCACTTGGGCAGAAGATGCAATCTCCAACTGGTTTTCCCAGGATTGCACAAATCAGTTCAGGAGGATGAGAGAGGCCAGTGCTGACTTGATTAATTGGCTGTGCAGAGTTTTGGGAGTTACATTTCTTGAGGCACACACACAAAACACAAGACAGAGGAAATCATATCACTACCCACATGAGCCTGCGGTTTGGAAAGACGAGCGGTTGGCTTCCGGCAGCTGCAAGGAATGATGGGGAGCCAGATAGGGCCAGGCTGTCACACACTCCATACTCTTTTCATAACACTCTCCTCCCCACCCCCCATTTTTTTTTGTAACTGCAGTAAGCACGCTGTCCAAGGCTGCCAGAAAAATGAGTTACATAGGTGTCCTCTCAGTCAGCTATCAAATCCTTCTCTTCCAACTTACTAAATAAAGCGACTATTGCATTCATGAAAAAAAAGGCAAAATCGTTTTTATGCAAGCCCATACTGGAGAATCAGGAAGGTATTCATTTTATTTTGTGTATCTAGACAGTGATTTTAATGTTATGTAAATGCAGCAGGCAATTCCTAATCTATCCTGAAATGTATGTGTCAGAGCTCTTGTGTAGTACAGGTTACTGATGATAAAAACAAGATGTGTTTTTATACAAGGAAGGCGCATGATTACCAGCTTTAGAATTTTTTTTTCTTTCATTACAAATTTAAAATAGGACAAGCCAGTGCAATGGAAACTGAGGGGTACCACCACGGAAAAAGCTAGTGGCTTTTCAAAGAGCCAAGTTTGACAAGCATTGTTTGCCCCTGTCCTTGAAACCAGAATAGCTAGGCATGGTAGCAGCCTCCAAGACTTTAAAACTGGTGAAGTAGAAAGCTTCTATTAATCCTTAGAGCACCATTGTTCCTCATTTTCTTCTTCTTCTTCTTCTTTTTTTTTTTTTTTCCTTGTAAAAAGGAAACTTATCTTGTCTGAAGAATGTTTCCAAACACTCAGTTGACTTGAGGTTGTCATGATAAGGCAATCTTCTCATCAGAAGGCTTTTTCAGAGAGGAAGAAGCAGCTCAGATACAAGCAGGGTCCAAGCCTCAGATCCAACTGTCAAGGAAGCTGATGAACAAAAGATCTTAAACTGACATTTAGTTGGCAGCTAGATGCTTAGGCACCTCCATAGGACAAATCAGAATCTCAAGTCAAGATTGATCTGCCCCCTCAACCTGGGGGAACTTCAGTTCATGTTTCCTCCAGTGAAGTCAACACCATACACAGTGGTGACTTGAACCCAGGCCTACTACACTATGGCTCAAACAGGGACTGTTAGATAAAAACTTACCTAGAGAGAGCAGTAAGTAGGGGGAGAAAAGAAACTTCTCCTGTGTTTTGTCAGAAAAGGTAGAGATCATAATGCAATACCAAACTATCAAAGGACATTTCAGGGCTATTTCAAGTGCCAGTTTGCGTCTTCCCATGGGAGGGGGTTATGTGACTGACTAAAATAATGGCCTTAAGTTAGTCAACATGAGCAGATGTGCTACAAGGACCTTGATTAATCCCATTCTGAGGAGTTCAGCAAAGGCACCCAAACCTTCTGTGTCTTTTACCCTCAAATAAGAGCAAGTGCTTCCCTAAAACTAAAGCTGATTAATCTCTGAGACATCTCAAAAAGCCTTCAAGGAGCTCTGAAAATACCAGAATATGATGTTTTCCCTGTGCGCCCAGGCATGGGCGGTCGTTTATCTCAGTTCGCAACCTCCTGGAAAGTATGCAGCATGGACCACATTTGCTCTATATAGTATAGTAATAGTATATAGTATACGGCAAATAGTATATGGAAACGTTGAATTTTATTCAGTGCTGCACCCTTTTTCTGTTGGAGAGAATTACCAATGAGGTCAAAGAAGGGCCAAGATCCCAGACATGGATCTCAGATCCAACTTGTAGCCACATAACTATGCACTAGTTTCTACTGTCCTTTAACATGAAACAAGATGAACGATCACACAGAAATATCAATGTTTCAGTTGCAAATGATGTCAGTTAAGGATTATTCTTGTGTGAAAATAAATGGTAATTTTATTGGGTGGGCTGGAAAAAAACTGTGGTTCAGTATAAGCCCTGTAACTTTCATTATAGAGAGCCAAGGCACGGTAAATGAGAGTTTGAATCTTTCCTCTATCATGCTGTTATTTTAAAACAGTATTTTTTTACTTGCATGTTTCTATAGAGGTATTGTTCCATCAGCAGTCAAGTTAGGACACAGTCACCCAAGCAAACTGAGAGTTTACAGTGCAAAGATACCAGACAAATGAGAGAGTGGACCCCCTAATAACGACTCTCAGCCTTGAACGTTAAATCACACCATACGTTATGATCTCAACACTTACCTACCTAGTATTATCTGACCCCTTGTCCGTATGTCACCTTGTCATCCTTTCCACCAAACCCCGAGTACCAGCAAAGGACTGAAAGGCAGTTCCCTTTTACTGCTGACTGCCCCAGAATAGGTTCCTTAGAAACTATATAAGTGAGTGAGTCGCAGCTAGCTGACACTCCTGCTCATCTGGGAGGCACACACTTTCTGAATGCTAGGAAGTCATGCACTTCTCCAGGTGCTTTTGGGACTTAAGAACTAAATACATCCTTCCTCTCAACTCTCAGACAGCATGGACTAGCTGTTAGTTTGTTAGCTAGTGCTTTTAATCAATCTGTATAATTTTTTTCATAGATGTGTTAATGGCAAAGTGTTTTGAATAGCGTTTTACACAAACTGATAAACAGTTAGTAGAAAATGTTTCATGTCTTGCACGGGGAGTAGAAACAGGCTCTTTTCTTTTATATTCTCATACTGTTCCATATACTCTCCATTTTATACTGAAAATTCATTTCCAAGAAATCTCTCTTGAAGTTCCCCATTTTCTTCAAAATATTTGTTGCCAGTGAAAACTTGAGCTGGAGAGTCATAGAATCATAGAGTAACTTAGGCTGGAAGTGACCCAGGGGTTCATCCAGTCCACGTGCACTCAGAGTAGGGCCAACTCCAAATCTAGAATCAAGTTAGAAAGTTTATATGTATGAATAGATTTTTTTTTCTTACAGGAAAGGTATTTAATTCAACAATGATCACATTTATTCTTGTTAAAAGTAATGAATTTTTCATCAAGTTCTGTGAGAGAGATCAAATTTTAAGTCATGGAATAAGTCAATGGGGTAAAGGCAACTCCGTGGATTATCAATTAATGTAGATGTTAAAGAAGAGAGTGTTAATCAATATGCAACCAGACCAGAGCTTTGATAACAGCAAATAAAACAGACTTTTATATTATCTTGGGTTTGTTTGCTTAAGAATCAGCTTATTTCAACTGTAGCTTCCTTGACTTGATTTGATCTGATCTGCACGAGGATATTTGTTTCTGTCTTTCGGAAAGGAGGATACTTTCTCCCATTTACTCTACTCTGAATACGCACACCAGGCCTCTACTTGATGAGAATGAAGAGTCCTAATAATCTGAGTTGAAGTTGGAATCAGGGAGGGAAAGTGGAATCAGGGAGAGAAAATGGAATCAGGATCCATAGTTGGAGAACAAAGAGGTTAGCTAAGAAACTTGAGAAGCATCTAAGCAAAAGGTAATATAAAAACATATTTATGGCCTGGCCAAATGCCGAGACTCCAGAGCTTTTACTACCAGCCTATGTATGTGACTCTGAGCAGAAAGAATTTGAGTAAGATCATATAGGATGGTGAGACTGACAGTTTAAGACTAACTAGAACAAGTAGAAACAGGGAAGAAGACCCAGGAATTAGAATCTGTAGCACAAAGAAAAATTTTCCATTTTTGCAAGCTGCTTGATCTAGCTGACATGTAGACAAGCCAGCTATTGGATTCACAGACCAGTCCTCAAAAAGCCAAATGCTGCATTTACAGAACCAAATTACTGACAAGCTTAGTGAAAGCCATGACACTATGCAAGGACTCCCTATGTCCCATGCTTTTGCCAGAATTTGTATCTTATTAGCCTATTTCCTCTGCCAAAAATTAGGCATAGTAGGGGCCAAATAAGGGATCTATTAACACAACCAAGGAAAATGTGTTTGAATTTACTCAGGTACCTTGTTAGTGTATGAACAGCTATCTTTTCTCTCTGGTCTAGAGTTTCGACATTAGGACAAGAGAAGAAATCTTGACAGTATCTTGTTTGTGAGTAAGTGAAGACTCCCATGATGTTGATCCTCATTCAAAAGTAACAGCAACAAGCAAAAAAATGCAGCTTTTGTGAAAGAAAACATTCATGAAAATGATCATTATTATTTTATCTTGAGATCAGTACTTGAAATACTTACTGAGCATTACAGCAACATTCATAATGTTTTAAGCAAGTTTTATGGATGGCCAAATAGCATCCAAATATTTGCAAGACAATTTGTCAACATTTCCTCTAAAGTGTGTTTTTTTAGTGAAAAGCTGAAAATTCATTTAAAAAATTTAAAAAAACTTTCCAGAGAAATCAGTAAGAAATAGAGTACCTTTGAATTCATATGACTTGAAAACACACAGTATATTTAGGGAAGATATAAGTGCTATTTAGTAAAATAAACAAGATTTGAATACAATATGTTAAAAATTAGCTGCTATGGAAGACTAGGGCATCTGGAGCTGGTTGTTTTAAACACACTATGTAACAGGGAAGACAGTTTGGTAATGGTGTCAATGGAGTTATCAAAGATACAGACATTCATCTAAGTAATTGCACAGGAAAAAAGCATTAAGATCTTGGCACATTTTAAAAATGATTCCTAATTAAAACGTTATTTAATAAACAGACCAGTTTTATTACTCATGAATCTAAAAAAAATATTAATAAGTGACTGTTAAACATGTAATTATAAGGGTAATAAAGCTCTCCGTTTTGATTAGAGAAAATATTCATTTCATGGCCATCCAGTGATCCATTTTCTAGCACAGCTGTCAAAGGAGGCAGTCTGCAGCCATTTAGAGATGTACTATTGTTATTATGCTTATGTAATACTGCTATTACATTTTGTAACAGTAATAACACACAGCAACTATAGACCCACTTGCTAATACATCAAATATTCTCGAGCCTTCTTTAGCTCCCAGGTAAATTGGTGCATTTTTGCTACTAGAGTTGCAAGGCACAGGGGTGGATTTAGAGCTTTCTGCCCGCACTGCTCAAAACAGTCAGTGTTGCTAGTCTGGTGCTGGTAGAAACCATCCCACCCACTCACAGTCTCCAAACATTAAAGTCTTAGCAGAAGGGCCCAAAATGATGAGACATTGATCACCCACGCCTTTCACTATGAGCTGACCCTGCACCCCACTCCTGCAGGAGCCCTTGCAATGACCTCCACCAGCTCCAGAGATAAAATTCAGAAGAATCACACAGGAGGGTTAATGTTTGTTAAGTTAACAGGATTTTGTCCAAACCAGAAAGCAGGGAAACACCAGATTACCTTTCTGTCACTAGGTCAAGATCCTGTTTCCTTTCAGGTTTCCCTGCAGGACAAGCCTCCCACATCCATCTTGTTTTCCATCTTGTTTTTCCCTGCATCAAACTCTTTCAGACAAAGGAGACCTTAGTATTGCTAAAGTGGGAAACTTATGAAATCTCCAAAGCATCTTCTACCTTTTTTGTGCTACCTAGAGTTGGACTCACTCGTTGCAAACGCTGATTTCACTCACACAAGGAGGGTGCTTCCCCAAGGATTTTTTCAAATAGGCGAGGAGCCATTCATCTATCTCATCTGTCTGTATTGGTGGAAACCCCTTATATTTCAGCCACCAAGGCAGATTTCCTAACTGAACTGACCCACGGAAGTGTGCTAGCAGTTACTCTCCAAGTTTCTTTCTTTTCATTTTTTTCCAGCGACTTAATTACACCTTGTGATACAAACATCTGAACAACAAATCTGGAGGTCCACTGACACTCAAGGTAGAAACTGCTCTATTAACTAGGATAGTCACCGTACTTCTTCAAGATAGCATCACTGAAATAGGCTGTGTTTTTCCTATGTCATATAGGAAAGGTATACAGAGCATACCAGGTCTATATGGACATTACCTGCATTTTCCTTTCCTTTTGAAGATTCTGTCCATGTGGAGCAAGGCTGCAGGTTAATTCCCTTGCTCCATAGTTATTCTTTATAGTACAAGTGCCCCTAAAGGCCTCTCTGCCAGAGCAGGGGTTTGACTGGTGCCACATCATGAGGCACTGTAGAGACGAAGATGACATAGGGGTTATTTCCTTGGCTTCGTTGCCAGCTCCTGAGGCACCAAAAGGGTGTAGGAGAGTTACTGATGCTCTGGGCTGAAGCTTTCATAGACAGAAGCCCAGTCAACACTGCCTGGATAGCGATACCTTTATATCTTAAGCTCAGATTGAGGCCATGCAAAGACAGTGCCCATCATTTTACCAGGGAGGGGGAGGAAAAAAAGCCTGTTTTTCAAAACCACTCACTAGGCTTCATTTCAGCTGACAACCAGGGGGCCTGACAGTGATCCATACTCCTGGAAACAATCAGGTGAACAGTCACTGTAAGAAAGGATCTCTAAGAAGTCACTGTAGGATTTTCATTTAAAAATAATGCTTTTTATGTAACAGCTGTGCAAACAAGATTAGAATTCTGGATATGTCTTTTGTTGCTTGGGGTTTAATCCTGCAGTTCTCAATTCTTCCTCATTTGGACCAGGAAGGGCCGGGAAGAGAGGGAGGGAGGGAAGGTAAGAGGTGAGCTCCTAAATGCTAGGCCATCTATTTTCTTTTGATTTTGAAATGATAACATGTCTAAGATTGATTCTGTTCTGGAGTGCCATAAAAGAAGAGCTTGTTTTTCAACTGGAATATCGGAGAGAAGATCATTAGTCCTGCTACCACACTTAAAAGAGATATCAAGAAGCGAGACTGCAAGTGTTACAATCTT
Source organism: Eudromia elegans (assembly GCA_003342815.1). Taxonomy (NCBI): domain Eukaryota; kingdom Metazoa; phylum Chordata; class Aves; order Tinamiformes; family Tinamidae; genus Eudromia; species Eudromia elegans. The sequence continues at coordinate 399,265 of PTEX01000255.1, read as the reverse complement.
TGTTGTGAAGCATAAAAAAAGGGAAGACATTCTTAACTACATAATGCAGGAGATGAATTCTCAGAATTGGTAACCTCTTAACCAATGTCCTGACTTCCAGCATTAGACAGTATTAAGGAAGTGACTGAGGTGACATTTATATGACAGATATCTTGTGTATTTAGGACCTCACCTGTGTTGTTTTGCTATGCTCCTCGTTTGTCAGCGTTGCCATTCAGAAAAAGAGTTGACCCTCAGCTTCATCTGCATGAGAAAGGGACGAAGGCATTTAAAATAAATAAGAGTATAATATAAGGGATATGCCAGTTGTTTACACTTTTAAATGCTACTTTTTGGTGCTTTTTGAAAGCAATATGCCTTACAAGAGATTTAAATAGGGGCTAATTTAAAATAACAATGATAATAAAAACTAAATGCATTAGTTAATCTGGAATACATTTGGGAAATAAAGCAGTCTTCATCATATATGTCAAGATGGAGTAGAAAAATATAGGTATCCAGATTCTTCCCCTATTCCCTCCTCTACTTTTTTCCTTTTTTGGAAGGAAAAATAGTCCAGGTGAAAAAATGCATTCCCAAACATTATTCCAGAAAAGAAGAGCACAGATGTTCCATCTCCCACTCTACTGAGAGAACAGGATATAATTAATATTCTCCCCTGTACAAGAGGATTGTTTGTTCCTCCTTTTTCTCCACTGCAAACCCGGAAGACTAACTCACCTTCCTTAAGAGCAATTCTGGCCATATTTTTTTTTATTATTATTATTTTTAATCATTGTTTAGAATATATTGCATTTTGCCAGGTAAAACTATAATGAGGTATTTATATCTCATTTCCAGGAGCATCTTGGAAACTAAAGCAATTATTTCTCTAAATAGATTTCAGTTCTCAATCGTATGTCAGCAGCAGCTGCTCACTGTTCAATACAATAAATGCTCCGGCCAAAGATCCAGCCTTATGCAGTTCAAAAGGGCCAGGAGACGTTCTTTTATTCAGGCCTCCTGCATTCCTATCATGGCACTCAGCTGGTGTACTTTTATGGAAAAACAAAACAAAAAAACGGGGCGTGCAGCTAGAGGTCACCTCCTCCGCCCCGACTGCCATTTCCGCCCCCATCCCCTCCAAAGTACTAGATGTTCCTAATGAACGGACACCAAAGAGACAGAGTATTCCGATGAAGAGGAATTTTTGTTGTTTGGCCTCTGTTCTTAGTCCTGACCACTTCAGACTCATGCCTACTTGATTCTAGAACTGATGGAGATTTCGAAGGCTGGAGGATTCACCTTTCAAAGCCATCTCGCCTGCGATGGTAGAACACAGTCTTAGAGCTCTACCATCCTCACTACAATGGCCTCGTATTACTCTCTCTCATCTGAGGCCTAAATTTCATAACAACTTTTACCCAAGATGACATTCAAAAAAAATGCATACTCGTGAAAGCCACTTTAAAGGGGAGTTTGCTAGTTGAGTATGTGACATGATGCGATACCACTATGTGCGAATATGACAAAGTACTGATTTTTTTTTTTTTTTTTTTAGTATTCTTCCTGGGAAACAGGCAAGGTAAGTCATGCTCTACATTCCACCCAGCCATTTCTCATATCTAATCGCTTCTTTTATTAAATGAGAAGATACGAATTCATTTCTAAATAAAGAAAATAAATAGAAGCCTGGGCCTTGCCCAGCTAACTCTATGCTGCAGCTCTCCTTCCTCCAAAAAGAGTTTCCAAGAGAGAGACTGTGTGAGCGTTAGTAGAGCCTGATCTATGAATTTAAATCCCACCTAATAATAATTCAGGATCCCTTCCTGGTTAATGGATGCTGTATACGTTAGCGATAGAACACTTTTGTCTTCTCTGACTCTGACATCATCTTGTTGCTCACTGTATACTAACATCCAATAGTCCTGTTTAGGTCCTCTAAAACATTTTTATGGAAAGTGCGATCCTTGGTAGCTCAGGGCCTGCTGACATGTAATGAAAAAATCTTCATAGTGGTTTAGTGCCAGGATTAATGCCTGAAAACCAGGAGATATTGGTAGCTGCATTTGACCACTATGGTGACCACTGGCAGAATTCAACACTTCTGAGAGATGCAGCATCTTGGTTTTGTTATTTTTACTTGAAAACCAAAGTAAAAAGGGGAATAGGTATTAGCTACCCGAGGACACTAGCACTCCCACAGATTCCCACTCAGCATCTTTGGAGACATTAAGGAAACTGTTTAAAATGGTACAAGAAACAAATCTTACTAGAGACACTCCAGGTAACAAGTTCATCCTTACCAATCAATAAAATGCAAAGGAAACCCTAATAGTCACTAGTTCCGTACAGCCAAAGAAGAAACTGAGGCAGCAGGACAGAGAAAGACTGACGAAGAACTCATGCATGACCATCCAGCAAATGTGTTGTGGAACAAACCACACAAACCAGAAAGAAGACTGCCCAGAGGCAAGGCTGTAGTGGAAGTGCCAAGAGAAATCTAACCACCTCAGTGCCTGAACTGAGCCGCTGCAGAGCAAACTATCAAAAGGAAAATCAGCACCAAACTAAGAAAACTTTAATTGGTCAGAAAAATATTTCGATTGACTGTGGACCTGCATCAACCCACACCCAATGATTACTGAAAAGAAGTTGCCGATAGTTGCTGGCGATGTTACAGTCATACCTCCCCTCACTGTTACATCAAGGAGGATGACAAATTGAGATGAGAGGATGAGATATTAAACATCTGTTTGGTGATGCTCTAAAAAACGATAGGAGGCAGCATGGAGGGGTGAGAACAGGTTCAGGTAATAGTTTTGGTTTTCTCACCTTCAAGCTCAGAATTGGTGATTCAATCAGATCACTGCTCACAAAAAATTATGAAGTAAAAAGGCCTTGCCACGTGGATCCAAATGACTACCATCCATGGCTTGAAGCAAGGATGCTGCAATGCAAGGGCAAGCTGTCATGCCAAGCTGTCACCGGTGAGGATGGGCACACCAAACACAGTCTATTTTCCAGATTAAGAAATGAACTGCTATAGCAAAGTGGTCTCAGCAAGGGCACAGGAAAGAGTGGAACCAAGCACCAGGTGGGAGAGAAGAGCCAAGCAGTTTGGGATGCAGTTTCCAGGAAGTGTGTGTGGTGGATAGAGACTCCTGTTCCCCAGCAGGGATGAACATGTGCCGAAGTGGGAATTGGGTATCCAACGGGAAGGCGGTTTAAAACAGGGTGTCCAAAAACGGGCGTGCTTCACACTTACATAGAGAAACATGTCTGCATGAGCTAAGGAACGTGTCTCTTGTTCTTACAGAAAGTGGCCTGTTCAGTTTGTCATGAGATAATGGGAGCTACACTAGAGATTGCAGGAAACCTTGCAGCTTGCTCAAAAGTTGCTGTCAGAAGCTAGAACAAAATCCTTCCCTCTTATGAATGGCAGGGCACATGGTAGTTCCAGGAGAAACCCAGAACACCCAGGGACTTCAAAAGGAAAAAAAGTTCAGTAATTTTGTTCATTCCAAGTATATGCAAATGGTTCTATATATGCAGACATCCACTGCTCTTCAACACGTATGTCACCATATGTCACAGTGGTGATGAGGAGGAGTTCACCGGACCTTTACAGAGATGTATTCTGCTTATGGGGATATTTATTTAAAAAAAAAAAAAAAGATATTAAGTCATGTAAAAACAAGCAGAGAATGTCAAATTGTCCATGATTGCCAGTAGATATGCAAGACGTGTTTTGTAAAGTGCTTGGGTAACAGGAAAACAGAGGATATTACGCTATATTCAGGAAACAGGAGATAATGAAATAGATGCCAAATAAAGAGTGAAAATTGCAACCTAATGAAATAGTTCCTCTTTTCCACCCTGCTTTCCCATTTTTATTTTCTAATTCCAAAACTTCATGTTTTGCTTGATACATAAACGTTCTAAACTTTCTTCATTCACTGGGACTTAAAGAAAAAATTCATCCAATTAATATACTAATTGCACATTTTCATCTTAAATATAGATATATTTAAAAATAACAAAAATAATATAATAAACTTTCCATATTTTCTCTCTTTAAAGCTTCCTAAAACTTCTCTAGTTAGAAAAGAGTACTTTGCAACCCAGTGCAGTCTTGGTTTGGATGTAAACTCACAAACATTCCTGTAATGATACGGGAAACAAGCAGAGAAATGTCTTTCCACTCAGAAAGTCCATGTCCAATTCCTCAATTTGCTTTTTTTTTTGTGAACAAAACCATTTCACCATGTAAAATTAAGATGATAAATACTCCTTCCTCACAGAAGAAAATCTACCTGAGAAAAAGTATTTGTTTTTGAATAAGACATCCCGAGTTAAATAGAAATGGCTTTAACCTTTGTTCCAGCTTAACTTCCTTATCATCCAGCTTAACTTCCTTATCTATAGTGAGAATAAATCCTAGTTCTCTTTCAAATCTGTGCTAGATTTTTCCTGCAACTTCCCTGATTAAAATTGCTTTAATTCAAACCCCTTAGTTAAAATGTATTAAAACACCGCTCATTTTTGCTGGAAGTAAATGCACAGTTTGTGTCTCTGTTGCCCAAAAGTGAGAAATCCTCATAGCAAAGACTCCTACCTACTTGTTTGTGTAGCACTCAACCCTTCAAGCTAGGAGATCTTCAATTTAAATAAGAGTCAGTCTTTACTGCAGGTAGAAACCTTGCTATCTAAAACTTACTTTGCTTTAAAAAAAATGAAAAAAAAGAAACTAAACTAAACAAACCTATTCAAAAAGAAGAGCATTCACCTCAAACTCTTGTGTCTTTCTTCACTATCAGATTTCAGCTTGCAGAGAGAAAGGAGGTAGAGAAGGTTGTCAAAGTGGAGGAATATTGTCTAATATCTATATAAATAATAAAAATGCCTATTATAAATAACAGGGATTATCCCAGCTGTGACATGGCTGTTGTGCCTGTGGCTGCTGCAATATATGATTCTTTCTAGGTCATTCCAGCACTGCAGATCCACCATTTCTTCTACTTGCTCTTTCAGTCCCACCTTTCCCCTGTAGCTTCATTCATGCAGCTGAAGCTCCTCACTTCAAGCAAACGCCCCCTCACTTCCACCTCCACACAAGTGCTTTCTTCGGCATCACTTCTCTGCCCTTGCACTCCCACTGATGGATTTGCCAAACCTGACTACCCATTTCTTCCCAGTGCCTCCCAGCTTCAGGATGCCCCAACTGACTCCCACAAGCCCCATTTCCTCCCCGTCTCGGTTTCAGCACCTCCCACTGACCTAGGCAGGAGAGAATAGTCTTGACTATATATAGCAAAGCGATCACACAGAAGCGGGGTGGGCAATGAGTGGGAGAAAAGAGCGTTCGACTCTTCTGGGTAGGAAGTACCTCCAGTCTTGCCGTAGGAAAAAAAGTTCTTCTTCCCAAGCATTGCCAATTTTTCTGTAAATACTTCTGGACATATCCTCATCTGCTGAACAGCTATTAAATTTGAACCATTATCTGTAGCTGAGTGGTGGCTCCTTTATGAAAACATTGCTTTATTATTTACAAGGGGGACAGGTATTTACAACAGAAACAACATGTTGCTCTAAACTGGAAGTCACTTTCCAGAACATATCTTAAGCTTAACTCACTGAGCATAATATAAAATGACAATACTTGAAGCACTGATTCTCAGTACCACTCAGCTGCAGTCCTCATTGGCAAAAGTAATTTCCTCCTAAGGAAATACTACTACCAAAACCAAAAACAAAACAAAACTTTTTAATAAAAGAATTCAAGATTTTAGATTCTTCAGATACTGTGTTTTTCATTTTTCAACCCTTCCCTCCTACTTATTCCATTTTATTTTTTCCCTCCTACTTATTCTATTGTATTTTAGCAATAGAAATCCACTTTTCTTGTTTTTCAGTTGTTTTTTAGGGCAGGAAACAACATTGTGACCAGCCAAGCTACAGATGAGAGACCAGAGAGAAGGCCAAGGAAGTCCTAGAAATGCAGTAGGTATATGTGCATGTTAACGTGATTGCTTCAGTGAAGCAGGTGACAGAGACAAGACTGCACACGAATTATGAAGATTCATCCTTTAAAATTTAATCCTTAAGCCATTGACTGTAATAGTGTTTTGTCTTCTCTAAGAGCGAGTGCAAGCCATGAAGTAGTATTCTGGGGCAAAAATAGACTCCCTTTGCAGAAATCATGATCAGCTACCCAGTTAGTTATAAGCCGATTTTATCAGAGTTGAGTCATACCAACTACAACTAATCTCCAGGAAACAACCCCCCCAAATAACTCTTATTCTGGAAACTCTTTGTGAGCTGCATCTCATTTTTGCCTGCCTAAGTGTCACATAAAGACCTTGTAAAACAGTAGAGAAAGCTACATTCAATAGCAAGGCATCTGCCAAGCCAGCTCAGTAGAGCAAGGTAAGTTCTGAGTTGCCACTACATATTCTTCAAGCATCATTCAAGAATGATGAGACAATATGAAGTTGTCTTCTCCACCTGGCTAAATTTCCCAATACTGCTTATGCAGCACAGAGCAAGCCAGGTGCGTTTGCAGGTTCTCCATGGAGAATTCCCCTCTCTAGAGGGATTCTGCACAACTGCAGAGCTGGCAGCAGCTACTCCTGCTTCTACAGTAGCTTCACTGCCTCCTGCACTGGATCCTAGGGATCTTAGATTTGGTGGGAAGATTGGTCCTGGGGACAAGAAAAGGTCGTGCATTGAGGAGGAAGTAGAGAGAGAAGCTTTTCAAGGGAAGGAGAAATGAAAAGAGCGAATAGCTGATCGCTAGTGGAGAAAACATGCTGGGCCTTTAGGTCTTTATATGATTAAAAAAAAAAAAAAAGAAAAAACAATGATGTGCAGAAGCCACAGAGCTAACTTTTCAAAACACACAGAAAAAATGAATAGTTTTAAACTGGTGCTTAGAGCAGTTCCTGGGGGCTAGCAGAATTAAAAGCACTGTAAGAACCATGATAGAACTTGAGTTTTTGAAGAGCTAATTCCAGATGTGCTACCTGATAGGCAAAGAAAAAACAAGTGATACTAAATGTGTCATAGGAAGAGAAGGTCGAGTGCACGATGAAGGAAGGCTTATTGTTAGCATTTTACACATGAGAAATTAGACACAGGTCAGACCTAAAAATCACTACTTAATAAGTTTTCTCAAAAATTATGGTAAACAAACAATGATGCATCTTCTAAACAATATCTTCCTCCACTGCCTTGGAAAGAAATAAACTTGTATCCTATGGATTTAAAACCAAGTTAAAGCTATAGTTCCTGTGACTCCTGAGTGCTTGAATGAGGGATCTTAGGATTTCCCACTACCTTGCCTATTGCTTAGCCTCATGAAAAACAGAAGGGGAGTGCACACACTGCTAGCATTGGGACTTAAAAAATAGCAGAGAGAGACTCTCCTCTGCTTACATACATCTTTGAGAACATTAGGTGACTATGTGTCATATTATGTGACTGTGTGATGCTGTACAATTAAGCAATTCTTTATCATATACATAATCATGGGAAAGTGATTTTTTTTTTAAATTTCACCTCGTTTAATGGTGAGATTAAAAAAAAAATATTCCCACTTAGAGCTTTACTAATAAAATAGTTGTTATTTGTTTGGATTAAATCTCTATTCCAGTGAATTTGCTGTCCAAGTTCCTTTCTGTGGAACTTCAATGGAACAGTGTCCTTGTCTTTTTCCTGTGAAATTTTGTGGTATTTCTCATTTTTAGCTTGTGCAAATCTTGAGGAATGTGCAACATGTGCAACTTCTATTTAAGTGCTGGGCTCCAAAGTCAAACTTAAAGGGCATGTGGAAAGAAAATTTAGAAGAAAAAGATTCCTTTAGTGCTGAATGACTTTAGATGTGTGAGTTTGGGCAAATCTTGCCTTTATGCCTTAGTTTCCCTATTTGTAAAACTAATATTGGGCTCCATTGACAAAAAGTCCTCTAAATAAACCAGGCCATTATTACTGCTGTATACTGATTAACCCATCAGGAAAGAAAGAGTGATGCAGAGCTCCAAACCCCCATCTCCGATCTGCTGAGGAGACTGTTCCCCTGCATACAAAGTACACATTTTGGACTAGAGAAAGAATCAGAGTGACATACACAAATGGGTCCATTCATGATTTCCACATATGCGCTGCCTTGGTTTAATTTATAAGAAAGGAAAATACTGTTGACTCAGTATTCAGCTCTCGGAGAGCTAACATGGGGCACTTCTGCCATCTGCTTTCTCCTTGAGAGACTGAGAATGCTGAGACTAGCTTAACTAGTTTGATAGGCTTTTTACCTCAGATTCCTAGAGTTGTTTAACCAAAAGAGTTATCTATAAAAGTAAGTTTACACTCATAAGTTCATGACTCTCTAAAGCATTTGGAGAACTAGCCACATCCTTTTACTCAGAGTGAGTAGCAGATGTCTTACATGGACACAAGTTGGTTTTGAAAAATTAACCTTATCAACTCTGCATGCCCAGAAATGTGTAGTCACCATCTATACAATCCCGCTCTGGCTCCCATTCTTCTAACTTCTCTAGAAAGGGACAAGGAGGCCACGGGAGGGCTCCAAAATTAGTGACAGGCTGTTCATGTGGGGAGATGTGAAATTCAGGAACCAAGGCATTGGGTACTTGAGGGGCTGCTGAACTCAGAACCTCTAGGCACATTTTGTGTCCACACAGTGCAAGCCTATATTTTGTATTCCACATTACTGAAGCTGGAGTCAGCTTTGCAGTGTGTGAAAGCAACTGGAGACTTGCAATATGGGTGGCCATAACGCTGGGAACTGCAGCATTGCTCGCTCTGCATGGGACCAGGGACCAGTGCTGAATACTACACCAAGCAGGACTGATTGTCTGGACACTGGCGACTGCTTAACTGCCATTTCCTTGGGTTTAGCGCATGTGTTGCTAGGACATATGGACAGTCTTAGCTCTAACGGAGGAAGCTGTTTTTAATGGGAAAGTATTAACCTCACACGAAAACCGTAGCAAATACACTGCAATAGATATTTACTGAAATCACTGGATCTCTACATGGACATACATCATCTCTTTACTATTGAGAAGAAATAAAAAAGCAGGTCATTAATCTAACCAGACAGTTTGCCTTAGAGAAGTCTGAAGCAGCAGAAAGAATAGCTTTGAACCTGTCTCATTATGGTCTTTTTTCCTTTGCCTCTAAAGGTTCTTTGAGACCATATTCAAGATTCAATTGATCCCTACAACTTTCCTTGTCACATTGCGAGACTAACATCCATCCCCAAGCAAGTTTTCTCCAGCACTTTCTCATTACTAGTGATCAGCTTTGGCTTTGCCAGATGTCCGATTTCTAACACTGGCAGATGGCTTTGGAGAAATCGTTTGCCTTCTGAAATAATTTTTAACCATTCTTCACTCATAGTAACATCTACATATTTGCAGAGAAAAATATATGACATTTTGGATGTTTTTACCATCAACATACAATTAGTAAATTAGTCAACGCTTTCTTGTAAAACAGTAGTAACTCCACTCTGCTGAGTCACAATTTCAAAGGTACTCTAAGGTTCTCTTATTTGCACAGGCAACACATTTTCTGTTTGCTTCAGCAGTGAGGCTATTACTCTAAGGCTTTAAAAATGGTTTTGTGGTCTCACTTCTTATTCTGAGGTCAGCATTTAACTGTTTCAGTTCACTGCATCTGCACCTTCACATAAGATTTGAATTCATTCTTCTAAGTGATGGTTAAAAATGCAAAGGCCACCCAAAATGCTCATTCCATTCTTGTAACTCTCTTGGTCAGTGAAGGCGTGGCTGGGGAGAGACATGTAAAGGACACAAAAAATAATGAAAAAGAAACAAAAGGTTTAGCTTAAAAAGAAATATTATATGAATATACAACTGTTTGCTATGGAACTGCAAACTGTTCTTTATATCCTCCACTTCCAGTAACCTATCTTCTGCTGTTAGACTAGATAATGGCCAATTTCCATCTACTTTCCTGATTCAGGCACTAATTTGGAGCTTATATCTCTATCCAGGCACGACTTCTCCAGAAAAGCGTGTAGGAATCTGACACTGTGATCTTTATCAAGTTTCCTCTGAAAATTGCCAACTAGTTTGCATGCTGCCTGCGGTGGTACTAACAGTGCAGCCCTGTAATCCTCATGTCCTTGAGAAGCAAGGCACAGACAAACAAAAGACCAATGATAAAATCTTCTGTGGATGAGGTGGATAGTAAACGAAGGTACAGAAAAAGTGAGATAAAAATGTGGTAAATGTGTTAATCTTGTGTTGGTGAAACCTGCATGTTACAGTTCTTTATTTCCTTGCCTTTCTTGACAAAAGCAGCAACATAGCTCTGCAGAGCACTCAGGAGGAATGAATACACGAGATATTCTTTCTTCTCTCCCTGTGAACTTTCTTGTTCCAGATAAAAACAAATCCAGCTTTTTCTCAGCCCATCTTGCAACTTCTCCTTTGTAAGCCAAACCCTCTTCAAGCTGAAACCACTGGCAGAACTAACTTCACTGGGAGCAAGAGGTTCTTAAAACCTCACTGCCAAATAAGTTCACAGTTTGGACTGTGAAGTCATTCTCAGCATTGGGGCTCATTTCCAGATTCAGAAAATCAATCCCATGTAATTTTCCCAACAAACAAGTGCACAGAAAGAGCAAACATGTATTTCCCTGTAGAGGTAAAAGTATGCAATCACTCTATCTACTTTTAAGGTATAATAAAGTTTGCACTATAGCATTCATTCTGTAATCCACTCTCTTGATATTAATCTTTTGTTACTTCCTTTTACTCAGGGATTCCTTTGGCAAAACTTTTCCTTCATACTCTCAAAGGAAACTGGAGCAACCGATTGCTGAACGCCACATTTCCCATTGGGAAACAGCATTTGCAGCTATCTGAAACTTGGTATACCACTGAACAGCAAAGCTGTACTACGAGTAGTATTTTTAGTACATTTTATGAGACCAAAAGTTGTCAGTTAAACCACTAGAAACTAATAAATGGGCCTAGTGTCACTTGAGTTGTCAACAGGATATAAGCTGATGTAAGGGGAACACCTACATTTTCTAGGCTTCTTCTGTAAAAATAAATGTACGGTTGATAGTCATACTTGACTTTATAGGAATATTTTGAGCACGGAATATAGTAATTTCCTCCATTGCAACAGCAAGGGAACTACTAGACCACTAAAAGCCATGTGTTATATAGGTATACCTAATCATTCAATATGATTATGCTCAGCACAGCAACCTCTTTATTTTACTGTAAGTGTAACATTCAGCTGTTATGTTGGGTGAGAGGGGTAATGACAGGAAAATCACAATATTGAAAACTGCCTCTGTGTGGCAAAGGTTGCATGTCAAAATACGCAGGAGAGGGAAATATGACTTCTCAGTTCATAAAACTGAAGAACTCTTGAATAACAACACTTATTTCTTTCCTTTTTTTTTTTTTTTCCCCCCAATGTAGTAAGTCCAACAAATGACGGTGGGAAACACTGAAAAAAAATCATGTAATTGCTTTATATTAAAAAACAACAGCAACAAACCCATATTAAAATCTCAATGATAAGATTCCATTCTCTCCATTTTTTCCCGTGTTGTTGGAGTAATAATTTCAAAAATCCATTATGCAGAGATAGGTCAGTATCAGAGACAGGAACTTGCCACCTCTCAATCACAAATCCAGAGCACCAAGAACCTCTGGGTGAAGCCTAAGTGTAACCAAGGACTAAAGCTTGTCCACAGTGTTTGAATCTGCTAGAACGACATCAAATACTCTGAATGCAAGCATTGGAATGTATTTTTTGTTCAGTTCTTCTTCTGTTTATCTAAAATAATTATCAACATGAAGAAAGAGATCAAACTGAATTGCAGACACCCAGAATAAAATGCAGGAGGCTTATCTTGTTGATGGGATGATGATGATGACTTTCACTCACAGAGTTATCTGCCAGTCTTAGTATTTTAAAGTTTAACATAAACGTTTAAGTGTACCTCCTGGAATTACTAGATAAAGTATAGAGGAAGCCTTTAGCATTTAAATGGTTATTTGCTCAAGAACGTGTGCTTTTAAATAAAAGCAGAGATTTCCCTGAAAAGAGAAGCTAAATATTTTTTCTATATACAGACTTACCTAGAAGTAATCTGTATCTGATTTCTTTTTGGTTTTGAATAGGAAGCATATATGCAAAAATATCACAGAATCACAGAATGGTTGAGTTTGGAAGGGACCTCTAGAGATCATCCAGTCCAACCCCTTGCTCCAGCAGGGACACCCAGAGCACGGGGCACAGGGGGGCATCCAGGCGGGTTTGGAAGATCTCCAGAGAAGGAGACCCCACAGCCTCTCTGGGCAGCCTGTTCCAGGGCTCCGTCACCCTCACAGGAAAGAAGCTCTTCCTCACATGGAGATAGAACTGCCTGTGTTTTAATTTGTACCCATTGCTCCTTGTCCTATCACTGGCCACTGCCGAGAAGAGTTTGGCCCCTTCCTCCCTACAATCATTCCTCAGATACTTATACATATTGATTAGAACCCCTCTCAGTCTTCTCTTCTCTAGGCTAAACAGGCCCAGCTAATTTAACCGCTCCTCCTGTGGTAGGTGCTCCAGTTCATTAATCATCTTTGTTGCTCATCACTGCACCCTCTATAGAAGCTCCGCGTCCTTCCTGTACCTGGGGAGCCCAGATCTGCACCCAGTGCTCCAGGTGCAGCCTCACCAGAGCTCGAGTAGAGGGACAGGATCCCTTCCCTCGACCTGCTGGCAAGGCTGCTCCTGATGCAGCCAGGATCCCATTCGCCCTCTTGGCCACGAGGGCACACTGCTGAGTCAATATGGTATGAAACAATATGGTGCGAAAGATTTTTCTAGAAGTACACTGGCCTGTATGAAAGAAAGAAGTAATGAGAATCTTATCAGGTAGCAGGATCTTGTAAGATTTCTACTAAAGAAATTTAGATAGGGCTCAGGTAAATGTGCCTGTAAACGTTTTAACTAAGCCTTTTCACATTAATTCCTATTCTATATAAAAAACACTACACCAGTCACTATAATCTCTGATTTTATGCTAAGGTAATCTTAAAAGGATGTGTAAGGGAACTTAAAAAGAGAAGCAGTTGGAGGAAACTTGTATTCAGAAGACAGCTCTAGGGCAAGGGAAAAGTCTATCCTCTGTAGAGCCCATTCATATGATTTACCCAAGAACAAGCAGCATAGAGAAGAAAGCCAGATCCCAGTGAGGAAACAAAGTTTTAGATTTCTTGAGCACTGAAATTGAGATAACAGGAGCAAACCTGCAGTGTGAGCTGCGTTTGCATGAGCCGATACGTCCGCAGCACACCTGACATTTCGTGGAGCAGGCTCTGTCCTTCGGGCTGGCACCACTGGGGGAACAGCTGACACAAAGCCAGATCTGCTGGCACGAGGGAGCTGGTCTGCCCTCCCAACAACTCACAAAGTACCTCTATGCTTGTGGTTGGAGATGTAGCCCTCGAGCATGGACTGATCCTACCTAGATAGCGTGAATGCAGCAGTGGCAGCCTCTGCCTGCGCCTCGGACTCCAGACAGATGTGCACAGCCACAGCCTGCAAAGCCTGCGCTGCCTTGCCTGTAGTGGTATCAGCTGCAGCTGAAGGTATCAGCTCGAAGGAACGGAGGCAAGGTGTGAGGACTAGGGCTGCGATCACACATGGTGCTTCCCAAATGTGTGCTCTGGACCCAGTCGATTCTGCTGGTAGGAAGAAATCTTCCTTATACCACACTTCCCTAGCCATGGCCATGATCAGCTAGATCATTTGGCATAGCTCAAATATAACAGCACAATGCTAATTCAGATAGCTTCATGCAAACCCTGCCAGGTTAGGCCAGCTGTGAAGCTGGGTGATCCCAAGTATTTGTTCTTTGCACAAATACATACTTTATTTGTAGTCAAATGAAGAAAGATGAGTTATTGCTAATTATACTTTTTTCTTTCTCATTTATTTCACATTCCTGTGGTTCTCTTTGTTCTACAGTGAAACCTGAGTGCTCTTATGCTTGTAATCTTGAAACTAGAAATGTTCATTTCTAGAGACAAATGACTGATGACTTGTGTGCTTCTTCTCATTGTGGACCTAATTGCAATGAGTCACTATCTAGCACATATTTATCCACAGCTTGTAGTCTAGTTTTTAATGGTAAAACACCAGGAAGCAATCAGGCTCTCTCCAAAAATATCCAGTACTGACAGGGAAGTCTGTATCGCCCAATACTCTTAGATAGCCCCTTTATCCATCTCAGGCTTTAAGATATTTCAAATCAGAGCTTTCTTGAGCCTGGGAAGTTCTTTTATAGCCAGATGGAAAAATAGAGCATACAGAATAAAGGATAAGTTTACAGGACATTGGCACTGTACTGTTCACCTTGCAGTGCAGCATGGGTTAACACACTATGGAATTGTACCTTTGGCTCCCGTTTCAAAGTAGACACGGTACAAGTAGTTGGTCTACCTGCCATAAAAAAATGGGTCTTTTCCAAGCCCACTAAAATATTCTTCCTGCTGGTTGATCATGTTGAAGTCCTAACTCAAATCCGAATATTTGATCAGACACAAAGTTAGACAAGGACTCCTGAGGAGCTGGCTTTATCATTATTTTAAAATTATATCTCTGGACAATGAAGAGGTAAGGCTTTTGGCCACGACAATGTAAGTTTACATTACATTAAAGTGTTAGTCATATACTTTATCTGAGAAATTCTTTTTTCAACTCCTACCTGCTGTGCATCAGGAAGAAAAGACTCTCGGTCAAAACCTGCCTTTGCTTTGATTCATGAAAAAAACCGCTGTTTAAAAACAGTAAGCTGGTAATCAAATAGCCCACTCCCTATGGAGTTCAGAATACCTGGCATACTGTTTAATATAGATATTCATACCAAGCAGTATGGTGCCAGATCTTTCTTCAGTTTTACTTCCTAGATTATGATATTCTTTCTCATTGTCTCCATGAAATTTCAGACAATTTTGAGGATTTCATTTCATTTTTTTAATCTACTTTGTGGCTTCTCAGTTTTTTACTTTTTCAGTAGACATGTCTTTAGACAATCAGAGTGTGATTTTTAGGTGTTTAGAATGGACCTGTTTCCACACCCATTGGTTATCAATGATTTCAGTAGCATCAAAATTACTCATAGCTGTTCTTATTTCATTGGCAAACCTGAGATTGTTCACTTAGAGCCATGAGAGTTTTGTCTTTGACCTCAGTAGAATAAAAATTTTACCCACTGACCCCATAAACCAACTTTTCCTACCCATCTATACACATAATACACATAGACTCTTGCTTCTCTTCTTTGAGAAACACATTATCTGTGCCCTGTCTCTTGAGCTCTTATGCACTGCTACACTCCTTTCACTTTCTATTCCACTGTTTCCATCAAATGTTTTATCCCCATCTCCAATTCTTACTCCAGACATTGTATTTTCCAACCGCTTCTCCCTCTTCTTCAAAATTGTCACGGCTCCTGGCTTCAGTTGCAATCTTTCCCACAACATCAACATTCCATCCATCCTTCCCTGAACCTCGATCTTCCCTTATTGCATTTTTATCAAGTAGGGAATCTGCAGACAGTTAATTATAAAGCAGGGAAGAATGTTACATCGAATCCCGTCCTAGTTCCCCTACGCCTAATTCCCTGCTCCGATGGGTTTTCCTGGAGCTGATGTATGGCACACGAAGGCCTGCCAGCCTAGGTACACTGATAAGATGGTGGAGGAAAGAAACAGTGGTCCCAGAGTCCAGCTTGCCCAGTGCTTGCTTTTCCACAGATGGACTAGAGAAAACCCCCTCCTGCCAGGGAGCCCAGTAGCCCCATGGGGGCCACCTTGCATATTCAAAAGCAATTCAAAAGCTCTTCTAGCAAAATCCAAATATGAAAAAGGGCTTATCTGGTCGTTTTCTGGTCTGGCTCACCTGAAGGATGAAGCCTTTCCCCCTCTTCTCTCTTGCTTTCTGGCACTGTTGTCCTCACTGCCAAATGGGCCTTTGGAGGGGCACATGCCACCCCTGATACTGGCCCCGCTGTGCCCACCTCAGAGGGCATGAAGCCCCCAAGAGGACCACACTGTGCCCACCAAGAAGGGGATGAAGCCCGCATGATGGCCCCACTGTGTCCAGTTTGGAGGGCACAGAGTGTCCAAGATGACCCCATCTTGAAGATGATGAAACTCTCAAGATGGCCCCTCCGTGCTCACTTTGAAGGGGACGAAATCCCCAAGATGGCCACACTGTGCCCATCTCGGAAGGGATGAAGCCCATGAGATGGCCCCGCTGTGTCCACCTGGGGCAGATGAAGCCCCCAAGACAGCCCCATCTTGGAGGGGATGAATCCCCTGAGATGACCCCACCATGCTCACCTTGATGGAGGTCAAAGTCCTGATGAGTGCCAGGACATCCCAGAGCCTCACGCCTGTGTGCAAGGGATGCCCTCTGTGTCCGGCCTCTCCTGCCACAGCCTCCTTGGTGACTGAGGGGCTTGGGAAGATGTGGGCAGAAGGGAGCAGCCATGCCAGCCCCAGCAGCAGCCCCAATGTGGCGAGGGGATGTCGGGCCAGTGTCCCTGAGTTGAAATGGGGTTGGGTGGCGGGTGATGGTGGCCTCACAGTGGTGGCTTGGAGCCATTTGGGTGCTCTGGGGCCCAGGCACTATTTTACAGAGGCCTCGCTGAGGAGTTCTGAACTACAGCCTTTCAGTGCCTCAGTGTCAGACTGTGTCAAATCCTTTTTTTTGGAGGGGAAAATAAAGAAAACAAAAACACAGACCGTCCCCTGATGTGTGATGTTGTGTCAGCCCACAGGGCCCAAAGCCCTCTCGGGGCTGCGCCGGGGAAAACCCACGCGGGGTCTGCGGCAGGTGGCCCAGGCTCTGCTCCAACCCTCGCCAAGCAAAAAGGGCTCTTCAGCTGCTCACTCCTAACTGCTCACTCCTTCAGACAAAATTAACAGAGGGCAAAGGTGCCCGCTATGTTAAAAAAGAAAAAAAAAGGAAAAAAAAGTTAACAAATGGGTCTGTCATGGCAGCGATCTCCCCCTACGTGTCTCTGCTGAGGTTGCATAATAATTTCCACTTAAACCCACTCTTCTCGGTCACCCACCCGCTCAAACTTTCAACTTGCAGCCTGAAAATTTCCATGCCTGGCCTCTGAGCAACGCTCTGAGCGGCTTTTTGGAAATGGGAGGTGAGGCTCCGCTCTGAGTGTGAGGGAAGAGGAAAATACGCTCCTCTGTGTGAATAAGAAAAAATACAAAATAACAAAAAAAAAACTGTTTTTTTTTTTTTCGCAGCTTTAGACATGGTGAAAGATTAAAAATAATCAACGTAAAAACCAGCAGAATGTTTCCTTTGTTTAAGGCTGCTGGCTTGGGTTTGGCGTGGCACGCCTTTGAGCTGCAGCATGTGTGCATTTCTATTCCTATATTTGCTTATCCATATATGTGTTGGGGTGTGTGTGTATGTGTGTGTGTGCACATATCTTGTAGAAATATATATGAGGATTTGCAAATGTGCACTCTACTCTTTAAAGATACATTACTTACAGGTTTGCAAAATGTGTAGTGTAAACTGAATGTTTACACTATGTCAGAAAGTGCATATATGAACACTGATTGAGAGCACATAGAGGTTTTCCCCTGCTTGTGCTGGAGACTTGGGCTTTCTTCAAGTTTGTCACCCCCCGCCATGCTGGGGAGTGATAGGAGAGAAGCCTAGTTGGGTCCA
Source organism: Eudromia elegans (assembly GCA_003342815.1). Classification (NCBI taxonomy): domain Eukaryota; kingdom Metazoa; phylum Chordata; class Aves; order Tinamiformes; family Tinamidae; genus Eudromia; species Eudromia elegans. Next base: position 381,511 of record PTEX01000255.1, on the reverse strand, counting down.
CACAGGAGATGCTCACACCTTGCACCTTCTTCAACAAACCAACTCCTCCTTCTGAAGCAGACACAAAACAGCCTTAAAGTTTGGGCAAATAATTATTAGGCAGGACCTCCTCCCATAGCCTGGCATTTTTTATACAATCTGGTAGAGTCTTGACAAGTTTCACAAAGTGAACTCATTCCTTTAAAACTGCAGGGTGTGTGTGTGTGTGGTTTTTTTTTTTTACTTTTCCCTAAGAAATTCTGTAGAATGATTTGGCTAACAGAAAATTGGTTATGTTTGAAAGCTGATGGGAATAAGAGCTTTCCAGGGTGAATGGTTCTACTCGCTTTGAAGGAAAGTAAGCTAAGCAGTGCATCGCAGTGAGCAGCTACCAAGCCCTGCTCTTGCTGCCTCCCTCCCCGTTAACCTTTCCCCGCAGGTACGCTGTGACCTGCGGGAGATGTTGACTCAGGTGATGTTCAGTCCTTTCAGGCTGTGTAAGAGAGAGCTTCACAGCCTCTGCGCTCCACTGTTGTATACTGACTCTTTTCGGCAGTTTGGGGGCATTCTTTTAAGCGCAGTTCTTCTAAAAAACAGCTCCTTTGAAGTGTGTGCTGATGTCATCACTGACAATATGCTCTTTCCATTTTACCTTGTGTATCTATGGCTGTAATGAAAGATAGCTTGGTTTTATCTTTTATTATTTTGGAAATAATTTTGAGTCATATAATTTCCTTCTATTTACAATTTCTCATTTTTTTGGCTGTAAATACAAAAAACACACTCTTGACAAAGCTGATTTTATAGCACAGATTATTGATGGCATCCAGGGTTGAACCTATTCTATCTCTGTAATAATTCCTCAGCGCTATTTGAATGTCTTTTAGTGAAGAATAAGAGAAAACAGCATCTGATCAGGAGCGCTTTGTGGTCCTCGTGGAAGTGTTCATCAGACTTCTGGTGGTTGGGAGCCCTTGGCTTTGCTTTGTTCTAGCTAGAGAGAAGACCCCCAGTCCTGACTGAGTCCCTAATGGGAGGTAAATCAAGGTTCCGGGCAGCACTATTTTAAAAGTGTCAGGTGTTCCTATCCTTAGAAGGAGGGTTTTAATCCGGAATGGTGTCTTCAGAGAGAATTTAAAAATCAGTATTTGCTCTGTGCAAAAATTTCAAGGACTTGGTAGCTGCAAATGTTATGTTATAGTTCTATTGATACAACTCATACCTGCCATACAATCCGCATAGTTGGATTTTGTTTTCTTTTTTTTTTTTTGGTCCTCTCTTAGTGCACACCTCATAACAAATAGGAAATAACAAAAGCTATCTCAAAATATTTAGTAAAGCTTCTAAAAAAAGTAAAGAGCAAGCATGCAAAATGCAATTGCCCTAATTCTCTGGCTGCAGAATTAATAAGCAAGTTCAGTGAGCAATGTGAATAAGCTGGTGGACTTCATAGAAAAAAAAAAAAAAGATATTTCAGGATTTTCTTTTTTTTTTTTTTCCCTCCTTAAACCCAACCTTTTAGACTTTCCTGATCACGTTGCATTTGTCCTTGCCAGGTATAAACACTGTAGGTTAGACAGGAATTTTTCTGCTGGAGAGTAAATAGTTTTAAAGAGATTAAATAAATTAAATTAATCTAATTCTGAATCCCATGGATTTCACTGGAAGTACTCAAATGCCCCAAATTAAACCTAAGGATCTAGGTCTAAGGATCTAAACCTAATCATCTTGCTTAATTGGGATCTCAACCACTTCTTTACAGTTCTATCATTTTTCAGATGTTATAAAGAGCTCGTATTTGTGAATACCACTAAAGAGAGTTTCCTGACCAATGGAATTGAAGTGGAATAGGCTGATAACAAAGGATCTATTAAAACATCATTGGAAAAAGCTCTATAGTTCAGAGAATGCTTTGGCTCAGTTAATCTCTATAGGTTTTTTAATGCTGTTGCTGGAAGGCTGGTGTTGGAGAGGTGGAGAGAAAGAAGGCAACCTTCTTTATTACTTCATGGATCCTTAACCCTTATTTAAAGATGACTTTGGATTTTAGACCAAATAACCGTTCTTGTAATTATATCAAGCAGTTTAAAAAAAAAAAAAAGCTAGTTAATGATGTTCAACATAAGTAATCATGTTAAATAGTGAAATTTAATTTCTTAAAAACTTAAATCCTCGTATCTTTTGGAATGCATTGTACTGTAGGATGTCTGAGTAAATTAAATTCTCCCCTGCACACTAAAGCATCAATTTCCTTATGGTAATTATCTGCTAGATTGGATCTGTCAGTAGCAGGGAAGCATGCCTGACATTATACCCTCTTTACAAAAAATGATTACAAAAAATTAAGACGAATGAGTAAAATTAAGGCTGCGGCTGGTAAGCCTATATAAAGCTCTCATAGATCACTTTACATAAGCTACCATTGTACTGGATACTAAGCTTTTAATGACTAGTTGCATAATGAGGTGAAGGCCATTAAAGAACGGCAGAGGTAACCGATCACAGAGATAAGAGCTAAAAAATGATTTTCAGCCAACTAGAAGCAATTTATTATACACAAAAACACAGCTCTAACTGAAATGTCTGGATAGATGAGGAACTTCTGAAAGTTGACAGGATTTCCTTCCTGGGAAAGTTTTATAAATACAATGGGTGCTCATCTCCATCACATTATGTGTCTTTTATTTGCTCTTCAGTTCTCTAGAACTTTTTTTTTTTTTTTTTTTTCCCCCTCAGTAAGGCTGAACTGTAGCACAGCATCTCATTAGCCCACTTGAAAGAAAAATTCGAGCAAGGCTTATCTGATAAAAAGTAAATCCATGGCACACTTTCTAATTCAAAGCAACCTGGGGAAGTTGCTCACCTTTCTTTTATCCCTTTTTACTACCTCTGCCCTATGGGATAGGGAAGCTCAATAGTCTCCTGGCTAAAAGGATTCGACAAGGCCAGATATGGCCCTCAGGTAGCTGGACAGAGGGCAGGCTGATATTGCCAAACGGGAGGGAGTCCAGAGGAGGGTGACTGAGATGGTTTACAGAGGCTGGGGCAGGAGACACAAGAATGACTATACATATATAAGAGATTTGGATATTAAATCCCATCTGAGTTCTGCTTTAGGGACCGGGTAACTTTAGCAAAAATAGCAGTCTACAGGTGAGAGGGTGTTAGTGTAATCTTAACTACTCAAAGCGGTGGTTACTCAAAGTGGCTGGTGTGGAAAGACAGAGCCAGACGATTCTCTCAGGTTGCACCAAAATGACATGTGATGATGGCCATGAGCTGCCACAAAGAAAATATGAGGAAAAACTGCTCCCAGTGAGAGCTGGATAGCACTGGAAGGTCCTGTCCACAGAGTGGTATCTCCATTCTCGGAGATTTTTGAAGTTCATTGGGCAAGTCCCTGAGCAGCCTGCTCTGCCTTCACAGGTGGCCTCATTTTGAGCACCGCGCTGGTTGAGATGACCTACAGAGCTCCTTCCCAAGCTTCTTTGCTTGTAATGGCTCCGTGACTCTTCTGCGAGATCTACAGCAATCATTCTCATTGTAGCTGTGGATCCTACCTGTATCTCTTCTCCTCAAGACCCTGTCTTAATGCCCAGGGGACAGGCTGTTTTGAGTAACTGGCTCTGCTTTGTGACAAGTTTTCTGGGCCCAGAAAAATGGGCCTTAAAATGTTTTAACTCCCTGGTGTGGAAGCAGTCTCGGCATCTAGGGGATTTTCAGGTCAAAGAATCCCTTCTGGGCAGCTGGGAACTCCAGCATTTTGTGGCACTTTTGCAGTGTGTCATGGGAAGTAGAAATAATTTCAGTTTTGCATTTGAGCAAGTAAATCCCATCTGAGCAATGCTCTAGGGACTTTTGCTCCTCCATGGACCTGCTTATAGCCGTTAGAAAGCTGCAGCTTGATTGACAACTATTGACATCAGTGAAAGATTTTACATTTTTTTTATTTACTTTTATTATTCTTATTACTTTGCTTTGCTTTACTATTCTTATTACTTATTACCATTTCTCTAGTGAAGTAAACAGCTTACTCCAGATTACCTTGCTTTTAGTCAGTCTTATCAAGACTCACATTATAGCTTTTTTTTTAATCACTTACATATGTGCTGCTGCTTGCTTTCTAAGAAATCTTCAGTTATTTCAGTCAATGCTCTTTTTTTCCCTCTAATTATTTTAAGTACAAATTAGTAAGATTTACAGTCTACTGACTGCATCATTATTTGAGATGTGTACATACTAGCATATTTACTGTGTCAAACTGATGGTGGCTAATACAATTATATGCTTTTTTAACTCATATCTGATCTGCTAATTAACTGGAAAATATTTTGATTGGGGTGACTGCTTACCCAAATTATTTAATTGTCCCGCATAAGGCTGTCAGCAAAAAGATATGGAAATGAGCCCAGGAAGTTCTGAGAAATCTCACACTAATGGCTTTTCAGGTTAAGACTGGCTTTAGACAGAGATAGCAAGAGGTATGTGGAGCCTGCAAGAAAAGAAATGAGCTTCCATTTTATTTTCAGCAAAGAATAATAGTAACAACTTCACATAGGTCTTTTCCCTTTTCCTCCTTGAGCTCCCTACTCCATTTGCAAAGGAGGCTGCTCTTATTCCCCTGTTAAAAGGGAAGGAAGAGGGAGGCAAAGGGAGCTGAGCACATGATATACGTAAGGTGGAAGCCCTAGCTCCCACATCTGTGTCTGCTTAGCTGGACTAGACTGCTTTGCTATCCTAGGCTTTGCCCCCTTAATTGACTGGCATTCATCAGCAAACTGAATGTGTTAGAAAGCTGAAAATAATTTTATCAGTTGAGTATTTCCTTTCACCCTACATAGAATATTTTTTTTCCCCAAAAATGCATGGAGTTCCTACTAGTTCAGCTTAATTTTTAAGGGGACAGAAACAAATAAATAGCGGACTGAACAGACATTGAAAGGTTTGGGTTGAAGGGTAGGGCTGGATTTAATACTTACTTGCTTTACTGAAGAACTGCCATATTTGCATGTTATGAGACTTCCTGTCAGCAATGAAACAGTAAACTAGTTTAAGTGGTTTAAGTGGTTTTAAATGAGTTTAAGTGATGTTTATTTTTTTTGGTAGTCATCACTGATGTAAGTTAGAAGGCTTGCACCACAGGATCCAGCAAGGTGTATACTTTACTAAAACAGAGCCAGCAAAGCACTTGTGCTTAGCTTTGTCTGCAAACACTTTGTTAAATTGGGATAATGTCCTGAATCAAAGGGCCACATCAAAGATGAGAGAAGCTGCACAAGCAGCATTTTATTCGTATAAATAGTTTCTTTGAATTCCTTCTCAATGCTGCTCATGTATGTTACAGATCTTTATGAGAAAGTATTAGATGCTTCATTTTGCGTTACAGTTGGGAAAATGCAGAAGAAACCGAAGGCAAACTCCTAAATTAATGCATTTGCATAGCATTTATGCACACGTTCGTTTCATGCGGAGTGGCACTGGGGAGCCGCACAATGCCGCCGCTTTAGGTTTGGAACCGGGTTATTGTCTTTCTAAAGGTAGCAGAGATAGGACACAACCAGCATTTTGCAGCGTATGCAACAGGATCCTGGGGTCGGGCATTCCCGCGGGGACAGAAAAGACGCCAGTGGCTGCGAGACGCATCCCAAAGCAGCAGCTGTCAGCCACCAGCTGAGGGGGAACCCTCAGAGCTCTCTTCTCCTCTGCACTCCCAGGCTTTACCCAGTAAAGGACATTTGAGCTCCCAACTTCTCCGGCAATACAAATGGTCTATTTAATCATTATATTTAATTGCATTTTATTAAATAAAAAATGCTTCTAGCTACAGTGAAACCAAATAAATTTTACAATTATGATATGCTTTCTATTTCTCTCCTCTTTAAGTACCTTATTTTCTCTAGTCATTTTCAAGATTTCAGGCTAGAATCAACACAGCCTTTTATAACATATTATTTTCCTACCATGCACATGTGTATGTGCGCTGTTTACCCAACAGACATTTCTCTTTCACTTGGTATACTCATTACTAAATAATTCTGTGAGAAGATACAGGCCACTGATTTTTTGCAATTTGCATCACCATACTCTAAGTTACGTTGAAAGCTCAGCTTTTTGGTCTTCTTGCTTTGGAAGTACATTAATATTTCTATGACCTTTACTAGACGGCAGATGAGAAGCATTAGGAATGAAATAACAAACCAAAGGAAAATAATTTTTTTTAAATGCATATTTCTGATTCTTGACTTGAAAGAAGGAAGAGAGAGGAGAATGTACTGCAAAAAAAAAATAAACTTTAGTCAGAGTTATGATAATTGTTCTACTGTGGTGTATTTTTCCATGATAAAATGTTTCTTACAAACAATCCATTCAGCACAGCACAAAAAAATGTAGTTTTTAAGAGTCATGTGCATACAGGTACTATGGATATTGTTTGAGGATGTTTAGAAACAAACAGAATCATTTCAGACATTTATTTACTGTGTACATTGAAGTCTTAATGCTGAAAGCACAGTCACAGTGCTAACAATCACTTCACACAAAATGCATTTGAATCAATTCACTTCTAAAGCCAGCTTGTTAAAAAGAAAATTCTGTGAAACAAGCTACAAATGTAGCGACTATATTGTGTGGCATACATGACCTGCTTCGGAAGATCATTTCAGGAAGAAAACCAACTAAATTCTCGCCAGGAAACCATTTCTCTCGGAGCAGCATTGTTTTTCAGTAGTTTTACTACACACCGGAAGCCAGCGCTGTTTCTGTTCATCTAGGTGTCGGGGTTGTAGCTAAAAGATCCCAAAATGATTTTTAATTACTTTAGTCATTAGACTTTAATGACTGCTTGATGGAAAAAATGATTCAGGAAAGTGTTTAGCACATGTAAAGCAGAAATTGTCCCATTAACTACAGCAGTTATTCACCGGGTTCCAACTGGAGGCAAAACTAAGATTCCTTAATAGCAATGCTCTTTCATATACTTTATAGCATATGCCCAAGTAACAAGTGAAAGGACATGGTAGTTTTTCTTTTTTACTTTTTTTTTTCCTTCTTATAAGACTCAGAATCTTTCAAAATAACAATATCCTGCTCTCCATGCCATGAACCACAAGAATCCAGAAAGGATCAGATTAAATCACCTGGTGCTATTTCTAGAATTGACCTGTGAAGAGTCCCCTGCAGTCTTTGCTAACAGCACCAATGCAGTCAGTACAAACAGGAATTGGCCTTGTATTCAACGTGTCACATTATTACCTTGAATTCTTACTTCTGAAAGATCTTCTGGCTCAATATGTGAAAATGTTCCCGCTTGTTTTTTCAAGGAACATAGTCCTATAATTTTAGGATCAAAACTTGGATTTTATTAAAATTGTGAGAACTGCATTAGGAGAAAAAGTTTTCAAACATTCTTTTCATGGCTTTAATTAGTTTAAAAGTGAAATGAGTAACTCCATGATTTAGATACAAGTGTTTCCCTTCCATTTGCTGTTATAGCCCAAGAGCTTGTTGCTCTGTGCTCAAGTCCCCAAGAAACTGAAAGTGACTAGAAGTTGACTTTTAAAAATATTTTTTCTCCCCATTTTTTTAATGTTTCCTCAGCTTGATCTAGAAGTATAGAGAAGTATAAAAGAGTTTTTATTTTTTTATAATTTTGGTCCATCTAAGAGTCTTCTCACACATTAAATGTGAATCTGAATCCTACCTGACCTGAAAAGTCAGAGAAAACTATGCTGAATCTTGCAGCTGAGGACTCGTCCGATTTTAAACTCAGCTTCCATCTCTTTCAATTACTGTGCTTTAATTATGCCCTGTGTAAAATGCTTTTATACATAAAGCAGAGATGGGCTAAGCATCCCACCTTAACTTCCTCAAGCAATGTCATCTCAGGCAGCGTTCTCTGACCACTGCTGGTATGAAAAGCAATCAGTTTTCAACTGCTGATCTGAACTGAAGTTAAGTTTCTCTTCAAGATTCAGCCTGTGATGCTGAATTGCATTGCACAAAGACAGGTCCTACATTCTTACCCAAAGTTGGATCATTCTGTCTGCCCAGCAGAGCTGGGGTTCTGAAAGATTTAATTTGAATCTTTCTCAAGAACACCATAGCCTAGTGCAAGCATACAACACCATAGCATAGTGCAGATATTTTATATGGCACATAATAATTCAGTACTGCATAATAGGACAATTTTACAAAAGGGACTGTGTTTTCCTCTGAATATTCACTGACTTATGCCCATGCGCAGTTCTAAAATGGACAGGCAGGAAAGGAAGAGGCAGGCTGCACATTTCCTGTACCTGTACGTGTGCTGTTTTATGTGTGGTAGTTGCAGGCGTACTGAGCAAACATTAGATGAGAGCAATTTTGGCATCTCTTTAAAAAATCTGGTATTAGGCATTTGTTCATCATGAAAATACAGACAGCTAAAAGGGATAAGGTCTCTGTGTTAAGCTGACCTTTCAAGAACTGGCATCTTTCTTCACCATCTGCTCCAGTTTTATCAAGACAAATTGTACACCTTAGCATCAGTGCTTGTCTTGCTAAGGTGTCATCACCTCAGGGGCACGCATATCCCCCGTGGCTGAGATTTGCAGGGCAACGTCAGTGACTGGGATGCTCAATTCCCGTTATAGTAGTTGAGGGTGTAGCCTGTGGGAGCTAGTGGCAAAGATGCAGGACTTCAAGATGACAAGTGGGTCTCTTGTGGATTTGTTGTCTCCCGGCTCTGTGATTTATGTTCCCTACATTCCAGTATTTCCTATGAGTCTCAGTCTACTCTTGGGTGGGCCTTGAAAAGGCCTATAATCATTGGTATATTTTATAATGATTCACAGACAGCCCTTAGCTGGCTATGGGACAATTATTTCTTACAAATAGGTTGCATTTATAGTATTCCTTACAAGCCTGTTTTGGAAACAAACAAACAAAAAACAAACAAGCAAGAGACGTAGCTGAGCAACAATACTCAGATAATTTGGGTAATACCACAGACTCCAGGAGTCAAAACCTAGAGCAAGTTCTCAGGCAGCCTAAATTCAGATGAACAACTTGAACTATTTTGGCCCATGGAGCAGACTACATCTCCCTGAACTGAAAGTCACACTTGATCTTCTTTCTCAGGGATGCAACTAAGGTCTAAGGCACAGGTTTGAGAATTTGCCCTTGATCCTTCATATTTAACTGTTTAAGACATGGGTGCAAGCCACAGATAATATCAACTAGCTCTATAACCTGACTCCTTTTATGTATGGGTACACAGAAAGCCAGCGCTGGCAGATTTTAAAATCTCACTGTGAAACGCTTAACTATCTTTGCAAGCCACACTTAGGACAGCAGGTGAGAAGCGCTGTTGCTCTGTAATGTTTTCTTACTAAAAATAGTAAACAATGCACTTGTTTGCATATATATATACATATAACAAATGTATATGTTAATTGATATAATTTCAATAGCATCATTTTCTATCTTGATTACCAAAGCAATCCAGTAAGATGAGAGCAAGTGTTCTGCCTTAGACTTAAGACTCCCCTTGTTTTCCTTGGTGTTAGATTTTAACTATCAATGCTAGTTAGCCATAGATACGAGCCAAATGTAACAAGGACTACCCAGATCAGCCACTTCAGCATTATTTTATTTTTGATGCATATTTAAATTATCCACAGATGTCCACACATTTCCTTCCTCCTCACTTTCAGACACCAAGGCTCTCTGCTACACAAGTAAAGAGGTCTGATGCTTCTTAAAGTTTAATAGTTCGTTGTTTTATCTTTTTGAAAGAATTCTGAGGACTAACTGGAGTAAGCATTTGGGATAAAGGACCTTGGTGATTGTGCTGAGTTGAGTGTCCATGCTTTGCTATGTATCTGCAGGTACAGAAAGACAGAAAAAAAAAGAAAAAACTTTTAAATTGCATTATTATTATTATTATATTGGTAAACATCCATCCCTCCATCCCCCTCACTTCATTCTTTATAAACAGTTATGCTCATTATGCCCACTACCATATTAGAATGTATTAGAATTTCCACTGTTGTGGGAAATTCTATATAAAAACTTTAAATCTCAGTCCTTGAATATATCTAACTTGTGCCGAAAGACAAACCTCTAGCAGAGCTGTAAGAAAGGCATGTTCTGCTCTCGCCTCTTTCCAGCCTTTCCTGGACACACACACACAGCTGCTTCATGATCAACCTGCATGCACTCTGGAAAACTACCATGAGTGCTGAGCATGTTCAGGCTCACAAGGCACCACTTAGTCTCCAAAAGCCATGAATTTTCTTTTGTCCTTGTGCTCCTTCTTGAAATCTCCCATATCTCTGAAGGTCCCCTAAGCAGCTTACGGAAAGTTTACCCTCCTTGCCTCCAAAACCAAACTAAATTCCGTATTATATTAACCATTGTGAGGCCATGACATATGAGGCTCAAATAGATTTGTATTTTTGGTGTACCAATGGACAGTTCATTTAAACAAAATGTAAAACAAACATAAAACATTCTGTCCTCTGTAAAAGCTAGACAGTGCTCCCAGAATATATTGTACTAAAGGACTTTGAAACCTTATTTTCTCACTTGGGATTTTACCTATAAATATAAATAAAATAAAAATACACCAATAAAGCCTGACTTATAAAAATACTATTTACAGTCAAATAGGAAGAGACTGTATGTCAGCTGCATCCCATACAATCCTGCTGAAATCTTATAATAGGTATAAATGATTTTGCTCCACATACTGTTGAAACTGCATGGAACAGAAATACAGGGCAGAAGTGGCTGAGTGCTGTCTGATCTATCTAACGCTGCTGATCCTTCTGACAGGAACATTTATTAGACCATGTTAGCAGGAGAGCAGAGACTCTGTCTGATCTCCATAATGGTCTTCAGGAGACTGGACATATTTTGTAGACATCATATGAAGCAGCTTCAGGAATATCCAACAGACAGAACCTCTTGCTACTTTCTGGGAAATTATTACAAATATAGCTTGAAAATGATCAAAGGGAGAGAAAATAAATGGGTTACCATTTTAAAAACAGTAAGAATGAGAAAACCTCTCATGTGAAAAGCATGTGGAGGTGAATTAGAGTAGTCTGAGCGCCACACTCAAGGAATAATCTCTCTTCATCTTCCCAGTTCAACTCAACCTGTGAGTGCTGAAATGAACAGGATGTTTTTCACTGGGCCAACGGGAGGAATCAAACAATAAGAACCTCTCCTTTATGGCCATCACTAACTTCTATGGAGAGAAACTCTCAGTAATATTTTTACATAAGAGATCCACAAATGACCCTCAATCCTAACTGAGAGAATACTGTCTTACCTCTTAAGTTGTTCAAGGGAATGTCAAATAGGCCTGTTACCATCTGAAATCCAGTGGTACTACCCTGAGGGCACCTATCACTCAACCCAGAAAAAAGGCAGTAAAATCTAGTGTACAATTTTTTGGTGAGATTATACTCTCTACCTCTTTCCCATACTCCCTTCATTAAAAAAAAAAAAAAAAAAAAAAAAACCAAAAAAAAAAAAAAAAAAAAAAAAAAAAAAAAAAACCAAAGTCAGAGGTTCCCATGTCATGGGACCACACCATGGTTCTAGAAAGGCTCTATTAGCACACAAAAAACCCTATTGTTATTCATCCACTACAGTATCGACAAAATTCATCCACTACGAACTACGCTCACACAAATGCCTGTAGAAAGTAAAAGGAAGCAACAGGATATGTTTCCCTTTCTTAGATCACACCTTTTTGCTCTTGATCTTATATCTGTCTGAAGGCTGCCAGTGATCTCTGCTGAAATGCATTTGTTTTTTTCCCTTTGTCTATGACATTTAGAAGCAAGTTAGTCTGCATGAAGCTTCTCTGAGTTCAGCTTCATTAGTCTACAGAACCTCAAAACCCTGCTGCATATTTTCACTTTGTGTTACCGGCAAACAGACTAGAGGCTAAAGCCTCTTTTCTAAGTATAACCACAAGAGATAGAGAGCAGAGGTAAAAGGATGGTGAATAGTAGATATGGAAGTCAGTGCATTTTGCTCAGTGTTGAAACACCTTAAAAGACAGGCAGTTCCCTAAAACTTCTCAAGCCATATCTGGACGCTTTGCATGGGAAGTGCTGAAAAAGAAGGGGGGCTGAGTTGGGAACAGAATCCTAAAGGCAAGTAGGCAATTTAATGAAGATAAATGTCTCCGTACATTTGGAAATATATGTGGAAATAGTGTTCTAGATGTCTCTGAAAAACAAGAAATCAAGATCCAAGGGAAAAGACAAAAACACACAGAAGAGAAATAAACAACTTTTAAGCTACTCTCAAGCTACATTTCAGAAGTTCTATGTACTAACAAAGAAAAATGTCTTTCCAGCTGTCCTGAAGTGTCCAGCTCCTTTGAAATCAACAGGACACCTAAACACTTAAAAAACGTGACTTGCAGCTTTAACAAGCCCTGTATGGAAAAGCAAGAAAGAATAATGATCCTTAAATCAGTTCCTGAGGTAGCCATAGTAGAGGTAAGAATCTATGATTTCCTACTCAGATGGTCTGCATCAGTGGCGGGGGCATGGCTTGCTTTCCTACTCACTGCATTTGGAGTAAATCTATCCCATTTTAACAACTGTGTTCTGTACAGCAAATACCCATTTCGCAAGGGTTTGCCAACACCTTTTTGGAATACTGCAGTCTTCCTCTGGCATATTTTAACTTTGACATACATGGAAGTCTCTGAAAACACATATGGATGAAACAAAAATATGATCACTTAAGTCATGATTTTGCCACCACGACTAGAGGAAAAATTTATCAATATAAAAATAATCCACATTTTATAAATCATAATTTAAGATAAAGTTCCCGAAAAATTCTAAAATCACAAGCTGATTTAGCATGTGCAGATACCTAATGCCTAGTGCGCTGTATCTTTTAAGCCAAGGATATGCCATGCTTAATATTTAATTGCTCTTTAATAAAATTAATTAAATTAGGGTTTTCCCTGTAATCTTTCTGAACAAACTGAAAATTACACCTCATACTTACCTATGCATTTGTTCAATTATTGATGAAGTTGTAGATGGAAGATTGGAATTGGCTGGGTGGGTTGCTGTCCAGTGAACCTTGCCAGTGTACCCAGGGATATTCGGAGTGCTACGGAAAACGTTAAAGGAGGGAGAGCAAGAAAACAATAAATTAAATGAACATCATCAAAATGCAAAGAATGACCCTTAGAAGGTGTAAACTGGTATAGCTTCTTTAGTATCAGTGAAGCAATTTTATGGTGATCTAGCTGATCTATCCAAATCTTTGGATAGATATGGCAAAAGTGAGCTCCTTGGTGGCCTTTCTTTCTTTTTCTTTTCTTTTTTTTTTTTTTCTCCCAAATAGTATGAATTCTGGGATTATCTGCATGATATTCATGATTGAGACTGACGTTTTGTCTCAAAGGAAAAAAGGAGGTCACAAAAAGCATTCAAGGAAATAGTCTTAAAAAATGTGATGCAGATTCAATTGACATTTAGTTTCCATATTGAAACATGGATGGAATTAAGGTAACAGACTTTAGGCTAAGAGGTGAAATTTCTTGTGGCCTAAACATAAATTTCTAAATTTTTTTTTTTTTTTAGGAATAAATCTAGATGTATGTGTAATACTATCAACACCGCTTAGATATATCAACTTAAATACTAGCTTGCAGCATTGGACTGAAACAGCATATGCCTTTCTGTGTGCTTATTTAACCCTGCTTTTAATTGTAAAGCTGAGGTTTAATGTGAAATTGAGAAAGAAATTTCCTCGAAGACACTGAGTAGAACTTATCTGAGGTAACACAACTGAAAATTTAACTAGTACTTACTGGAAGAGGCAGAGATGGACCAAATTTTAAAAAGTTAAAAAAGAAGTTTAAGAGAAAACATTCTAGTATGAATTCAGACACAGGATCCATGAAGAATAAAAATAAAGCAAACTAAAACCCCAATATGGCAGCTTTTTTTCAGCACCAGGTCATCCAGAGAGCCTCATCCTGCTCTGTACTGACAGCTCAAAATAGGACACCACTGAATTATACATATGTCCAGTCTGCCCATACATTTGGGGTAAGCACTCATGACAAGCTGTTCCAGCCTCTGAATCAACTGAAGGGTTGTGACCATAAACCCTGCCTGTGCCATTCTCCTGTCGATTTACAGTCTGCTCGAATGAATGATAACAGTGCCCCCTTTAAAATAATGTATCCAAAAATAATAAAATAAAATAAAATATTTTATACTTTTTTTTGGTTCCCATATATTTTGGGCAAAAATAAACATTTCCTTTAGTTACAAGAAAGCATAGAGAATTTCAGTACAGCTAATGAGCTGTTTCTCCAAAGGGAAATTCAGCACAGGCTGCACAACTGGACACAGGTGGGAGGTATAGTTTATTAGATAATTCTTCGACTTGTGTACTAGGAAAGCTTGCCCTGAAACTCCTCACCGGAGTAGCAGAGATAACGACAAAATGCTGTACCTGCCTCTACTGTATGTAATTGTAATGTAATTCTATTGAATGTAATGCACAGTTACCAACACAAGGGACTGCATGTGCTTGCCCCAGAAGCATGAGCAGTGTATGCTGTCCATACGCTCATAGTTAGTAGCAGGCTGGTCTAGTTCTTTGCGTTTTTTTTGAGTAACCTTGCACTTGCACCCATATATTTACCGAATATTCAATATACACACACATATTCATACATTGCTATATTCTCTTGGTCACACTGTCATGTGAGACTTTCCAATGCACATGGCTTTGTAGGATCCGTAAAACAGATTTCTAGTACTCGGGAAGCTGCTACTCATCGGGAATCCCCAAACAGTTGGCGGAGCAAGGAGCAAATTTTCTCTCTATCTTAACAGCAGCCATGTAGTGGCGACAAGTCGGCCTGAGGGCCTGGTACAGCTAAGGAACATGTTTTCAAAATTGTCCGAAATGGCCCGCAGGCAAAATTGTCTTTTCATGCAAACACAGACAATTTTCAGTTTAGCTACAGACGAGATAGCTGGTTAAAAACTGCCATTTGCAGTGTGCACTGTACACACAGGCATCCAAGTAAGACACACAAACACAAGGAGTTTGGATGCATTCAGCCAAATCTGATAATATGGTGCTATTTGAAGGAGTTATCCAAACTGTGAACAGAGTTTTACTGCCTGACATACTAGCAACATCTTTCATATTATAGAAAGAGATTAATTTCTTTGGAATTGTATGAATGTCACAGATAAGATAAGGAGATCACAAAAATAAACTCCAAAATGCAGCATTTTATACACATATTTGGAATTATCTAACGTAACTGTACAACTGTCAGTAACTTCATAACATGCTGAAAGGATGTTGCTCTAAAAGGAAAAGAGATGTGAAGAGAGAAGCTGAAAGTACCAGGATAGTAAGAAAGCTTACACTACACTAAAGCAGCTGCTCTCCTGGGAACCTGCAAAGAAGATGCAAAAATGCATTGCGGTTATGTATGTGATAAAGCAGAAGAAACTGAGGTTAAAAAAATACCCCTTTGGTTTTTTGTTTTTGGATCATGCTGTCTAGCTCTAGCATGTTTTCGCTGATGAGCTGCTAAACTAGATTTTTGCTGCTGAAGAAAACAAGTGCCAGGTTGCCACTGGGCAGCATACAAAACTCTTCTGTGGTTATGGTTGTCGTCATCAAGCTTTCCTTCTGCAACCATGACTTCTACTTCCCTGTCATCATGTGAGCCGCTCTTAATCACAACTGTAAGAAATACACAAAGTGTTAACACCTGGATCGATGTGAGCTCTAAGATTTCAGGTGGAATGTAATGATTCTGTGGGAATCTTTTTCAGTGTGCCTCTGTCCACTTTGGGATGTCTTTGAAGATTTTTATTACCTGGTAGTGTTCAGAAAAAGCAGTGTGAACTTAATTAGCTGGCCACCCATGCAGACATAGAGTCATACCAGATACTTTAGGTTACCCAAGCCACCTACCCACTACACAGAACCCACTGGAGAACCACAGCTAGAGCATTTGGGAGTGACACTGTACGGTCCCTCCTATGGTGTTGGATCTTACCATCTTCATGGGACAGATTCAAGACCCTGCAGATCATTTATATTTCTGGAAAACCTTCTGCCTAGAATTATGCTGGGGTGACTGAAGAATACAAGCTCTTTGTGTAACAATTCCTCCCAGTGAAGGCAATCCTGCATCTACCAGCCATCTGCAGCTACTAGGCCATCTACTAATTCTTGTTTGTGCAATTATAAAACAGGCCTCTTGGGTCTCATTCACAGTATAGAAGACTCAGCTGGTTTCCACTTCAAATTCCCTCCCAGGTAGGCCTATGTGTCACATATTTGTGTCTCTTCTTTTACATCATGATCCCATGTGCCAAGCAGAACATTACGTTCAAATGCCTCAGACATGATCCTGTCGGGAAACACAATCTCTTGTGTTGGGAAAAAAATGTACTTGAAGTCCATTGTGAAGTCCAAACAAGGTATTCTGTGCAGTATGAAAAAGCAAGATTTTTGAACAAAGTGTTTTGGGTTGTATTTTGTATCAGAGCAGAGCAGGGAATGGGTATTCCCAAATGGAGCTGGAATTTCTAAAAAGTCAAAAACATCAAAATGTAATTTCCCAGAAATATTTTGGACCAGGTTCAACTGGAACATTATGCTTCCTCATTTTTAAGCAGCTTGTTTTGTTCCTACTTTTTCACTACTTTCTATAGATGGATCTTTCAGGAACAAAAAATCTTGATTTGAAAAAACGTCGAAGTGGGCTATTTGAGCACTGTTCCTGCCCCAGTGACTCAAACTGGGAAATTAGTAAAAACGGATACACAGTGGACAAGCTGTCAGGTTCTGAAGAAAAGAAATATTGTGGGAAAGCTCTTAGGCAGCCGATGTAAATGACTATGCAAGGTGCAAGGTGGAAGAGGTTCTAGTCTCCCGCTAACTGCAGCCTGTGAGATTTCTGTGGTAACCTGCAGATAATTAAGGGATGCTGCACACAGTCAGTTGAGGGCTGACTGCAGCAATATGACTGAAGTCATTACAGATACACTGGTGTGATAGTAGATTTTTGCCCAATGCACTTGGGAAACTGAGAGTAAAGGACAGTTTCAGAGAAGAGCTTTGTGTAAGACTGTGGGATTTGAAATACTCAGGCTGTTTTCTTACTGGAAACTGTATGTATAAAGTTACCATTTCAACCAACTGCTTGCAGAAATGGATTTTGGTCAGGTCTTATTCTCTTTTACACCTTGGAACACACTTCGGCCTCCTCTATCTTCATTTCTGGAAAATTAATGCCACAGTCTACCTTACCACAATGTTGTGGCAAAGAACTAAGGCTTCAGAAGTGCTGTGAGGTAAACCAACACTTTTAGTTACAAAGTATACGTATTTGTCTACCACTGCCATCTACTGAATATTATGAGGGCTGATGAATTATGAGTGGCAAGTCTATGTTAATGAGTGCTGGACAAAAAGCACATAAACTCTCATAAACAACAAGCACATAAACTCTGTCCTAACTGTTCCTGTTAAATTTCAAGAGGTTGCAATACACAAAACAGTGAGAAATCAGGAAGTTGCTGTGCTATAATACAAGAGACACAGAAGTAAGGAATGTGAGATCTGTGTAACTTGATCAGTGTGTACCATCACTGCATATGCTGAAATACACTAAGTGTACTAAGCTATTACTATACTAAGTGTATACACTAAGAGTGTAAGGGAGTCTAGCAATGCCAAGAAGGAAAGAGAATTATTTGTGTCTGTCACACCAAACATTTACCAGAGTGGTGCCCATGACTGCTGCAGAGGAAATCCCCACCACCCACGTGGGAGGCTTTTTTTTTCCATTGACCCTTAAAACACCTGCAGAACTAAAATACCACACAGAGCACAACCTTTTTCAGCAGCAGACTGGAGAACAGGTCAACTAAAGGAAAAAGTTCATAGCTGGGAGGTGGGAAAGAATTATTACACAAATCTACATACCAATAAAGATGTTTAAAAATAAAAGGGCAGCCAGTGATTATGTTGGGAACCCATATGATGAAGGAATAATAAAAATAACAATAGTTCTATATAGTTTTCATAATGATTGTGTTCAAAATGCATTTCTGAATAACAGAGAGGTTTTTAAGAGTAGTTGCTAATATCAAGAAAGCATAAATTGGGTCACTACTTATTTTCACTGATAAAAAACACAGAGTCTCTCAAAAGTGCCCATAAAGTTTAGCAGCCTGAGCCTTCCTGGAAGCCAGTGCAGCTTTGCTGCAAAGTTTCCTCTTCTCGGTAACTTGTCCAAGGGAGCTGAAAACTCAATATTACTTCAAAATTCAGACTTTCCTCCTCTTCCTTGATACACAGCTGGGTTGAAGAAGCAGTCTTTTTTAAAAAGAAGACTTTCTAGAAGTTCTCAGCATGTAAAAGTTTTGTTGCAATGCTTGCCAGATTTTTTGCAGGAGCTTAGCAATCGGCACTGCACCCAGAGTGTGAGCGCTTTGAAAATTTTGGTTTTCAAATGTGGTTGCTGAGCTATTTTGCAAATCTGGCCCTTTGCCCATAACATACGCTTTAACTCAGTTGCTTCCATACCTGGTATACGGTCAGCAATATGACATGTAAAGTCAATTCATCCTCTACAGCTAAATAAATATTATAATGAAATAATTAATAACCTGATCAGTACAAAATAAGCAAATTAATAAGGAAGGAGAACAATAATCTTTTCAGACTCTAAAGAATTTTCCAAATCAAACTGTAAAGGTCTCAGTTCTGCAAAGCATATGAACACATCCTCAATTCCGCCCCTCTTCAGGAAACTCTGTAAGCAAATGTTTTCAGCTCACTGATTCCAAAGGCTTTATACTTCATGGGGGACAAGAAAAAGAGAAAGCAAATACAGGAACAGAGTTTAAAGCAGGCAGACAAGAGGAGACAATTGTGGGGGAAAAGCGCAGCAAAAACAAATTGGGAAAATGATGAATTAAATATGGACATATGTTGGCCAGTATATTTAATAAAATTACACAAGCAACACTCACTGAACATACAAAAAAGCAACAAAGTATTCAATTTGAAAGTTTGCTAGTTTGTAGCATGAAAAGAAGAGTCTGGCCTACAATCCTGCACTGAGACAACTTAATCCAGTGGATGGAGACCTGAGCTTTTTTGGTGAAGGAAATAAATAGGCAAGAAGAGAGTAGAACAGCTTTAAAAATATATGTTTAGAGTGCTCTTTCACAACAAAAACTTTGATTTTTTTCTACTGTCTTTTTTTTTTAAGACTTGTATGTCATCATTAGTAAAGAAATGCCACTGGACTCTGGCTCTTAAGCATACGTTGCAAAATAGCCAAGATAAAAGAAAGGAATAAGTTCACCCTAAAGCAAATGTAGGAGAGAATATACAAACAAAAGCTATTTAGATTACATCATATTCCAAAGTTGGAATAGATCTGCTGAGATTGTTTCATCAATTGTTTTTTTCCCAAGATAGGTTTTAATGAAAACCTGGAAAAGAATGAGAGGAACTAGATTATCATCTAGGATCTTTGGTCAGCTGGGAAGACAAATAGTCTGCTTGGAGAAAAGAATTTCCACAGCTCCCTCATGAAAATGTACACTGGCCACACTAGGCTACCAGATCACAAAGATAATTTTGATTCACCAGATCATAAACATAATTTTGATTAATAATAAGTTCAGACTCATAAATTTAGCACCTGCAGCTGAGTCACAACATTTATAACATGGCTTTCCCACAATCATTCTTTGTGAGTCTCAGAGGAAAGACAGAAAGCTTACATGATGGCTTATGTCCATAATTTTTCCCTTCTATCTCAGACTAACTCTTAGAACTACTGCCAACAATTTGTGCTAATTTTACTTTTAAAAAGTATCTGTCTTTTTAATCCAGTTTAGCCCAAAGAAAATTGAGAGGGCATCTTACCAACCAATAAATACCTGAAGGGAGAATGTAAAGAGGATAGGGCCAAGCTCTTCCCAGTAGTGGCCAGTGACAGGACAAGGGGCAATAGGTACAAGCTGAAACACAGGCAGTTCCATCTACATGTGAGGAGGAACTTCTTTCCTGCAAGGGTGCTAGAGCCCTGGCACAGGCTGCCCAGAGAGGCTGTGGAGTCTCCTTCTCTGGAGATCTTCCAAATCTGCCTGGATGCCACCCTGTGCCATGTGCTCTAGGTGTCCATGCTGGAGCAGGGGGGTTGCACTAGATGATCTCTAGAGGTCCCTTCCAACCTCAACCATTCTGTGAATAAACAAAGCACCATTTCAGTTGTTTAAAGATTAGAATTTGGTGAATTAGGGTCTGCTAAAAAAGCACAGGCTGAGACTCAGGATATATGGAGTTTCACTCCTAACTTCACTATAGATTCCCAAGGGTTTAAGCTGTTTAATCCCACTGCATCTGGATTCCCATCTGTAAAACTTCCAAGCTGCACAGAAAGCACCTCAGAGTAGGATCTGGTGTGCTGTGTAAATATACAGCGCCTCATTCACTAGGTTCATCTTGCATTAGGGGGTTTGGGGCTCCACTGCAGCATACAACATGACCTTTATCTCTTTTCCTAATTCCTTGAGAAAAAGAAAAAAGAAAAAAAAAGGAAAAAAAAAGAAGATGGTTTTCTGTTCTGCCAAAAGGAAGAGAGGGTGGGCACATGGGTAACATACAAAATATGCCCAGGTTCACCACTCTTCCTGTTGGTCTCTGCAAAGTTACATGACAGATGGGTCTTCAGTTAGTTTCAGCTTTCCTCCTAATTTGACTGGTAACTACTTTCTTGTACGGTCTGGGGAAAAACAGTGTCTCCCTCCAGAGAGCTGATGCCTGAAAGCTGATGTTTCTGCCGAGTGCTAGAGGCAGGAAGTGCAACTGCTTATACTCAATGAAAGAGTGAAAGTCCCTATCTGTAGCGAGTTTTTTTTTTTTTTTTTTTTTTAATTTTACAGATTTGCAAAGCATATTTAGGTTTCTGAATCCAAATGATACCTCTTGCTTCTCAAGGATTTTGGTGGGAGTTTAGAAGCCTTAATATCATTGTGGATGTGTGCAGAACTACAGTTAAATGAAAAGAGAGAGACAGAGGGAAAAAAATGTCGCTTTGTGATGTTTTTCTTTCTTCTACTCAAAATCATAGCAAGCTTGATGTGTGACAGTCTTAGGCCCGGAGAACAGATATACTCTGATTTTAGTAGTTAGGTTTTTGTTTGTTTGTTTTCTGAGAAATTGGCAGTTTCCAAGATGCCAGAACATTTCAGGTCTCAGAGCTCTTGCTTTCCAGGTTGTCAGAAACCAGTAAAACCCATAGTTCCACTCACTGAAAACAGGAAGAGGACACAGCGCATCCTGGAGAAAGTGATAGGGAACCTGGTGCTCAGATATGTAAAGCCACACGGACACCAAACAGCAACTAGCTCCAGACCAGTTGTTCCCTGCTGGCAACATAGTACACCCAGTAGCTCCTATCCCTCAAACCTCTATAGCACCAGTAGAACCAAGGCTTAACAGCTCTATTAACTTTGCTACAAAATCTGAAATCTCTGTTGTATGCTATGCACACAGAGAAGAAATCTCTGTATATTTTTAAAAAATACATTTGTCAAAAACCTCTTTCTAATATTTATACTCTAAATCAGGTCAAATGAAGGCCAGCAGAGCTCATATGACCTATGTCATGCAGCATATGCAATTAAACAGAATGGTGCACAACATACCTAGAAACTTAGTATTAATGGGTTTAATTACAGAAATAGGGGTCAAAACTAGCCACCTCACATGGCAGTACCTTACTTTGCCCATGAACTGCTTGTTCTAACGAGTTTGAAGAGTTACGTACTGATCCCCACAAGGATGGCAGCAAGTACAGAAAGGATATGCAATCTTCCCAAAACTGATAGGAAAGGCAGAAGCTGTAGCTCAGAAATTCTAGCCACCTCCAAGTTATAGGCTCCCACTAACAGGGAATGTTTAGCACTTACTTAAACTCTGCCATACGTTAAGCAAGGCCCAGCATTCTGCACTTTGTTCAGAACAGGGAAGGAAATATTTTTACGGCTTTTTCCATTCTCCTTCACCCAGTAAAATTTCTCTCCTGTAGTTTCATCACAAATGTGGACTACATAATAAGAGCACTGGAGACACAGAATGGAAAGGTCTATGCAAAGAGAAAAATCTGATAAGATTAATAAACAGACACTTTTCAGACATACTCTTCAAAGCTTAAAAAAAATGCTTCTTACCATCTCAACCTGCTAAAGACAACTTTAGGGAGTTTTAAAGGCTTAAAATGTTAACCTTAGAGTTTGAAAGTTTATGATCTAAGCAAAAGTACAAAGGTGCTCCTAGTGGCATTCAGGGGACTTCTGCAAACTCAAAGGACATCTAGTGGCTAAAGTTAAAAAGCACATTTTTCAGCATTACAGTATTCAAGCCACACTACCGCATGGAGGACTGCCCTTTACTTTTTTACCCAGCACTCCTGTTCTGGGAGCACCAGAGGGACTTTATGAGAGTACGCCATGCCTTGCAAACAAGCATGGTCTCTGGAAGTAAGGACTCTTCAGAATGGCATTAGCAGAAATTCCTGGGTCCTGCTCTAAGCCTTGAATATAATACATTAATCGAAATGTATAAGCTAATTCATGATTATAATATTATGATTATAATATATGATTTATAACTTACTACTACAACTACACACCAAAAGACAGAAGCTGCTATTTCAGTGAGATAAGGCTGTGGACCATCGGTAGCTAGAAAAGTTGAAAAGTTATTTGTTCTGAATTTGGGAAGGAATTTGTAAGCAGATGATATTTTAAAGGGGTTAGATATAGCTTAATTACATTTATGGTGCTTTATGAATGTCACATAAGAATACTGATTGATACCCCACCATGTGTCTTGTTTTTGCAGAATGATTCACTACACAAGTTGATAAACTATCCTTTCAAACTATTGCATTCTTACCTTAACTTTGTCCCACTACACTTAGGGAAATTATAGTTTTTTTAATTAACAAACTTAACTTTACTGGTTTACTATATAAAAGTAATAACAAAATCAGATATTCAGATTTACTACTACTACTGTAAAATTTCCTGGGTATTATACATATTCTTGTCCAAAATTATACATATTCTTGTCCAATATGTAATTTGTAATTGAGTAGTTCTAACAGACATTGTTTTCAAAATTGATGAGCTTAATTCAGCCCCTAGGCACATCAGTAAAGAACTTAAGTGCAGCTGTCATCCACAGAACTTCCCCTTAGCCTGCACCATTGACATCCAGAGGTAAATCTTCTATTCCTGCCACTGGGCATTTATAGAAATGCCTATGTTAGACGGTTTAACCACATTAGGAAACACAGGCCAGGTGTTTTGGAGTGAGGTCTAAGTAGCAGATGTGCTCAGATTAGCTTCAGATACAGCTCTTTTTTAGTGGAGAAGGGGCAAAGTGCCTGCCCATTCTTTAAACCTTGCTGGTGCAAATGGTCTAGAAAGGTTAACAGCAGAAAGCAGAATATGCTCTCATTTCTGTCTCTTAGCCCAGGTCAGAGCCTGATGAACACAAAGAGTCCATTAGACAAAGACAAAAGTACCTTGCACTGGCCCTACCCCAGAGAAATGCTACCTCCCATGACACTTGGAGTAGCTTCAACTCTGACCATTGGTCTGCTCAGATTGTTCAGTACTAGACAGAGGCCTGGGTCAGTTGGGTCACAGTGAAACTATACGATCTTGAAGCTCCATCCTCAATATCAGCAACACGGTGCTTCCAGGAAGTTATGTGAATGTGTAAGCTTCATTTACAATACTGCAAGCATGTTCCTCTGGCAAAGATATTTCTTTGAGAGTCATTTTGCAAAATGTCAGGTAAGTACTGTTACTTAAAAGTCATGGAGAAAGAAAAAAAAAAACTCTGAAAAAGTTTCAAATTTCTAAAAATAATGAAAAAAAACCCCCACTATTTCTAATTGAAAAGGATACTGCATGGTGTCAGGCAAGTAATTTCCCCTAATACAGACACATCCGTGTTCTATGAAGAATTCATACTTAGTCATGACAGGCTGCACATTGGTTTACCATGACAAAAATAAATGGAGAAAATCTATAATATCATCTTAGTGCAGATCTCTATCATCAGCTGACTTGACTAATTTTGTACACCTAGACAGAATGGTACCTTAGATTTATATATATCCACACTGACCACTGCAGTGATGGCTGTAAGCCACTTACTGCTGACTCGGTTATTGAAAAGGACTCTTCGTGATCAGTTGTTGGAGTACCTGAAAGACCACTGGGCTTCTTGAATTAACAGAACCTTGTTCAAGTTACTCAAAAGAACAAGATGTATTCCCCCTTCATCAAGCCAGATACTACAGGATTTTCTTCCTATTTCAAAACTATAATTCAAGCAGTGATACAAAAGTTTCACTAGTAAAGAAAGTAAGGAAAACCTACTGTGCGGAGTTTGTGTAGCGAGGCTTTGAAGTTCGCACATGAGCAAGTGTGATTAAGTCCACATTGGCATTGTCAACATCCTCAAAATTTACTGCACCAACACAGCCACTGTTTGGATAGAAAGGAAATCAAATATGTACATAATTCATAGCACAGCTGGTGAGGGCAGCTGAACCACATACTGCACGCTCCAAAATTCTAGTTATTTATTAAAATGGTCCACGAGAAAAAGCATGCAGAAGAACTGCCTTGCTAGCCTGGTGTGTCCCAAGATGAAAACAAACACCTGCTGAAAGTGCAGCACACAGCAAATGACAGCTCTAATATATATGAGCAGAAAGGAGTTACCTACAAGCAAAGAAGACTCAACACTTCCCCTCCCTTGGCACCAGAAGAGACCTTAAGAGTAGATCCCATAGTCCATGTACAAGTCATGCTATAGAAAATGGGACAGATGGGTTGCTTGGGCTAAATCAAAAATGTAGAACATAGAAAGGATCCAAGGAGACTGTACTTACGTATAGGATGGGATATGACAGGTTCGAGAGCTCGGGCTTACGCTGTTGAAGACAAAACATATTAATCACCTTTTTTGCTAGACAGAATAGTCTAGTAGAATAGTTATGAGATCCCAAAGACAGGTGGTGAAAAAGCTACAGTTTTTCTCTTGGAAAAATGAATGCTCATTTCAATTGTGGTAAAAGACCATGATAAATGATTAGGTTGGCATATATGCTAAATGATCCAATTCAGCAGGCAGTCTCACCTTTTAACCCCCTACCCCAAGTATGGTCTTCGGTTTCTCAGGGCTGTGTAAGAAAGTTCCCTTTGAAAAGGCACTTCATTTCCTGTAGCGCTTCTCATATTCTGCTTCGGGATATTACTGGAAAAATTAACATCGGACTTGATTTTCTTCTGGCTCTGTCCAAAAGAGCAACATCCAAGAAATGCTCAGGATACTATGTTGTCTCTCCCTGACACCTGCACAGATGCTTCACTCCCTCACTGTTTGCCAATTCTGTCCAGTAGTGTACCCATTTACTGAGTTTGCCCAAGCAAACCTGCTGGTTCACAGTCTGGAAAGCAGGCATGTTCTCGTTCTCCTACTTTGCTTTGACCACATCTCTACCTGGCTCACGAGTTGAGCCCATCTGACCTTCCTCTGTCACCCTTCTCCAAGATAGATGCATTCAGAGATCATTTTGGTGTCTGCAGAGCACAGAAAAAGACTGGAGTTTGTAAATATGTACGGTGGTGTCTTTGTAAACACATTGTCTTGGTGAAAACATCAAACGTATGCAGACATGACATAGTAATTCACCTTACAGATTTCTTCAAATTCTTCTCTCCCAAGAAAACCATGCTGGAGTATACTTTTCATATACTTATTGCCTGAATATCTTAATTTCTCTCAATAGAGAATGCTGCTGAGATCAGTCTGCATGCAGACTTCATGAAGGAAGTACTTCGAGGATTCTCATATTCACAAGAAATGATACTTACAAAACAACAGGTCTCTGTGGAGAGGTAAAAGATCTTGTCTGAAATCTGTCCCACAGGCCTCCAACAACCTAAGACAATAATCAGATACTTCTTGTAAGGCAATATCACCTAATTAATTTGGATTTAATAGATTTTCATGCAGCTAACTCCACTGAGATAAACTCACATGGGAAGCATGATCTGTGCAGATCCAATGGCAGGACTGAATTTTAGTTTAGTAAAAATAATTATTACAAATAATTATCACAAATAAACTAATTCAGCATGATATTTGTTATGTTACAGCATTGTTCATATGAATCAGTTTTTCACTGATATTCTTGTCCTCTTTTCTATTACTCTGCCTGCCATATTCTTCTGCACAAATTTCCAGTTTGCAGGGAGAAAAGGGAAAAGAATATTGAGTCATTTGAGGCAATTACTGGAGTGTTCTGTTGCCTTTAAGTTCTCACTTGGGACTGTTTTTATGTGAAATCATTACTGTGGGTTTATGTGTATGATCAACAGAAAATTCAGGCTACACTTCATTAGCAAAATCTATAAACAGTTTAAGAAGTTGTTCACTGACTTGGCTTAATTCAGACTCAGAATTGTATCTCTTTCTTGTGAAATACAGGGAAACAGGATCAGCCATCACTTCTACTGTTGATTCTGGTGCCTGGATTTTGGAAGGTAAAATATTATCCCAAGGAACTTCTTCATAACCTCTAGATCAACAATAAGACAGAAGAGAAAAAGTTGTTAATGTAATCATTACTGAGTGCCAGTTGCAGCTAGACAATGCCAAATTCTGTTAAAAATACTGATGTGGAAAAAGCAAAAGTCTTTTTAGCTTAAAGGAAAGTGAAAATCCTGGAATTGTGTATTACTTACTGGGGAACAAGTAGCTATGGTTCAGTTTCACTGGCTTCTCTCATATAAGACATCACTCCATAATTGGAAGTAATAGCTTAGCTTGCAATAAGTGTATTGTGCGTACGGGATTTATTTTGTCTAGGCTTGAACAGTCAGTTAAATGAGAATGGACTCTTCTAAATGGAGATTAGATACGAGTCATATCAAGCTCATGACAGGCACTGAAGATAGATGTACCCAATCCCCTCTGGAAACTCCAGTTTCTCTCCACTGCCCATAGAGGGAGTAGAGATGTTTTGCACAGACTGAACATGGACTTTTAGTTAACTAAAGTTAGCAAGATGAATCCCATGCTAAGTAATTATTGTTACAATACCAGAAGTTCAGAATGGTAGAAAATTTGACTGCGTTCTTATATGCCCAGCTCCTTAAAGATGCACAACAGCAAACAGTAATAAAAGATGATGTAAAACACAGAGAAAAACTGTTCTTGAAAGAGATAGTTTCTTACCTTTGAGTACTTGAACTGAAGAAATAGTTCCTTGCTTTTTCTTCTCTCCAGGTAGCAGGAAGATCATTTGATTTCTAAAAGAAATTGTCAAATAGGGAGCTGAAGGTGTTGCTATCAACATGCTACGACTGCTTGTTTGAAGAGTACATATCTATGTTTTCTCTGTTTAGAATCTGAATGTGAAACATAAACTCATGTTCTTCACTAACCAGCACTGGAGTGCAAGAATGAATCTATTTCAGGAAATTTTAGTTAGGAAGTAAAATGTAATATAGTGAATACAGGTTTAAATACTGTAGTACGATGTCTTTGCTTCTCTGCTCTTTTGGAATATAGGTTCCCATTTGTTACACTACTTATAAAACAGCATACTTATAAAACATGCCCTTTGCAGTCTCCCAGAAATACCTCACGGATTGTGTGATGTTTGCTGCTATTCGCACGCAGCATGGGGAATAAGCAAGAGGAATTGGAGATGCTTGTCCGCTTGCAGGGCCACGATCTCATTGCGATTACTGAGACGTGGTGAGACAGCTCTCATGACTGGGCCGTGGCCATGGAGGGCTTTAGGCTCTTCAGGAGGGACAGGCCAGGAAGGCGAGGCGGCGGAGTCGCTCTTTATGTGAGAGAGCAGCTGGAGTGTATGGAGCTCGGCATAGGGGAGGGTGGAGGGCAAGTCGAGAGCCTGTGGATGAAGATCAAAGGGCAGGGCAACAGGGGTGACACGGTTGTGGGAGTTGACTACAGGCCTCCCGACCAGGATGAGGAGGTGGATGAGGCCTTCTGCAGGCAGCTACAAGAAGCCTCGCGATCGCAGGCCCTGGTCCTTGTGGGGGACTTTAACCATCCTGATGTCTGCTGGGACGATCACACAGCTGGGAGCAGACAGTCCAGGAGGTTCCTGCAGAGCGTTGCGGATAACCTCCAGATGCAGGTGGTTGAAGAGCCGACAAGGGCAGGGGTGCTGCTAGACCTGATCCTAACCAACAGAGATGGTCTAGTGGGAAACGTGAAGGTTGGGGGCAGTCTTGGATGTAGTGACCATGAGATGTTGGAATTCACGATCCTGTGTGGAGGGAGCTGGGCAAGAAGTAGGATTTCAGCCCTGGACTTCAAGAGAGCCAACTTTGACCTCCTCAGGGAGCTCCTTGGAGAAATCCCCTGGACCAGGGTCCTAGAAGGAAAGGGTGTCCAGGAGAGCTGGCTTATCTTCAAGCGCCACTTTCTCCAAGCC
>PTEX01000255.1:67357-351409 GCA_003342815.1 Eudromia elegans | reverse complement strand
TTCAGCCTGGAGAAGAGAAGGCTGAGAGGGGACCTGATTAATGTATATAAATATCTCAAGGGCGGGAGTGAGGAGGAGGCGGCTGGCCTCTTCTCAGTGGTGGCCAGTGATAGAACTAGAGGAAACGGCCACAAATTGAGGCACCAGAAGTTGCACCGGAACTTGAGAAAGAACTTCTTAACAGTGAGGGTGACAGAGCACTGGAACAGGCTGCCCAGAGAGGTGGTGGAGTCTCCTTCTCTGGAGATCTTCCAAACCCGCTTGGACATCACCCTGTGCCACATGCTCTAGGAGACCCTGCGTGTGCAGGGGGGTTGGACTAGATGACCTCTACAGGTCCCTTCCAGCCCTAGGCATTCTATGATTCTATGATTCAGGTGATTCAACTTAAAGAATTTTAAGGAAGGATACATTATATCATTACATTCTCACTATTGAAAAGACTTAACTAGACTTGTGCTGTGGAAGTAGGGATGTCTTTTTATTTACTGATTTATTTGAGACTTGCCTCTAACAAGGCATGGAAGCACACTCAATATGGGTTTGCCTAAATATTAAAATATTAATATAATTTCAATCGTACTTTTGGAGTTTTTGTATATTTCAATTTGTATTTTTCTTTAAATCTGTCTCCAGTTACTCATAAAAAATATCAAGAATATCAGTCCTACATTGCAATCTAAATAGCCGGGGGGGGGGGAGGGGGGAAATGGTCACAGCTGAAGACTGATTAGTTTCAACAGTTACCATATAGCTTCCTGAAATGCAGTGCTTATTTCACTATATCTGATTGAAGATGTGAAATAGTAATCACTGGCAAAAATAAGTTAAATGGCAAACAAATTAGAAGTGACATAATTTAAATGCTTTGTATCATAACAAGAGCACAAGACCTCTTACCTTGAGACTGGGATGCACATGAAATGCAAAAATATGGTTTTGGTCAGGTAAAACAGAAGCAACTTCAGCCAGAGCCCTCCAACCTGAAAGAAGGAGTTTCCTATTGTGTTAATCAATTTTCAGCAATCTTCATCATTTTAAATTAAATGAAAACAACCCATGGCTTCCCATAAAAATCCCAAGTTCATTTGAATGCCAAAGTTCATTTACCTACTGTTACCACTTTGAAAGGAATTAAGACTTTTCACAAAGATAAATTAAATTACATTGAAGATGACACTAAGAGCTAAATAACGTCTATTGCTATGATTTGGCCAACTTCCCATACTGCCATGTCTGCCTGTACACACATGCTGATAACCAAGTTAGCTGCTGCGAAACAGGCAGAATGGTAAAATGCTTGAGCCTCATCTCTCTCATAAAGGACACTAACAAGACTAAATAAGTCTTTCTTCAAAAACTTGCAGGTATGCAATTTATCTTTGACACATACATATCCCTGTCTAATTTGGCAAAAATTTACCAGAGAGGGCAAAGGTAATAACCTTTGGGACATCAACAGATAGAGATGTACAGGATAAATGTAAACAAGTTGTTCCTTTACGGAACCACAGTAAGAAACATGGTAATGCTGTAAGTACAGTAAGGGATATATATAAGAGAATCATCTAAAGAGCGATATCATTAAGCAGCATAATGCTTTGATGACTTTGGGAAAGGTACACTGCTAAATAGCATTGTTATATATTGCTGATACAAAAAAAAAAAAAAAAGAAAAAAAGGTAGGCAGACATATAACCATAAGATTGCTTTCTGTGAACTCTGGGAAGTATTAGTATCCTGAATGTACTACTCAAGGAGTTTTCAACCTTCTTTTTATTTCCAAGCTCCCTGAAATAAAATCCATTTTATATGAAAACTTCTATTTAGCAACTTAAAGTTAACTCATAATAACGTTGCTTTTCTTACTTAATTGTAGAAATTTTTGGTATGCTTTTGATAAAAAAGGTCAAAGACTAAAACTTGAAAATCACTGTGCAGAAGACAAAGTTACTTCTTACTTGAAAGAACTAACTGCTCAAAGTTTGAAAGAAAGCCATAGTTTTCCGCAGACACTAAGATTATTAGTATCCTAATGCTATATATACTGAAATATCATGATGTGCTTTACAAAAGAGCTTAATGTGCAGTGTGATATAATTAAGTTGATGCTTTTGAGAAACTTCACAATATCACGAACTTTGCACCGTGAAGAATTTTGAAGCTGAATTACTGTCTAATTAAGCATTTTCCTTTAGAAAATGTCTCTTAAGTAGGCAATGACCTTCAGTAGACATGGTGGCTGTATGTTCATTATCTTAGCCCAATGTACACTTTAAATACTCTCTGGAAATACGTAAGACTTCTGTAGGAATGCTTCTATTCAGTTTTATTTCTGAAACGTTGTATTTGCTTAATAGGGATACAAATATACTAGTGCCCCCTACAGTAAAGAGGTAGATATGCCCATATATGTGCATATGTCCTAAGAGTTGCATTAAAATATTGTTACTTTAATTTATTTATTAAAAGGGCAAAGGTTGCAACCACGATTACTTGTGCTGTATATGTAAAACACTCATGTCAGCTCTGCTGCCCACAGGAGGACATGATGTACTTTTACATTTGCTCTGGTAATTGTACATATGAGTTTTTAGAGACCTTTGCTCTTTCAGTGTGTGTTTTAATTTACTATCTTGACACTACTGTCCTCCAGCTGGGATAATTGATCTTCTAAAATTTATTTCTTCTTTTACCTTCAGTGGAGAAATTCAGCATAATAATGAAAATATTTTTTTCCTTTTAGTCAACTTTCTGGATGCTTCAATGCCACAATGGCTCAGTACACACACTTGAAAACAGCATGGTCTGTTGTGGCCCTAGTTGGGAACTCAGTGCCTTGCCCACTTTTAACTATCAAAAGCTTAATGATACCCTCAGATCCATTTCATTATTTTAGTTAGTCATTCTTTTTTCTTTTGCAATCTGAGCCAGAGGCTGAAGACGTATTCATTCAGATTTTAGAGCTGTTTCCCAGAAACCATGAAAGTCCAAACAACTTTTTGTCTTGCTTTTAAAGTGAAAATTGAGATTCTAAATGTCACAGCATAAAGACCTATGTAGAGAGGATTTACAAGACAAAGTCTCAGAAGCTTCTCTGTAGCTCATTCTCAACTGAAAATTGTGTGCTGTTTTTGACATTTTATCTTTTTTTAAAATCAGTAGGAGTATTAGGTTCAGCAGGACACGGGAATACAAATTGAAGAGTTTACAGAAACGTCTTTCAGATTCATGTGTTTTAGCTCTTGGGTAAATTATTCTACTTCTCTCTACATAAGAAAAACAAATACTATCTTTTGACATGACTACTTTTCTCAGTTTTCTTCTACTCAGTTTAAAGAAATCAAAGCCACAAACCACCCACTGAGAACTGATTTTACATTAGCATAAAAACAATAGTTTAGAAACATTTTCCAATATATTGGAAAGACATGCATGACAAAAGAAGTAATAGAGAGAAAACAAACCTGTTAAACAAGCAAGGATCTCTCTGCTCGTAAAAAACGAATGCAGAATGAAATATATGATTGTATAGAACTTAAGCAATCAAATCCTTACAGAAACCATATTTGTATTTTATGTAATGGTACTCAGCCCTCAAGAGATTATTTGGGGGTTTTATGCATTATTTTCTGGATGAGCTACTGGCTCATTAGGCAGTATGCTACGAACATTTCAGTGTGTGATGGATAATTATTTAATAGCAATTTTTGCCACTGACAGGTGTTCTTGATTCTACTGTAGGGCATTTTTTCATTCTTAGTTAACTTGGTTTATATGCTCCAATGGTTATAAGCAATACATATTATGATTGTCCTTGAATTATTATTTTTATGGTTAAGTTGCTTATTCTTTTCCTCTTTGTTTTACATGTTGTTGCTTCTGATTTACCTTTTTCTTTTTTTTTCCTTAAGAATGACAGAAGGGGAGTCTACAGGCAAACACTGTCAGCTCTTCTCAAGACTTTGTCTTCTAGCTCTAAGCACCTTCCCTGTACCGAGAATATATATAGAGGAGCTCTTAATCTATATCCCTTCTTTGGACTTGAGGGTCTTAGAAAGACCTTCTCCACCAATTTTACTTCACTTACCTATACTTAGGGCCTCACAGTTCCATAAATTTGTTTTGATTAGCAGATATAAAAGGCTGCTGATGCAGTCTGATGCAGCAACCGTGTTGACCAACCAAAGGCAAAGCACTATATTTTATCACATGCCAAAGCTCTCCTGTATGTTGCAGATGTTTTATACACCTCAAAGGCTGCTTCTGTTCCTGTTTTTCTGGTTTTATCTACTTAACGTATTTATTTATTCAATTCATCCTCGACACAGTGCAGAAAGTGACTGTAGAATTTGCTTGCAAAATGCATGACCTATCTCTTTCAGCAGAACTTCCCCAAATAGCTTAGCTGTTTCAGGACTGATATCTAGAAAGATTAGCAACTTTCACTGTATCATGTGCCTGTGGGTTGGTAGGTGGCTTCTGCACTGCATTGCTGAAATCTGGGATTTGTTTATGCAGTCTTGTTGAAAAAAAGCAGTTTAAAACTCTACCTCCTTTATATCTCTGTGCACACACTGGTATTTAATACCTGTGTACCCAGCAAAATGTGTAAATGAAAACTAGGTTTGGAAAAATATTTGTTTCTCTTAGAAGACTGATGCTGGATTAGACAAACTCACATACCTCAGACCCTCTTTGCCCTTCACTTTTCCAGAGACTTGCAGACACAGCTGACTATCTCTGCTTCACGCCTGACACCTAATTTCATATGTAAATAGAAATCAGAGTAACTTACAAATAAAAGTACAAATGATGTGGGATGAACAAGAAGAAAGAGGGAAGTGGGCAAAAATTATATTTTTTTATCCTTTATGGTTTCTTAGGTTCTTTTATAGTAAAATGGAGTAAGGAGTTTATTTATACTTCTTTATAGATATGTTAAGTAAAAGCAATCCTATCTCTGGGACTTTGGAATGTTGCCTGGGTTCCCATACAGTTTTGTTCTAGCTCTAAAAAGCATTTCTTGTAGCAAATTTTTCCGATCAGCTAAGCCTTTAGAAAAGTGCACATTGCTCACTATTAATAATGTCTGCCTTTAGAAGCTCTGCTTAGACAGTTTTACTTTCCAGAATTTTTGTGGACTATGGCTTTAAATATTAACCACAAACATAAATTTGCTTCACATTAAAAATGAGGATAGTTTCCATTCTGATCTTGCAACTAATATGAAACTATCAGACACAATTCTAG
This sequence comes from Eudromia elegans, assembly GCA_003342815.1. NCBI lineage: Eukaryota > Metazoa > Chordata > Aves > Tinamiformes > Tinamidae > Eudromia > Eudromia elegans. Next base: position 346,156 of record PTEX01000255.1, on the reverse strand, counting down.
GTATAACACTTCAATACAAACTAAAAAGCCAACATGAACTTTGACCAGAACATGATGGCAGCCCTCAAGGATTCCTGTTGTCTCATCAGCTAGACATTGGAATAGGTCTTAAGTCTGCAAACAGCATTACTATTTGTCAGGAAATACCAAAAGATAGAGAAGAATTCAGAGGGATCCCTAACTCTTTGGAATAATAAATTATTTCAGTTCACATTAAAGCAGGTGTTCATTACCGCTTCTACGTAACTTCTTGATTTACATAGATTTTTTAAAATATTATTTCGTTTCAAAGATTTGGTTTTCTGGAAATGCTCATGAGAATTTGCTGTCCAGTTCTCTTTGTTACAGCAGGGCCAATGAATCATACAAATGCTCTACTGCAGTTGCTACTTTAAATTCAAATGTCCAATGTGAATACATCTTACAAGGTTCTTCTTTCAGAAACTTGGGGGACGGCGTTCAGAAATTGATTTTATTTATTTACCAAGCACCACTTTTTTTTTTTTCCTTTTTTTTGGCGGAGTTATGATTACCGCCTTGCTTTACCTCCAAGCCATGCCCTGACAGAAGCGGCTGGCACGGCCCTGGAGTTCCACCTTCTGTCCCGGCTGGTTTCCTCCAGGAGGATCAGCCGCCTCCTGTGGGCAGCCTGGCCTCTCTCTCCTGAGGCAGGGACCCGCTGGTGAGGTTTCACATCGCTGTAGTCCACCAGGGACTCGATAGCCCTTCCAACGTAGGGCTGCAGTTCAGCATCAGCTCCTGGACTCACAAAACCTGAGCAAGGATCTACTAAAGACACATCATCCCGGTGTGGGAATAAAGGGTAATTTGGCTCTCCTGCACAGGTGTACGGGTTGAATTTGAGGAAAGATTCACTGTCTTTCTCTTCAAAGCTGGCAAAGTCGTGTCTGTTCTCAGGACCTCTCACAAAGGGCATGCGCATCTTCTTTAACAGCCTTCGATACTGCGGGCGGTCCATCTTGCAAAGTGGATCAGCTGGCACCGGAGACTTTGTAGAGGGCACCTTACTGCCTTTCAGCTCCATGGGAAACCACGACCAATCTCCTCCGTCGTTCTTAAATGGCAGCAGGCCCCACAAGGGACCAAGACTCCCTAAAAGACTCCCATTTCTTCAGTCTTCTGGGATCTTTCCTAACAAACCCAAGATAAGCTGGAGGTCGTCCTCCAGAAGATCAGTGCAAGGAGACCGTAAAGGGCAAGACTGTTTAAAGCGTGACTCCTCTCCCGAAAGGAGATTTATCGGGTAGGGCTTGGAAAAAGCCCCGAGCTGCCAGACGAGCAGAATCCCCAGTTGCTTGGTAACACGGGGAGCCACCTCACAAGGCGACGCTCCGTGGCGTGCCGCTGGGCCGTGGGCACCGTGCTAGCCTGGTTCCTCAGGGGAGCCCAGCTAGCCTCAGCGGCTCACACCCACGAGAGGCAGAACTAAAGCGCTCTCCATTTTCCCAAGACCGTCACAGTGTCTTTGTTGAAGTATTTTAAAATAGGCTGGTCTGTTCACATTTGGACAGCAGCATGTGTTATTTAACACATACAAAAAATGTATCAAATTTGACTTGGTCAAAAGTTATGTACCAAACAGGCCAAATCAATTTGACTTTTGCGTGTAATGAGCCTTCAAAATGCCACACTGGACTCTCTATTTACCTATGCCCAGTAAGGCACCAAGTAGACCTGCCTTATACATCAGAAATAACATCCTGTGCTGCAAACCAACCTTTTCCCCCACTGCTTACCTCCTCCTGGAAAGCTTTAGTAGGCAGGAGAGGCTAAGCCAGGGGACAGAGCTAAGGCACAAGAGGGATGCGCCTCCAAGGATTTATTCGCGTTTTTCTGCACTGATTTTTGCCCAGTGAAATGTAATTAAAAGTCTCCCTCGGATTTTGGCGACTGAAATTCTTTCCTGGGAAAGAACCTGCTGCGGGATGGGGTGTCGGGACTCGGTGTGCGCACGCAGGGAGGGCCAGGGCGGCCGCAGATGTTTCCCGGGGGTTGAGGATGTGAAAGCGCGGCCCCGCGCTGGGAAAGCCCCGCCGCCCGCCCCGCAGCGCCGCGCCGCGCCCGGCTCGCGCTCGTCGCCACGGCGACCGTTGCGGCCGTTAACGGCCGTCGCGGGGCGGCGCGCGCCGCAGCGGGCGGCTCAGCCGGGGGGGATGTGGCGCCGCCGCCGGGCAACGGGCGCCGCCGGCCGCCTGCGCGTCCTCGACATCGTCCTCGTCCTCATCCTCGTCCTGCTGCAGGCACCCGCCGCAGGTAGCCGAGGGGCCGCCGGGCCCCGGCCCTCCCTCATAACCTACACGGTGCCCTGAGAGCTGCCTGTGCGTGCCGGCACAGCGGGTAGTTAGGCAGGGCTCGCTCTTTCCGTGTGGCGCTGCAGGTTTTGGGCATGTGTTCACTAAAACATGGCTGTGTCAGTATTTCCTTCATCTACGGCTTTCTATGATGGGTATAATAGGCACTGCCATCTCCAAGCATGGCATTTATTGCAGTTTATTGCAGTCATTTGCATGGCCTGAGTAGAGACAGAAGGAAAGCATGTGAACCTTTCTTTTAAAGATTTTTTGTTACTTTTGTTTGCTATTTACTAGTGGTGACAGTTTCGGTTCACACATTTTTCAGCAAGTAAATAAACACTCCCAGTGTGGACTTAAAATGTCTTAATTACATTTGGCTTTCCTCACCTCTCTTAAGGGAACAGGCATCATACAGGAACGACACAACAGCTTTAAAGTAGCTTTAAAGCAGCATCATTAGTGGAAAAAGTGATTCTTTTTAGTTTATAAAATGTGTTAGTGCCACTGTAGCTGTCAGACCAGAAGTGTGAAGCCTGCTAGAAAGCAAAACCTTGCTCAGATACTGCACAACTTTCTCCAAGTGGTTAAACCTAACTGACACAGATAAGTTGAAGCTCAATTTCCCCTATACTACTTTTATAAGACTAGTAACAGAAATGGAAATATTTCTGCACTGCAATTCCATCAGTCTGCTTGGAAATGCCAGCTGTAATTAAAATACTTAGATATAGGAAAACACTTGACTATTAGCATGATTAAGCAGAAATAACTGCTTTAAGTAAGCAGCATTGCTATTTATATATTCTTTTGGTGCAGAAATCTGTCTGCAAAAATTACTGCAAAACATAATTACATTAAAAAAACCCCCCTTATAGCAATTACCATAACTTAAATCTTTTTCTATCACGTCACAGAAATTTTGTCTCTAAATAAATGAAGTGAAGCTATGACAGTTCAACATTCAAATAATACACTATTTTATTAATTAATAAATTGATTGTTTAATTATTTAAAGCTCTTTTTAAAATATTTCCTGCCAGTGCCATTTTAAATCCAAATTTAATTTTCTGATAAATTATTTCGAAGATGATTGATTTTGCTATTGTAGTGGTCTTTTTAAGACAAATATATTCATAGCAAGATATTTAATAAAATGGCAGAATAACTTTATGTGAATCTTAAATTCATTGTGTATATGAATTAATGTTAATTTACGTTAGCCGAAGGAGATTCTGACTTGGGGCAGGATCTGGGAAGGTACCTCCTATTGACCTGACACTGTTGTTGACCTGAGGCAGAGGGAGTTGAGTGTATGTGCAGGTATAGTCCATCTGCTACTTCTCATCTGGGGCTGATAATTTTTCCCCTCTTGGCAGAATACCTGAGAAACAGACAAGCTTTTTAAATTCTCTGTAGAAGCTTTGGCTAGCTTTAATGGCATAAATTAGTAGTTAAGCTGTTGAATTTACTCCAGAACATTTTATAGTCACCTAATGAATCCTCAGGCAGCAGTGATACTTTACACTGCAAGCATACTCTTGAATTCTGGTAAGAAAAAGTTGTCTTGAACATCTCTTCGGGCAACTGTGAAATTTGAATTGGGCCTACTTTGACTACCCCAGCCTTCCCTAAGTCTGCTTGCAGTCTTAGCAGTCTTTCTTCATTTGTTCTCTTCTACAGAAAGATCTGCCGCTTGCAGCTTGAGTGTACCAAGTACAAAGCAGTGAAGAACCTGACCCAATACAGTTCTGGTGCATTGGGCTGCTTTTAAAATTTATTTCAGGAATTAACTCAGAAATCTAATTTCTTTTTTCTTGAAAAGGATTGAAGCTTCATTTTTCCTTCTGCCTGTTAAGTACGGCTGCAAGTTGAAGAGAAAGAAACGGATTACTATTTAATGAGCTAACAAGGGAGTTTAAGCACTTTTTCTGTATTTTGTCTGTTGCCTTTTTTGTTCTTTCCTTGTAGTTCTCCATGATCTCTCCATATTTTTTCCTCTAATTTTCATTTATGATATGTGGGTCTGTATAGCCTCATCAAACAAGCTCTTAATATAGCAGATGAGAATGGGAAGATAATTTGCCCTAAAGACTGATGCAGGAAGTGCCATTTAAATTCAAGGTGATTAGGAGGATGGGAAAGGAATTCAAGTAGAAAACCTGGAAAAACACTTGAAAATACTTGAAAAGTCAGTATAAAATGGGAAGCAAGAACTAGTGCATGAGGACTGGGATTCATATATGGCCAGAAACATCTACCTATTCAAATTACATACAAATGAAAGAAGAGCATTTAAGCTTTCTCAAAATCAAACATGCAGTCATTGAAACTATCAAAGAATAATCCAAAAGCCTTATATATTTTCACTAACTATATAGTTCCATTTTTCCTAGTTCTTTGTATATTAACAGTTCAAGAGCTCCATCTTTAGGTTTAAAGTATTATTGTAAAAAAAAAAACAGAAAGAAGAATCTTTCCTGTTTGCACTAATTATATACCCCCTGAACATCCCATAAACAGTTTATACCTCCTCTCACATATGTCAGTTTGCATTCGCATATGCCTCTTTTCTAGGTGCATTTATCACTCTTCATAAACTTTGAAGACTTTCCTGTTTGAGGTTCATGTTTTCTTTTTTTTTTTCCCCAATTTTAACTTACTCTTTTTTGGTGAGATATGTTTTTCATTTCCAATTATGATACATAAATTAACCTAGCAGTCCATAAAATATTTACTGATCATATGGATGGATAATAATGGCAAAAAGGATTTAGAAGGGTAGGATTTCTCAGGTAAGACTTATAATTTTATATAAATTATCATACTTTAATTAAACAAATACGCAGATTTTTGTAAATGAACTATCTGATCCTATGTTCTTTCTGGACCTAAATTAAGTGAAAACATACTTTTCTTTTATCAATGCAGCAGAAATCTAAAAAGACAGCATGAATATTATAGTGAGAAAATTTTAATCCATGCTAATTAAAAAATAGCATAAAATACACATAAACACAGCCTCTAAAGCATGTGGGAGGTCTTTAGGGAAAATGGAATTACTTGAAAAATAGTATTCCTCAAACAAAGTTGTAGAAATGGCACACATTAAAGCAAGCATTGCAAAATAATTAAACCATTAATCACACAAATCCATCATACATGAGACTTCTTCTGCGATTATCTCCTCTCAGATTTTGTTCCCGAGTGAGCTGTTATTTTTTCTCCTGCCCAAATATTTTGAATAGAGTGTTCTACTTGTGTTCTGAAATGACAAGTATAGACAGCTCCTTTTATCCTACCTTGATTATCTTGTCCTCAGTGCTGCAGGATCTGCCTTGCTTTGGTTCTTCATAGCAACACTGTAAGGTAGAGGAAGTATGAATGCGAAATGTATACTAGATCATGTGAACTGAAGTTTTCCATCATTGCTCAAATCAGGATAAATTCAAGCTAAGCTAGAACATTAACCCAGATCTCGTGACATTTGTGAACAAATGTCTTACTCTAAAATCAGTTTACTAGAGTATTTATTGTGGTTCTTACTTTGTCAACATTGAAGTGAATTTAGCAACAAGCATTATCTGGTGTCATATCATTGTTTAGACTATCTTCAGAAAATAATTGCTACTAACAATACTTTTTTTTTTTCTCCTGCTCTTTATAGTAAAAGCTTTCTATTCCTGTATTAATTGCTTTCTTTTCCAGATTCTGCAAAAGCAGAAATCACAAAAATGGCTTACCTCATGGTAATGCATGTTCTTTCCAAACAGGAGGTGGAGACAAAGAATGCAGAATGCTGAGCAGTTGGCTTTCTGCTGGCTTCAGTTCTGTACCACCTGTAAAACAGACCTACATCTAATTGAAATAGAATGCTCAGCTGAAAGATACTTCAGTTTTACTTCAGAAGTGTTTTATGTCTTGCAAAGCTTTGCAAAGAAAAAATATTTACTTAAAATAGAAGAAACGCAAATTAAAACAGCTGTAACATTTTTCTGTAGTTTACTTAAAATAGAAGAAACGTGAATTAAAACAGCTGTAACATTTTTCTGTAGTTGATTGTGTTGATTTAACAGTGTTTTTGATTTAACAGATACTATTTTTACTATTGTAAGGCTATATACCAGTATTGCTGTTATCTGTAACCAGTTTACAGTTTATTGCTGTAAAACTTCCTTGGAAAATCCTACTACAGATTTACTAACCTGCTAGAGAATATAAAGGCTTAGTCTTTGAAAAAGAAATATGGGAAATCACTTAACTGCTTTTCATATAGAGCAGTCATGCAAAGACTTCCTTTTAACCAGTAAATCGACTGCTTATTTAACAGTCAGTTTCAGCTTAGTTACTATGCTAGTATATAGCTTGATAAATGTGTTTTACACCAGCATGATGCACTTTATTCACCAACATTAACCTGTATAAAAATCACAAGCAGATGGGAGTTTGTATCAGATAAGCAAGAGCTTTTCTCATCCACTGCTCTTTAATATAACTTTTTTTTTTTCATGTAAAAGTCATATGTATAAAATGGTATCCATTTATTAAAAAAAAAAAAATCACAGTAATAAGAGAATTAAGCTCATTAACTCATTAAAGGTCAGTATACAAATTATCATGCTGATTGACAGCACAGCAACAATGCAAATAATTTTTCTTCCAATTTTAGACAGTGCTTACCAAATAGGCTCAATTTAATGTTCTCTTGTAAAGCTTATGCATATGTTTAAAGCTAAACTTAAGTGATGTTCACAATCCCCATGCTCTTCTGTATCAGGTCATTATTTTTTGTCACCGTAATAGGAGTCATACATTTTGTAAGACATGAGTCAGGTTAACATAATATCTGTTGAAAAACAAGTCCACTAAGGGTAAAGAATATCCTAAAATATGTTTCCTTTTTCAGGTATTAATGTATTTGTTTTATTTTGTACAGTTGAGTCCTCAGAGAGATTTTTACGAAGTGCAGGGCCAGAAGGCAGTAGCTTAAAAATAGTGGGATCTATCCTATTTCCAGGTATTTTTCTTCAAAATTTTCATTTTTTCTCTGTGAGTGTGAGAACAATAATACGCAGATTTCTTGAGGGCTATCTGTGAGTAAGAATGCAGAACAAACCACAGGCTAAAACAAAGTCCTATTCTAGAAAATGCATGTAGTTCTCTATAGTATATTTCTTTGAAATTGACTATCATATCAAAAATCAGCACAAGAATTTTTTTCAGACTGATCTGTACATAAAAGGAGTTTACAAACGCAGAATAGCATTGGTCAGCCAGAGCAGTCAAACAAATGGCGGCTGAGAATTTATCAGAGAGGAGTCTTTACTCAAATCTCCCTTTTTTTTTTTTTTTTTTTCCTCTGTGGGTATTCTTTCAGGTTCAGGATACAGCTTCCTGTTAGTGAGCTATCCACCTTAACGGTGATGATTGTCTGGTGATCACAGTTTTCCATTTTATTGAAATGGGAGATCTAGTTTCAAATTGGCGGTTAAAATTTTTAAAATTCTACATTTCTTACAATATAAATGAAAATGAACTAAAAAATCTACATGGTATTTTTGCCCTGGTAAGCTCTATTTACAAAACATATTGTCTTGTAATTTCCAATTTTTCCCTTGCACCGAGTTGCTGGCAGATAGGAAACATCATTTCTTTTCCCTTCTCTCTGCCAAAATACAAGTATGTCAAAAAGAAATGGAAATACTTCTTTGAAAGCTGAACAGAACAAAATGTACTTGCCTGCCCTTAAGGGTAAGGCATTTTCACAGTATATACAGTACAAAAGTTGCAAAGCACTCCCCCCTTTTTTTCCTTTTTAAATGTTATTGCTTTTACATTTCTTACATTACAATGGAGAAAGAGCCCATTTTCTTCTGTTTGAATTAACACAAGAACCAAAGACAACGTAAAATGTTAATGTATCTGTGAGGTGCTCTACTGAAGTTGTGCAGCACAACAGTGAACAGCCTGTCTCACCTGAAATAGTGTCTTTGCACTGTAGCCTGCCACATAGGTATACTTCACACTAGCAATGGGTGCTCCATATCCCTTTTTGTTAACTCTTTCATCAGGGCGAATATGCACAAATTACCTCTAAAATTCCTTCTGTTTGCAGAGGGAGTGAAAAAGAAAGAAGACATGTCTTTACTTATTTTGGTACAGGTTCGTAGACCTGGTAAATTTTGTCTACACATGAAATAATATATTTTTTAAAAGCTTTCGCTTGGTAGTTTACATTATGAAAAGGAAGGGATAGGCAAACTTTAGAATTTCGCCACAGCAGAGTATTATTACAGTCAATAGGTTAGCAAAATTGGGGAAAAATATGAAGGATTTACAATAGAAGAATGCAACAAAAGTTGCATTAATATGTAGATGTCATGCCTCAGGAAAAAAAAAAAAAGAAGCACCCCTTAAATAACTTCACTTCCCTAGCATATTGCTGTACAACTGAAAAGATAGACTGTAGATATTGAAGTCTTATGTAAGACTTTGACCATGAAAATCATATTTGAAGCAACATTATAGAGCTAGAAGTACCTGTACATTACAGATCTCATTCAAGACATGCAAAAGACATGCACCCCATGGGAAAAGATATTACCCCATATTACCATGGGAAAAGACTGAGTAGATATTTACTATATTCAGTTTGCTTTCCATCTTATTATTTTTGAATTAAATAATAGGTAACTTAGCATTTAGTGCAACACTGACCACTCTTCAAGGAAATAACCAAGGGCACTGTACATCGGCTCATATGAGGTGCCATGCTCCATTTAGGAGAAACTTGCAGTGCATTGTGGTTCTGCTTCTGACAATCAGATAAGCATAGAATCAAAAAAATTTCTCTTAATTGGATTTCCTGGAGAAAACAATACTGCTCTGTATTTAACACTTCATTTTGGTGGAGGGATAACAGCACTAGTCCCCAAACTATTTTCCATCAATACTATCCTTGAACTTGATATTTATATATCTTACTGTTGGAATATCATTGATAAATATGCTACTAATAATGAAAAAAATCATTTTCAGTTAAAGTTTATGTCAAGCTGAATCAAAACAGTCCACGTATTTTGTGTGTAACGAAGCGTCTGCGAAACTCAGAACTAATTGATCCAGTATCCCAGTGGCGTGGACCAAGTGGCAATATTCTTTCAGGTAAGAACTTACTTTCTTACTCTCTGAACTCTGCTCTCCCTCCATTCCTCACCCTAGAAAGAAGCATGATGGTTTTAAAGGTGGGAATGTAAAAGGAGAACTAATTGAAGATACTTTGTGAATGTATATATATGTCATACAAACTTTCAATATAAGAAAATACAAAACTATACATAGAAATGAATAAAGGGATAACTAGAATGAAATGCTTTTGTAGATCTCTGTAGAGAATGGTGTCATCTCTGAAGAGTACCAGACAGAGCAAGACATGCAGCAAGAAAGAATGTCTTAGTTTTCAAACTTCCCTTGTTGCAGCTTAGCAGCTTATTGTCCTTTTGGTGTGTGTATCTTAAGAATAGTCTGGCTCCACCGTCTCCCCGTAGGTAGCGGAAGACTGCAATTCCTTCCTTAGACATCGTCAGGCTAAAAATATGTTTCCTTAGCCTCTTGTTACCTGTTCCAGCCTCCTAATCACCTCAGATGCTTTCTGCTGGACTTTGGTTTGTTAGTGTCTGTCTAGTACTGGTAAGTCAAAATTGGACACAGTGTTTCAGAGTGCTTTCCTGAGCGCTGAGCAGTGGGGAAATAAACACTTTGGATGTGCAGGCTTTCTAATGTGGCCTGCTATACATTTGGCCTTAACTGTTGCAAGTCATGCTTGTGATTCATGTTTTCAGTTTCAACCATTGACTTCTATTCTAAATGATCATACAGCCTATTTTGCACTCACCTTTCATTCTAGTCTTCCAGTCCACATGGTCATATTAGTCAGGCATGATTTGCCCATGACAGATTAATGCTGCCTGTTCCCAGTCCCCACCTTGTCATACATGTGCCTGAAAATGGTTTCCAGAAGGACTTGCTTCACCATATTGGCAGAGACTGAGAGGCTGACTGATATGTGATTCCCTGTATCGTCTTTTTACTGCTTTGCAGAAGGACGTATTTGCCCCTCCAGTCACTGGGGACCTCCACCACCAAGACTTTTTAAAAAACAGACAACAATCATTAGTTAGGCAGCTTGCTCAGCATTCTTGGATATGTCTGGAAATCAGTCATTGCCAGGAAAGATCCAGTCAAAGGTGGCATTGATCCCTCCAGTGTTTTCCACGTCCTTTGGCAGTAGCATGCCTTTCTCCCCTGGGTCAGCATCTTTGTTGCTTTCTTTCTGCTGCAGTTGTTTTTCCTGGGCCTTCACATCCCTTGCCAAATCCAATTTATGGCCAATCTGCACACAGCTAATGTAAAGCTGACTTTATTCTTTTTCAGAAAGATATTTCTAATGAAATCCTCATCCTAACCTATTAGAATGGCATGAAAATACCAAATAACTGTTTCTGAGTGGAGTATGTTGGACTATTTGCACATGCATTCTTTTTCTCAGATAATAAAAGATACATTAGAGATAATGACCTGCTAATCAGCACTATTATTTCAAATTTCAGCAGGGAAGCAGAATGTTATTTTTTGTCTCCTTCTACGTGTATCTCATTTAACCTTCAATGTCGCAGAATCACAGAATGATTGAGGTTGGAAGTGACCTTTGCAGATCCCTTAAACCAACCCTTCTGCACAAGCAGGGACCTCTGAAGCACGTTGCACAGTGGCATCCAGGCAGGTTTAGAGTATCTCCAGAAAAAGGAGACTCCACAGTCTCTCTGGGCAGCCTGTTTCAGTGCTCTGTCACACTCACTGGCAAGAAGCTCTTCCTCAGATTAAAGTGAAACTTTGTGTGCTTCAGTTTCTGGCTGTTGCCTCTTGTCGCATGGCTAGCCACTACTGGAAACAACTTGGCTACAAATGTCTTTTCCTTCTCAATGTGGTGATGTTGAAATGTATACCTTTTTAAACTTTTACTATACAGGTTAGGTTATGAATCATCCATTCTCTTACAATAGCAGTGTTTTCAAACCCTATTTGCTTTCCTCTTAGTATTGCCTATAAGAACTCCATCCTTGATTCTCTTATATTTTCAAGTAACTTTCTCCTCTCACACAGTCTGCTACTATATTCACCACAGAGATTCTTAGTTCTTAATCCTCTGCATGCCATCTATCATAGTAGAATATTTGCTATTTCTGTAACATCTAATGTTACACTATGTTTTTGCTCTGAGTCTGATAACAGGTTTAGCCCTCAAAAAACATTTCTAGTATTTTTGCCTAAAAGATGTATATGCATTTTTGCTTATACTTCACACTGTTGTCTGTGTCATCTTATCCATGGGGGATGTATCTTATCCATTGGGATGGATACATCATAGTTAGCTTTGTCCCCTATACTATAACTGAGAAATTTTGATACTCCATCTGTGATGCATGACAATCTGGGATGTTGTCATGTGTATTAATTAGTACTGAGCTTAACCTGGTCAGACAGAACACAACCTCCAGATTCACAATTAACAGTAAGTTGCTCTTTTCACTCTACTGGCCTCTGCTTACCTGGACTGTATTTTTGACAGTGCTAACTACATAGAACAGAACCATAGGGACCTCAGACTTCCATTTGACAGGTTAAATTTATTCCTGCAGATTGCTTTAGTAACATCCCAAGTTGCTATGCCAACCTTAGCACAAAACATAGGGTGGCTGGGGTTCCTGGCTCTGTGGAAGCTTTATACTAGAATCGGCAGCAGGAGGATAAAAATGTTTCAATAAAAGAAGAAAAGTTATACTTTTCTGATGTAACTTTCTACAGAGATGAGAGAGGTTTTATAACTATTTAACTAGTAAGGAGAGGACATCAGCTTCAACCACCACAACAGAGAAAATAAAAAGTATAAGCAGACAAAAAGCAATCCAAATTTCTATCTTATGCAGGATTTGCTTTGTAAAAATTATGATCACTTGGCCTCTATTTGGCAAGGTTCTAATCCACCTTAAGTAACAAAAAATTGTCTGGATTTCAAAATGACTAGTCAGTCTTCCAATATCTATCTGAATCCCTCTATTAGTAGGAAATTAAAGTTTGCAAAGCTTATGTGATATATTATTTCATACTTTTTTGGTGGATTTGGTGGATTTTTGGTACATACATACATTTTTGGTGGAAAGAATCCAATGAGAAGGCAGAATTGCGGATCCAGTTTTAGGAAAAGCTAACAAAAATACTGCTTCTTGAAACACTTCAAAATAAATGGAATTATTTCAGCAGAAGATCTGTAGTCAGTGAGTACATTCATTGTATTGCCCTTAAACCCCTAACGCACTACTGAAGAAGTTGTTTTGTCGCCTAAAAGTTTTGTTTAATTGTATATGTAGAATATCATGACTACAGTAAAAACTAAAGATCACTAAACCCTGAAACCATTAAAAAAGCTTTTTTTTTTCTTTTGAATAAGCAGTTTTGTTCAAAGATAATCCTAAGTAAACTTATGTGAAGTGGAAAGAGTAATGAAGAGTTATATTAGCAACTCCTTTGTATTAAGATCTGGCAATTGTACTTTGAAGTTTTTAAAATATTACTTGTTTTATTAGTTGTGAATGAGTTTTTTGAGATGCACTCTAAGCATAAAAAAAATTTTAAAATCATTAGTTCTAATGTCTAGCATCTTAAAGTTTCACTGCATAAAACAGCATTTTTGATGGTGTTCTGAACACTGAAATAGAACAGAAAAAGAACAGAAAATATTTCAATCTTAAAAGATTTGCTAACATTGGAATCAGCTTGTTCTAGTTAGATGAGAAGGAATCAAGGAACTTGGATTTGCAGGAAAGTTGCTGCTTTTTATCTGCATTGTGACCTATTACATGCACAGAAAGATTTTTTTTTTTTTTTTTTTTGTGGAGGGATGATAGTCTGTAACCAAATCTATAATTTGTGATACATCTTAATGGTGCTTCTGCAATCCAGTCAGTTAACAGTGTTGGGTTTTTTTTCTGGCTGATGAAGGACAGTTGAACATGCCAAAAATCTGAGCTACAGTTCTTAAATCCATGATGGTTTTCAGTCAAGACTTATCTTTTAGCTATTCCACCATAAAGGAACAAATGACATACTAGTTCATAGACTTAGCATTTTCAGTAGTTCATAATCAGACTGAAAACCTCTTCACATCTGTGAAGCATATGATAGTGTGCCATTGATTTTAAAGGCTAGGTTAACATGAAATCCCAAGCTTATAAAAAGAATTTGCACTTACAGTCTTGTTAATAGTACTCTTGATATTGCTTGAGACTAGAAGAAACACTTGACTCCTTGTTTCTATTTTTAGCCACAGTTTCATCTGTGATAAAACTAAGTTAATAAAAATCTGAAATAGCTTCATGAGGAACAAAGCCGCCCTACACCGCCCTGTCCTGTACGATGAGCTTTAATTAGGCTATTGTTTTTCCAGTACCTTTCTTAAAATCTCTCCAAATTCAACAAAAATAGGGTGCATCTACAAAAGCATAGATGTTAAAAGGTCTACATTACTTTGGAAGTTAATGGGACATTTTTATTTTATTTTGACCTCTGACAAACCAGAAAGCCATTCACAAAATTCTTTATGTTGAAATCTATTATAATTGATTCTTGTCCAGGGGTTCCCAAGGTTTGCTTTGACAGCTGCCAGCATGATGGGCTGCATATTTGAGAAGCCCTGATCTATACTGTCACTGCCTGAGGACTTTTCATCAGGAAAGAGCTGATCAAGTGACATCATGTAAACCACATTGAGGTACATGAGGCAGCTGTACAGCTCATCAGCAGCATCCAAAGGCTGAGCTCAAGCAGTGATTTTCTTTCTCTTTAAAAAACTAATTATGAGCTCTACTTACAATTTACCCTTTAAAATAGGATTTCACCTCCCCTCTGCCTTGAATTAACTAAGGATTTTTTTCCAGACTTGGCTCCATAACAGCACATAGCTTTTGTGACAGAAAGATATTTATCATAATCTAAAACAAACATGAATCATTTTGATATATAAATATATTTTTGAGTGTCTGTCTGAAAGACCTTGTTTAACTAAAACTTCCAGTCTTTCCTACTTTGAAGTTTACTGCTTATTAAACGCCAGCAGGTAGCAAATTGGTAGAGACAGTTCCTGAAGATGGAAAGATTACTAGTCAGTGTGACTAAATTATACAGAGTATATACCCACTTTGCCCTGTGTTTGGCAGGTTTCTTCTCTTGGAAATAGGTATTCTAGAAAACAATGGGCAACTGAGATCAAATAAAAAACATAATGACCTGATGTTTAAAAGCTCAGCAACAGTAAGACAAATTTTCATAATGCTGAACAATTTCTAAGTTTTCTATGTTTCTAATGAGTTTTTCAGTTTCAGCTGAATCTGTAATTACTATTCTGTGCACAGTATAAGAGTAAATAACTGTTTGGACCCTTCTCTCTCCATTTTCTCATAATGACAGCTTAATTTATCTCATAATTGTATTTTCTAGAAAATAGCAGTGTGAAAATATCACCAACAGGAACATTAATATTGAGACATTTCACAGCTGACCAGACTGGAGTTTACACTTGTTCCCTTGTTTATAAGCTAACAGCAGAGGAACCTGCTAAAAAGCTCGTAATGAAATACTTTATTTATGGTAAGTTATCAAATTTGCTAAGTCTGTTGTTGCCTTGAAAAATTATTCAACAACTGCATGTACAGGCATACTGTAACACAAAGACATAAATAATTCTGCTTTTCAGGATAAATTGTTTCTAGCAATAGTTGCCTCCAGACAGTTCCTTTAATGCCTTTTGCAAAGCCCTAAATGAAGATCGCTGGTTGACTGAGAAATTTGTAAATACACTTCTTTTAAAAAGAAACCTAAAACATAATGACATACAAGGAATTGGGTGGACAGTAATCTTCAAAAACATAAAAACAGTATCATATTAATCTGGATTATTCCTTATGAAGCTAATTGTAATAGAGCCATATAGATTTGTTTCGAAACTGGTTAATGTGTTAATTTTTGATCATTTTTTCTTTCCTGAGATCAAAATTATGTAGTATCTCTATCTTCTGGTTATGTTTCCTTTAGCAAAGAGATAAAATATCTGTGATAAAATGAAAGATTGCAACATTATTTATTCACTTCTACCTTTTCTTTAAAGTGATCAAAAAAGGGATTTTATTCCTGGAGAAAACCCAGGCAAAAGCTACTGTTTGCCTTCAGAAGGAACTATGACCTTAAATTTGAAATGCAAGCTAGTGCTCACTTAAAAACTTGGAGTAGGGCAAAATGACCTAAATTCACCACTGATATATATTAATTTGACTTTGAATTCCTTTAAAAAAAAAAAAAAAAAAAAAAAAAAAAAAAAAAAAAAAAGACTTCTAGCAGTTAGCCTGTTGGACTAAATCAAAAAAGATGAATTTCCTTTGAAACAGTTTTTTATCTGATGGAAAAAAATACAGAAAAAAAATATTAATGCATTCTTATATTCTTCAGCAGAGATCAAGTCTAAATATTAGCATACAAAATTCAAGTTTGATACAAATACACAAAAAATTCCAGAAAATGCAGCAAAAAGGGAAAGGAACTGGGGGAGTCAAGAAAAAGGCAGAAGATCTAATGAGCTGTCTTAGTTGGGATGCTGGATGTACACTGGATGTTCTGATGCTTTATTTCTCTTTTTCTTGTTCAGCTTGTTCAGTTTTTTCTCCTTTATTCTTCCATGCCTCCTCCCTGCTCCATGTTCTTTATATGATCCTACCCAGCCCATGACCTCCATTCTTCCTTCTGTTACCCCTGTTTTATTAACTGCCCTTTAACCTGCTTCTCTATGGACCAGCTTTAGGTTTACAAAGTGATTATTATGAAATAAGTAGGAAAATGTATTTTACGCTATGCTAGTATATTTGTAATTGATATCCAGGTGTGCACTTGGCTTCATCATAGAGGTGAAAGAGCTGTTCTATCCTTAAAAGTAAATTTTATACCCATACAATAGTTTGTTTAGGTACCCATACATAAAAAAAAATCCAACTAATATAGAGTAAGACTTACTTGTGGATATAAATATGACTCTTGACTTGTAAATATCTCTAAGTATTTCCAAATGGTCCAGTATATATTAGTCTATCATTACAAATTTTATGGGGGTGCAAAAAAAGATTCTGTTTATAAATTAAAATTTAATTTGGGATTTTATTTTCAAATATGGAAATCTACTTTTTACTTTATATATGGGTCTCATCATCTACATTTCTTTCCTGCAGCTTATTCTGATCCAAATTATTATTATGAGTTTACAGTTCAGTATCATGCAGCGCCTTGCAACAGTATTTACAATATTTCTTTTGAGAAAACATTGCTTCAGTTGCTAAGCAAGCTTGTGGCTGAACTTTCTTGTGAGATTACATTAATTAAGTCAGAATGCCATCATGTAAAAATGCAGAGAGCAGGTCTACAGAATGAAATCTTCTTTACATTTTCAGGTAAAATCTACTTTGGTTTTATAGAATGTTTATGATTTTATACTTAATGAAAATTATTTTTGTTGAACATGCTTACTACCTATGTGTAGAAAATATTGTGCATGTTTTGTTTAATCATAAAGATTCTAGATTTTAAAAGTGCAAAATATTGTGTGCAAAATTCATATCAGTAGCAAAAAGATAAGTTGAGCTACTCAAAAGTATTCATTTTACATTATTTCAGAGTTTCAGTTTCTAAATAATGGGCTAAAACTGGATGTTTAATTATTCAATCTAATTATTAAGCAATTAAAATTGAATGAGATGAACCTCAGTACCTTCACTTGTATAAGCAGCAACAAGAGAAGAGTAAATTTTGTTTTTTTTTTTTTTTTTTTTTACATTGTCCTCAGAAAGAGCAAAAGGACTCTGAAGTAGACCTGAATAAAACTGAGTTGCTAAAAATATTGGGCAGGCTACAGTATTTTAATTGTTTTCTTCCATGATGTTTGCAAACAAGCATTTTGTTTACACATGTGTTACTAAATTATGGGATATTTAAGGATATTTTCTGAACTTTAGAAAGTATAATAATGTCTGTTTGAATACGTATAAATTTTAGGATACCTGATATCAGGGTGGGTTTATACTTAAATGTCTGTGAAGAGCTCACAGTGTCTTAGGTGCTCACATTCCTCCAATAGAGTTCATTCATTTAAAAAAAAATCATTTGTTTTCATAAAATGTTTCTACTACCAGATTTTCACTAAATGCAAGAACTGTGAAAGTCAGAAATCTCAGAGAGTTTCAAGGGATAGTTTGTTCTTTTCGAGATTGTTTCAGAGTCTTCTTCTGAACACTGGAACCATATGAAAGACTCAGCTCCTTTATGCTGTGAATGAGGTCTGAAGGCAACCATAAATTAGTCCCAATCAATGGGTACTTCATCTGAAGTACTTTATGATATTAAAAGATCTAAATCCCAAACAGATACAGTAAAATGTTATAATTGGCAGGGTGAATGTACATAAGGATATCTTTTAATGATTTCCTGAACTTAGTTTCTAATTCTTTCAACTCTCAAAAGGCCGTTTTTTTATGCATTTCTCATGAACATTTATACATTTCCTTTTAGATTAGTCACTATGTACCAAAATAGTTAGTCAGGTTAACACTAGGTTTATTGAAATATATGAGATTCAGCCAATATGCATGTGTCCCAGAGTGTGTGAGCATTAGGAGAAGAAATTCTCCAGTTAGAGTTTCAAATGAATTTAAAGTCTGATTCAAACCAGGGGTAAACCACAGATTCTTTAGTAGTTTGATGCCTAACAAAATACTTCTGGAGTTATAAGCAGAATTATTCATATAATTTCAGAATTATTTCTGTTGCATAGATATTTAAAGCTTATAATATAAAGTTAAATTCACACATAATAATTCTGCTTTTAATATATGGTTCCTAAATCTAATACCAGTTCTGGAGACCTTCATCCTCCTACTTAGCTATTCCTCAGGCCCTTACCAAAATGTATTTGTAGTTGTAGACTCATGCAAATGAATTAATAAAATGTAACCATGTGTCTTTCCTCAATCAATACTTCCAATCTTTTTTCAGTAACTCATAGGAAATCCTATGAGAATACAAGGGTTTGAGTGGGTGAATAAGAGGAATTGAGATGTGAGAGGAGGAAAACTCCAGTAGCCATATCCATGATGAAAACGCATTCCACATGAATCCAATCAGGTTGAAAAAACTATAGTAGCTAAAATAAGTTTTTTTGTTCCATCAAACTGTATTATTCCCCCTGCCTTGCTGGTGCTGGGTGGGATGAGAAGGGGGTATCTTTGATAGCACTAGGCATTGTCCTGATTCATGATTGTTCTGATTCTTCTTGAGAGAAAATACAGGCTTCATGCAGAAATAGCCTGAACCTTGAAATGAAGAGGTGCCTGGCTTGCTGAATAAAACTATAAAAATACAGTGACATACAGGAATTTATAGAGACAGAGTAACATATTTCTATTTAAAGATTCAAACATTTACAAATTTGGGAAGCTTTCGAGATCGTACATTTCCTTGTCATCCAAATTTATAACTGAATGTCACCTTCCATGAAATATTTAAGTATACTGAAAACTAGACATAGAAGTTTACATAATGTGTTTTTTTAAAAAAAAAAATTGCTGCAAATCAGGAATCTGAAATGTGGAAGAAATTCCAACAAACTTGCATGAGAGATGGTCAGAATCTTTAGCAGTAAGTCCATCAATCAGTCAATCAATCAAACAAACAAACAAAAAGCTTGGTGTTGACTTCTTTAACTTTATTCCTCTGTAAATAGACTGTATGTTGTTACAGTTGCTTCATTAGACAAGGGAAAAAGCAATACACCATGTCAGCAAAGCACTTGTGACACATCTGAAAGATTAAGCAAGGTACAGTAGATAGATAGAAGAATAAAAAGGTAACTAATGAGAATAAGCAACTCTAATACAATTAGAGTATAATAGCATCATAAAACACTGTATTTAGTGAATTTAGAAATGAACTATTGGATATAAAATTTCTGTCAGTTAAAATTATTGTTCCATTAATTTTATGGATAAGGCAGATCATACTATCAGTCTGTACTGTGAACAGTGTTGGTATTGTTCATAATAGGTGGGGAGCTAATTACACTGAAGTCAAATACTGAGTATGAAAAGCAGCACGACAATGAGAAAGCTTTGAACATGTACTAACTTATAGACACTAAACATGCTCCTTTGCAATGGAGAGTGCCTCTTCATCACTTTAAAGTGATTTTGTGGTTGATCTGATAAAATTTTATCTGCTTGCAAAATTTTCGTACGTGTTCTGGAGAACCAGAGAGCAAACTCTCCCTTTCTAGGTCAATGTCCTAGCTGTTAATTCAGAAGAATTAACAGGGATATTCTTAGAGAGGGAAGGAAAACAGCGGCAGGGTGGGACAGGAGGAAGACATTCCTGCTGCTAGAAGAGAAGAAGTAAAGAAAAAGAGGAAGGAAGGATATAAAAAGGATGGAATTTCATGGCAAAGACCTTGTAGGAGAGGAAATATGAATTACTAAGGAACTGGTGGAAAGAAGATATTGATACATGGAGGATAAATACCGCTGGTACTAGTTAGCCAAGTGCATCTTTGCGTTGACAGTAGTCTAGCTGCCCTGTCCTGCACACATTTCGCTGCTCCATAATGCAGTCCATAAGGGTGTTCACACCTGTGTCATGTCATGGACATGCTGATGTAGTCCTCTATATGCTGCTCTATAGAAGATTTAGAGCTTGATTCTCTTTGGGTCGTATTTTCATAGAGACGATACCTGCTTAAAAGATTTTTTTTTTTTATTGTGCCCCTCTTCAGAAGAAGATTCTGCGAATCCTGAATATATTTTCCTGCATTAAGGCACTAGAGGAAGGTAGAAATGAGAACAATCATGACCTCAGTGTTTCTAGGGATTTCCTCTAAACAACTCCTTCAGATTGAAGCAATTTTAGGTGCTCTCTCTGTCCAGTATAGTATTTGCTTTGAGCACCATTTTGAATGATCTATCTCTTCCCCTCCATTGTTAAAAAAATTGCAGGTACCTAATTGGCTCTTTGAGATTCTCCTGCAGGGGCTAGAAAGTCTAAAATATTTGGTACTACATCCTGCCCACTGAAAAATTCTAAATTTGTGGGAGAAGCTCATGATCAAAGTTCCATCTTTATGTTCACAGAGACAAGAGAGTCAAATTAATGCAGCTGAAACATATTCAGTTTTGCTGGTTTTGTAATTTGTGTATACATTAGACTTTGCAAGCTTTTTGCCTCTTTTTTCAATTTAGTTTTTAAAATATCAAATAAATTCCTCTGAACAAATGAAGAACATTCTCATTATACTTACAGTTCTTACTGACAGACTTTTTCGGATTTCTAATGGATATATTTTTTTGTAACATATTTTATCTGTCTTACAGTTTATAGTTTGCCATTTTTAATTTAACTATAACTTAGTATCTTTAATATTCCAGTGGGAGGCATTTTGTAAAATGCTAACAAAAATCCAGATAAAATAAATAACTTCTAAAAAGCCTATGTCGCCTTTGTCAGGGAAATAGAACAGGTGTTGTTGAACTTGTTGTTAAGCCTTGAATTCTATTTTCTCAGTAATTTTATGCTGCTAGTTCTGTACCATTTGAAAATAATGTTTTTGCTTTCTCAGACTGTATTTTTGCAAATCTTATTTAGTAAGAGAAATAGTCTACTGTTATTATATTTGATTGATATAATAATCATGTTAGTTTACTTGGACCTGAGACACTCTTAGCATTTTCTTTTCATTGAGTGAAGACAGCTAACATAGATGGAAAATATTTTTGAAATAAAAATGGGCCTAAATAATAGTACTTACACCTACTGTATAAGTACACCTACTTATGTAGGTGGGAAAGACATAAGGCTATTGATTTTTGACTACAGATGTCTAATGTAGACAAAATTGCTATTGATTGTGTTTCAAATTCTATTTATACAATCTTGACAACTTTCAAAGACATTGGATTAACTGATAAGAGTTTATCTAAATTAAAAATAATGTATCCAAGAATACCACATTGTCCTGCTGTTTCCATTCTACCCATCAGCTACAATCAACAGCTCTAGTAGGGCTTCATTTAAACCTTATGCCAGTCCTAGCTCATAAGCACATTCTTGGGTGTTTTTGTGTATTTTTACCTCTTTATTACAAAGATTTTGAAAAGAAATATTCTTCCAATTTAGGCAAGAATTATCATAGAGAGTTTTTTTAAGCATCAAGCGGAAATTACAAGGAAAACTTCTCAACCACTGCCTGAAATATATTACATTGAAGGCACTCTGCAAATGGTATTGATTGACCGCTGCTATCCAGGATATGGAATGAACCCTGTAAGTCATCCAGACTGCCCAGACTGTTGTGGTACGTGACAAATTTATCATACTAAGTATTTAATATTACTAAGATGTCTTTTGTGCTGATTGAATACCTGCTCTTCAGCCTCATGAAAGTGTTCAGCCATACAGGTTTGGGCCATCCAAGTTCGGTTTGGTCAGGTCTGTCAAGGTAACCGATACTTGTTAATGAGGCTGTTCCTCCTTGTGAGAATCTTTTTTAAGATCTTGTTGATTTAGAAGCCAAAGCCCCAATTTCTAGGGACAGTTTAAATTAAAATCAGTCAGATCAAGTCTTTTTTCCTTTGAAGTGCTATTTTTCAGGTGAGACAAACAGGCTGAATTATTTTATTATCTAAATATTTTTAAAAGTAGGGCTACTAATACAATGTTTTTTTACAAACTTAACAATTTTAAATTACATTAAATGTACATTTCAGTCTTGAATTAAGTGAGTCACATACGAAATAATAACTTGATGATTGTAAAACTGCAGGACATAGGCAATGTTTCCACAAGTGACTGTGTTTTTCCTATTATTTTTCACTACAAGAAGAAACTTAAATTTGCTGATGGATGCCTTGCAGCAAAATTTAACAAATCATTGGAAGGGCTAAATACATATAGAATTTATTAGACTTACTATAGGTTATTGTTGTACATTATCTCAAGGAAAGGGACATAAAAATATCTTTCAGAAAAGCTGCCTTCTTTTTTGAAGTTTTGTTATGCACAGACTAGTTCTGTCATGGGCTTTCCTCCTTTTCTTCTTCCCTTTGGCAAAGATTCATTCCCATTAATACAAGAGCCTTTAGCAATCCATATGTGCATATTACAAGATTACTATATTTAAATAATTTAAGGAGTGCTGTTTATGTTTTAAAATAACTTTATAGCTAACCTATGCAGTCTTTTTTAAAAAACAGAAGTTTGAGAACATGCACTTAACACAATTACCAGTATTTGATCTTCTTTAGATTGAATTCCTTAATTAAGATATCTATGCTGACCCAAACATAAACAAGATATCCAGGGGTGCATTTTCATTTCTTTTCTTTCCCATATAAACAGGTCGTAGTTCTGTTCCTGACCTAAACCTAAAGTCTTACTCCATTCCAAACTAATTCATATTCCTTTCCAAATATCTTAGCTGTAAAAGGGGACATCAATACTTTTTTTCTCATCTGCCAAACTCCTTTTCCTGCAGCACGAGATTGAAGTTATACATCCACACCAGTATCAACCCAAAGAGCTATTACAAATAGCATTTACTTCAGTTCATCTGAGGCTGTAACAGATCTTAGTGCTGACTTAGTGACTCACAGATCTCTCTAAATAATTCTTCTGGCCTTTGTCATTCTTCATTTCTCCCTGCCAATCTAGATCTTGCCCGTACTGACAGCATCTCCAAGTTTTATCTAATCAACATATTTCATGGGGACTTCTTCTGATAAACTTGTTTGTGAAAACATTTAGTAAATCTAACTAAGAATAAGCTCGAGAGTAACCCCTTTAACAATTCCCCCTCCAAATCTTAATTCCTTTTTTAACCTTTATTTGCTACTGTCTTTTCCTTTCCTGATTTTTACTCTAATGTATTATATTTGCATGTGCTGCCTTATCAGACTCAAATTAATTAAACCACACAGAATTTCATCATTTTCAGCTTACCTTTATCTGTTTAAATGTTCATTCATGAAAGTTTACATAGGCTTGGAGTCTCATCAGCTGATCTGTAGTGTCCTGGGTTCTTCTTTTCTTTTCTGAAAAAAATGTATAACGCCTTTCTCACTCACCAGTCATAGGTTAGCACCACAGTTTTATTGCAGATATCAGGTGATAGTCTTTCACAAGCCATTTTGGAACACTGAAATAGAAAGCCCACCTTATAACCTTTCCATTCTGTCTTTTCCTTATTGAGATCAGGAGCCTAGAAACACACTATTCAAAGTTTACGGTACTTAAATTACAAAGTCTGAATACTATCAATAATAATGAGAAAAGATGAAATAGATCATGCATATCTCCTGCAGGATTCACATACACATCTGCTCTATTTTTATTTCTCAAATAGCGAAGCAGGTTCAGTTACTTCTATCCTGTTCCATCTACTACTTTTTATAGTATCTAGTCTCCTGTCACATTCCAGTAGTTGTGGTCCCTTCATGCTGCTACCCAGTGCTGTACTCTTAATACAGCATTTCTTTCACACTGCTATCACACAATTTGTGCACTAAAGATAACCATTGCACTTTCCATATTATCTGCCAGTCTACATCTCCTATATTGGAACTTGCTTTAATTTCGTCCCAATAATCTGGCCTCACTTTCTTTCATGTCATACTGTGTCCTCATTTGTTTTTTCCTTTTTTTTTCCTTTCTCCCTTCTGCTTTTATATTAAAATGGCATTAAAGGTAGTGCTACTGTCTCATCATCTGGTCTATTTCCTGAATTAGTCAGTCAGCCCTGCTAACCCGTTAGCCACTCTGTGATGTGACGTATGTATCTTTAGAAAAATCTTTTTGACACAAAGCACTGTCCAGTGGTGAAACATACCACAACCTTCACCATCAGGTACCAACCAGTAAGCCTCAGGCAGAACCATTTACTGAGCGATTTTATTGAGGCCATTGCTTCCAAAGGAGGTGTTGCAACTGATTAATAATTCCATTTAGTCTCTTGGCTCTCTAAAGCAGTCTTCAGAAAGGATGAGGCCAGACATCCTAGAAATTATTTCATATGACTTCTCATAATCTTAGAGTTCTACCTTGAAAGCTCCATTTTCTATTAATTGAAGCACAGTATTCCAGGATAAGTGAACTAAAATGTTTAGATAACTGCTATGTGCAATATGATCTGCCTGTCAAGTTTCCTTAACGTGACTGATGAAGTCACAGATGAACAAAATCTTTAAAAATAAGTTTTCTTCTGCTTTTAAAAATATTAATTAATTGCAGAATTTTTTTTTTTGGTCAGTTACAGCCATGATGTTAATATGGAACAGAATTTCTTATGTTTTGTAGGACTTGTCTGGAGAAACAACTTGATAATATAACCCATATTAGATTTACGAAATTTTCCTTTGGTCTTGCTTTATTATTCTGCATAGCTTCATGTTCTAAGGTGATTTTTAATAGACTAGATAATATAATAGTTGTAATTTTAGTTTCTTCAGTTCTTCCTTACTGGAAAGTGATTATATTTTGAAAGTGTAATAACTTGAAACTTCCCAACAAAATCTATTACTCAAAACAATATTGAAGCAGTCCTAAAAATCAGGAGAGAATCAAAAACACTGTTAGGTTGTAGGATACAAACCAAATTGGAATACTACACACATTTAAATTAGTGAGGTGTGAAATGGCTAGTCCATAAAATATGCTGTAAAGGTAGATTACTTTTCTAAGATGTTTCTTAGATGTTTCTGTACTTTCAGAGTGATGCTATATGCGCAGGAGTTCACCTCCAGCGAAAAAAGATCAAGACAAGTTATTTTTACTGGTTAGACATTTTTCAAGGAGCTGCCCAAGTAGCTACAGCTCACCCATTTCACATTCCTTTCTCCTTTTCATGTTTTCCCCTGGATAACAAATAGAGCATACTACAAAGAAATAAACTTACCATCAACTTAAAATCCCATTGTAAGAGAAGTCTACCTTGCTGCAGTTAAACAGAAGGACACAGAAGGATTTACTAGAAGTGTGCCTATAATTTTCATTAGAAAATATAAATATTCCTCTCGTGCACAAGCAGATAGATGCATAGGCTGTGAAATGCCCCTGCTTTACATGCATTTGTAATGCTTTATGTTTCCAGTAAAGCTGTCTTGATCTGCTTCTGATAATATACTAAAAATACAAGACCTTAATGTCATGTATGAGAGACTCCTCTCTGAAATTTTCTAAGCCCCCTAAAGCCCTCTTCAGTCAATAGCAATGGCAAATAATGCTAGGTAAGGTTGTGACAGCCCCTGAGGATCACCTAAGGTAAAATACAAAATATTGTAAATCCTGCTGAAAATTGAAACTGCTGAAAAGTGATGAGGAGTCATTATTAAGCTAGGCAAAACCCCCCCAAAAAGGTAGGTACCTGTTCTGCAAAGGGAAGGAAAATTTTAAATACATTTGCATGCTGAATACTGATTCTGATTAAAAATGAGATCTATCCTAAACAAAGGCTACAACTGACAAAACAAAGTTGGGCACAGGATAGGCACAAACAAATAGCTCAAATTTTCCTTTCTTCTGTCAAGAAACTAGTGTTGAGTTAGTCTTTTGGTTATAGACAAAAAAGTCATTCCTCAGATGGCCATATTGTCTTCATCAAACAGTATAACAGGAAAAAAATGGAAAAAAAAATGATTAAAGATACTTTATACACAAACACTAATTTCTGCTTGCTTGATGGATTATTTGTCCACTACTGTCTAATAATGACTAGACCTTAAATTTCAGCTTTATCTTGTATATTCTTTATACAAGCAGCTACAATAGTTTTCATTAAAACATTATCATATATAAACCATTAAGATTTCAGTGGTAGAAAAAGAAGATGCAGTGATGAGTGCTGAAGACAAAAATGCAGTATAATAAAATAAATGCAGATGTATAAAATATATACATCTTCTGGAATTTTTTTTTTTTTCCCCAAATAGATAAAGGTACATTCTAAACATTTAAAGTGTAATTCTTTGCAATTTTTGAAGTAATTCTTTTATCAATATAATTCAAAATTTCACTTTTTTTTCCTCCCCGAAGTTGTCTGCGGCCCAGGATCATACAATCCCAGTGACGGAACTCACTGTCTTCCATGCAACAACAGTTTCATATACGGAGCTACGAAGTGTCAACAGCTGTAATATTTGCACTCTTGCAGGAGCTCAAATGTATTTTAATATGGTAAAATTAATAAACATTTTTAAATGTGTAGAGTTCATTTTGGTTACATCAATGGAATAGACTTGTTATTAAGATCTAATTATTAATCAGCGCATTGGTAAAATATGCTTAGTCATAACATTTGGTACTACTTCATTTTTGAGCCATTCATATTATATGCTAGGTTAAAAACAGGAGAGACAATTAATTATTTAAATAAAGAAAATTAAGTATAGGTATTTTGTAAATATACTCCCCTTCTTAGTCTTTTCCTTATAAGCCACAATTGTTTTCTTCATGGACTATTGCAATGACTCTATAATGTCATTTTCAACTGCATGTCCACTGTCTTAGACTGCTGCAATGAACAGTTCAGAGTCTGCATCTGACACTAAGAAGTCATGAATTTTGCAGTTTAGCCCCAAATGCAATAACATCTTGAATTGCCTTCCATGAGGAACTATAATATCATTATCAGTATAATGATTTATATTTTCGCTATCACCAATAGGTAACTTCTTCCCACAGAATTCAGAATTTCACTTTAATCATCACCTGTTCCACCTTTAAAAGTATCAGGTTAAGCATAACACTCTTTGGTTTTTACTTGATAAAAACAAAATAATAAAAATACAAAAAAAAAAAAAAACAACTTATATTGTTATTATGACACTTGTAATTTTTTAATTTGCAAGATCTTTGACAAGGATTCCTAATCAGCAGCTCAAGGCCTTCCTTTCCATTCTCTCTCATTAGTAAGTCTCATTAAGCTGATATTCAGTAACAGAATCTACCCTCCAATTCTATCCTACCATCTGAAAATTGTACTGTTCTTAATACAAGCTTACAGAATTTATCTCTTCCCCTTTAGTTGTATGAAAAAAAGCTAGACAGGAAAGCCCGTTTTAGCTGTATGTCTTGTATACGTCTTGTTTGAAAAAAAAAAGGGGCAAGAGAGGTTATGATGTTTAGTTTTTCCAGCCTTCAGAACCACAGATATGG
This sequence comes from Eudromia elegans, assembly GCA_003342815.1. Classification (NCBI taxonomy): domain Eukaryota; kingdom Metazoa; phylum Chordata; class Aves; order Tinamiformes; family Tinamidae; genus Eudromia; species Eudromia elegans. Next base: position 318,506 of record PTEX01000255.1, on the reverse strand, counting down.
ACCACAGGTTTAAATGCACCTTAGGCAAATATTTTATGTCCAAAAAAAGAAAGAAAGGTTCTTGCCCTTCTTGAACTTCATGAGGTTTCTCATTGCCCACTTGTTCTCCCTGGATGGCAGTGCAGCCCTCCGGACTGTCGGCCATCCACCCAGTTTGGTATCATCAGCAAACTTGCTCAGAGGGCACTGTCCATTCATCCAGGTCACTGATAAATAAACTGAACAGGACTGGGCTGAGGACTGACCCCTGGAGGACATCATTAACCACAGGCCTCCAGCTGAATTTGGCACCACTGATTACCACACTCTGAGCAGTGCCATCCAGCCAATTCCTAATCCACTTCACCGTCCACTCATCTATCCCACACTTCCGAAGCTTGCCCAGGAGGATGCTGTGAGGGACAGTGTCAAAAGCCCTGTTAAGTCCAGATAGATGACATCCACTGCTCTGCTCTCGTCTATCCAGCTAGTCACTCCATCATAGAAGGCTATCAGGTTAGTCAAGCATGATCTCCCCTTGGTGAACCCATGCTGGCTACTCCTGAGCACCACCTTCTCCTCCATGTGCCTGGAGAGAGCAGCCAGGACAAGCTGCTCCATCACTTTTCCGGGCATGGAGGTCAGGCTCACCGGCCTGTAGTTGCCCGGCTCTTCCTTCTTGCCTTTTTTGAAGACCGGGGTGACATTGGCTTTCCTCCAGTCCTCTGGCACCAGTTCTCCAGGACCTTTCAAAGATGATGGAGAGCGGCTTAGCTACGACATCCACCAGCTCACGCAGCACTCTGGGGTGCATCCCATCAGGGCCCATGGATTTGTGGTAGTCGAGTTTCCTCAGGTGCTCTCTGACCCAATCTTCCTCTACCTCGGGCAAGTTTTCCTCTCTCCACGCTGCTTCTCTTGTACCCAGGGTCTAGGATTCTACAGGGTTGCCCTTGGTAAACACCAAAGCAAAGAAGCCATTCAGCAACTCTGCTCTTTCTGTGTCTTTTGTAACCAGGGCATCCCCCTCTTCACCAGCGGACCCACGTTTTCCTTAATCTTCATTTTTGCCACTGATATATTTGAAGAAGCTCTTGTTATCTTAAACATCCCTTGCCATCCCTTAATTCCAAATGCACCTTAGCCTTCCTTGTTGCATCCCTGCATTCCTTGACAACATTCCTATATTCCTCCCAAGGGGCCTGTCCTTTTGTCCACATTTTGTATACTGCTGCCTTCTGCTTGAGCAATGCCAAAAGCTCCTTGCTCATCCACGCAGGTCTCCTGCCCCTTCTGCCTGACTTCTTACACATGGGGATGCACTGTTGCTGGGTGTGGAGGAAGTGCTGCTTGAAAACCAACCAGCTCTCCTGGGCCCCTCTTCCTTCTAGAGCTCTAGCCCATGGGATCCTTCCAAGGAGGTCTCTGAAGAGGCTAAAGTGGCCCTCCTAAAGTTCATGTTTGCAAGGCCTTACAGCCCTGCTTCCTCCTCGTTGGGATTCTGAACTCCACCAACTCATGATCACTGCAGCCAAGGCTGCCCCTCACCCCCACATCTCCAATAAGTCCTTCTCTATTTGTTAGTACGAGGTCCAGCAGCCCACCTCTCCTCATCAGCTCCTCCACACAACCTGTGTCAAAAAGTTATCAACAACACACTGCAGGAACCTCCAGGACCGTTTGAGCCTTGCAGTGTTATCGTTCCAGCAGATATCAGGGTAGTTAAAACCCCCCATGAGATCCAAGGCCTGTGACCTTGAGGCAACTTCCACCTGTCTGTAGAAGGCCTCATCAACTTCCTCCTCCTGGTCAGGTGGCCTGTAGCAGACACCCACCACAGCGTCTCCCACATTAGCGGGCCCTTTAACCCTCACCCACAGGCTCTCAACTTGCTCATCCTTCACCCCCAGGTTGAGCTCCATGCATTCCAGTTGCTCTCCCACATACAGAGCAACTCCACCACTTTGCCTTCCCAGCTCTGTCCTTCCTAAAGAGCCCGTGGCCTTCCATGACAGCACTCCAGTTGTGTGAGCTGTCTCACCATGCCTCTGTAATTACAATGAGATCATGACCCTGGGACTCTACACAGATCTCCAGTTCCTCCTGTTTATTCCCGTGGTGTACAGGCATTTCAGGGAAGTAATGGAGCCTGCAGGTTTCCCAGGAGGGGGGTACCTATTTTTATCAAATGACATTTGAAAATAAATAGCTGGAAAACAACATGTTGAGACAAAAAGGTTTAGTAGCTAGTTAGGAAATTCATCTCTACTTAACTGGAATCCATACAATAACTAATGATGCCTATTTCTTGTTTTCATGCGTAATTAGAAACACATACAAATGTGAAAGGTCATATTTCCTTAAAACAATGCTTGACTATATGGTATCTCCATAATGTGCCAATCACAATAGCACTAGATTTCTTATTATTGTTTTGACTTATTAACGGCTATTCCTCCACACTAGACACAGTACTGTCTTTGAGAAAATATAGGCTTTGTGATGGAAAAATTATACTAATAATCACATAGAGCCTCCTACAGTATATATGGCAAACTAATTTCAGAATTATCCTCTGCCATTAATGCATTTTAAGGCAGTAGAAATATAGATTGGGTAAGAAATATAGATAAATGCATTTACCTTTGTGTTGCACTTCAGAAACAGAAAGTTCTAGTTAGCAAACCAGTCCATCACTTAAAAAAACATTTAAAAAATAGTATGTATACTTTGAAGGAGAAAGTCAAACTGATTTTGTTTTCACTGAAGTATATAATATTAAACAAAATATTGACTTCCTTCAGTATGCATACATTTATGCATTTAAGTAGAACAGAAATGTGAAGCTTTCTGGTGTTCCTAATAGCTGAAATGAACTTTAATTCACAGTTTGTGAACCCTTTTAAGACTTATGGGAAAAAGTGAGTAGTTATAAAGATTTGTCTTCAATTCTGCCTAAAAGTACTTTACTTCATAGGAATTCCCAAAACAAACTCTCATCTCTGGTTATCAATATGAAACTGAGGTTCTAATTTGCTCTTGATTTATGTTGATTTATGAAAAAAATAGAATTTTCATTTGTCAATTTATTTGTGCTTCTGAATACTTATACAAGAGATATTGGTATTGAATTTGACATAGTCTGCTCATTACTAAAACATCTAGGCTACTCTTTTGTATGGTTGGAGCGATACATACTACTATGGAATAACATCTTCCTATTTTTCCATTCACAATTACATGTTAAACTTTCATTCAATCAATTTACATGTGCTTTATGTTTACTACTCTTCCACACGACGTATGAACAGGTATCTGTTCCCTTTTTTTTTAATTCCCTCAACATTTCTTCCCTAAACTCACCTCTTTCCAAGACTTAAAATCTGTTCATAGATAAACACTGAGCATGCCCAGTTTGAGAGACAGTCCTGCAAAATCTACCTTGTAGTTTGTTTGAGGTACGTACCAGACATTTTTGACTTGCTGGAAACAGGGTGTTTAATTTTTCTATATGATATTTTTTTCTTTTCTTTTTTTTTTTTTTCCCAAGAAAAATGAGCCAGGCTAACTTCTTGACTTCTACTGACCAATGTAAGTGGCAAACTCGACATTAAGCATGTAAACATTATAAATATTTACTTCAGCAAGACTAACCTGCTATTCCATTCTTATATTGTCTGTTTTTAGCAACAATAGCTCTTTTATGCTACTTCTTAAAAGCTGATTATTTTTAAGGCAGGAAACTGTTAAGAATGACAGAAATCACATTGCTATTAACTAATACGAACAACATAACCAGTATTTCTGGTAAGTGCAGAGTTTTTAAACATGAGTATTCACATAGCTAATTATGTGAATGCATTTCCTATTCCTGATTAATTAATATTCCATATCATTATTTCCACATAGCCTCCAGAGATAAACAGTAAAAAAAAGTTGATTCATCTGCAACTGATAATTGGAATATAGATTTGGACTTTAGCAATATTTGTTTTTAAAAAGACATAAAAAAAATTAAATTTTTTTTTAAAAATTTTTTTTTTAAAAATTAAATTTTGGGAAAATTACATTTTTAATGTGGTGAAGAATAATTTTTGAGAGGAAAAGGGACTCTGAGAAGAAGTGGCTATGTTCCAAGAACTGAATTATAAAATTCCTTAACTCAATGGTACTTATTTTTATCAAAAGGTGATGAATGGTTTGAATACCAAGATAGGGGGAAAAAAAAAAAAAAAGTTCAGTTCAGTTCAGTTCAGTGCTGTCTCCCCAGCTTGTGTTTCCTTCTGTTTTCAAATGCAGCAGGACAGAGTGCATATTTTTGTAGACAAAAGACTCATAGTAATATAGACCGAGAAGAAAATTATCTGAATAATAATAGGGAATAGAGTATTTATATAGATTATGTTGGATTATTAAATAATACGCTTCTCAAAGTCTCCAACATATTGCTGGGGTATCCTGGTTTAGATGCTAAAGTTACCATTGAAAGACAATATCAAGTATTTTACAAGTCATGACAATATAGCTTATATTGCACTGCATGAGAACAGAAGAGAGATTTCCAAAGTCAGGAAATCTTTCTTCATAACGTTTTATTTCTTACTATTAGTAAAGTATTAAAGGCCTTGAATATCATAATCTGTTTTGGTATTTTACATAGAACTACAATCTTGCTGGAGCTGTCAGGAACCCTTGGAGATTGTCTCATACAGTCTCCGTTCCCCAGGGGAACCAGCTGCAGCAGGTTGCCCAGGACCATGTCCTGTAATATTCAGCTCCTCTGTCTACCACTTCTACACGTGTTCAGTAGCTTCTCCTGTTTGTTTCCTTTGCCATATTTCTGCCCTTTCCCTTTTGGTCTCTTACTGATACCTCAACTGCTCAGACTTTTCTCTCACAGTGGCTCAAGTTTCTCATTATTTCCTCTTTTATCTTTTAAATCTCACATAAATATCAAGGAGAATATTGGCACTTCCATTTTTGTGGTTTAAATGTGCTTGTTTTAGGGTTTAAATGTTCCTACCAAACAGTAATGGTGCAATTTTCTAATTATCTGAAGCCACGTAGAATATGATCTCCTGAGGCCCCTACTTACACGTTCGAAGCCAAACTCATGTATAGTATAATCCTACAGAAATGGAGAAGACCACACCAACAGTCAACCTTGCTGTGATTTCAGCTGGGGAATAAGCAGAAGAAAGCGAAGTCAAAGCAAAAATATATTCATGACAATGAAGCTACAAAAGAACATCCAAGAAGAATATTCATTTTCCAAGCAACAGACCTTCAAATACAGAATTACTTGTGAGTTATCAGCATGTCCTGAAGTCGAGGTTTATAGACACTAACATACCTGCAAAGTTGAATTTCTCATATACAGGATACATAACGCTGGCTGCGTGGAACCAGGTGAGTATCTGGGCTTCAGGTATGTCCCCTTTTGGAAAATATACCCAACAACCAAAAATCAGTATTATGCAGCATTATTTTATATCAATTATTTATGTAAAACTACCTTTTTTAAAAGACATTAATGCACACCTTACTTGTTAAATATTATAAAAGAAAAAGAAAAAAAAAGAAATAATGTCCAATAACCAGCTCACATAAAACCAGGTAAATTGGCTGTGAGAGACACATTAAGAATGTATTTTCATTTTTGTTTTTTAAATTTTGTTCTGCTCTCAGATGACCATGTCTTCATACGACAGTCAAGATACCCTGCATTTTAGTTCATTAGAAATGACGCAGAAGGATTTTCTAGTTTTTTAAGATTATACAGCAGCGCTTTGCCTTTGGGCTGGGGCTGCTGGCAGTTTCTCTGTGCACCAGTTGTGATGGAAGGGGAAGGCTGGTGAAATCTGTCCCAGAAAGCTGAGTCAGCACACACCCCCATCTTAGTGACAGCCTAAGAGCTCTCACATGAAAATGCTACAGGTCAAGGTCAGATGTGGTGCAGTGGCCTTCACGTAAAGAAGGTTCACGATTCATCATGACTTCTCTAGCTAGATAACCTTACGTCTGAGAAAAAATCTGCAACTCGAAAGACTAGCAAAATACTTGTCTTCAAGAAACTGCCTGAAAAGCTGGATGACCATAAAATGGTCTAGATGAATCGGTCCAGGAAATTCCAGATAAAATTAGAAAGGACCAATCTATTACTACAGAAGGATGACAAGAATACATTGGTATCAGGAGAGAAAGGAGGGGTGGGGGAAATCCACTTGAAAAATGTTCAGTAGAAAATGTTTGTAAAAGCTGCACTTAAAAACACATACAAAAATAGCATCTAACCTCAATTTAACTTCAATACTTCAATAGCTTCAACATTCAATGCTTTGGTAATGACAAATCATGCTAAAAGAACAAAAATTCAAGCCTAGGGAAACACTGTAAGATTAATAAGAGCCTCCAGTGAAGGAGAAATAAAACGTAACTAGTCAAAGATGAGGTTTCCAAAGTTTCCTAGTTAAACATGGCCATATATTTAAAGACTCACAATTCTGCAAGTCATAAATTTGCACTGAGAACATAGTGTCCTGGAAGAGGCACTAACCAACACATTGGAAACACCAATTCTACCCCAAGTCACAAGTGATTTTGCTGCTCTTGCTCACATCGTGCAGCCCTTCTGACAGGGAGGGGTACTTCCACTTCCTTCAGGATCACATTCATGCAAGGATATTAGCACTTCTCTGGGCTGTGGAGATACTTGATTTTGGTAAGGAGGACCTACATATCTTTGAAGCATGTTGCTGCTAATTTAGGAACAAGCTTTCCACTTATATCATATGAGCAATGAATCCCTTCCAAGTACATCAGTGAACAGATATACTTAAAATAAAGCATTTTTTTGTTAGCCAAATCCTTCCTCCTCTACTCCCACTAAGTAGAATTTCAGTCTTTGAATGAGTGAAAAGAATTGAAGGAGTAAGGTACAAAATGGCAAAATTAAGCATTTATGCTTATACCTGCAGGTGTGCTTATGGTCTAGAGACAAGGGAGCTATGAAATGATTCTTCCTCCATGCTCCCAAGAAAAAAACATCTGCACCTTGCATCACTATTCACTGCTGTCAGCTGAGTGACTCTCAGGTGAAATAATTCCTCTATCACTGCTACCAATTGCAGTTGCTGGAGAACTGCATTTTCAGTATAATGTTTAAATCCCAACACAAGAACCTAAGGGAAATTACTTGATTTTATTATGGTTTAAAGCTATTCAAAATCAATAATCTCTCCTTTCTCCTTAAGCACAGACTTTTTTCTGCAGATATGTCTGCACAAGTTATGGTTCCTTGTCTGTGATTCTCTTGCCCCTTTTTTCCCCTCTCAAATTACCCAAATATTTTCCAGTAGTGTGGAAAACTATGCCCAGCAACGGATATTAACATACTCCAAATGCAGACTTGAGGTGAAAACCAGGATCCAGTCAGGTCAGTGGCAAAATTCCCATGATCTTCAGCAAGTGCTGGAATTTCACACTTGGTATGGCTGGAAACCTAGAAACTGGGACACATCATGGAAGTATGCAGCAAAAAAGTAAATGAGAACATAAGTAACACTATTCTTGTTTCAGACTTTGATTCTTTAAATCTTATCTGCAGAGAAAGCTCACAAGTAAGCTCATGTTTAAATGTCTTCTTCCATACAAATTCAAAGCAATTTAGGAGTTGCTGATAAACAAAGCTAAAAGCAAAACAAAACTAGATAAAGGCCACCAAAGTAGCTTTACCTTAGGTGTCTTCAGGGTCAAGTTGCTCGCTTTAAGTCCTTTGGTGGATTCAGAGAGCTGTCTGAAAACCTTTCAACAGCTGTGCAGCTATGAACCAGCTTGGCTGCCAAAGGGTTTGTGTAGAGGAACCACATCTGGGGATGCTTGTTCGGCCACTTTAGTCCTTCTGAGTTACACTTCTTCACATCCACTGCACATTACATTAATGATGCTGTTTGGTTACTTACCATCATTTCAACCAGCTACGCGGCACTGTTTTGGTCACATCATAAGGAATTTGTCCCACTGCAATGTGTTACGTCCGAACTCTGTATTAGGAATTGATTTGGTCAAATTACATTTTTATGACAATGGTTATGCGAGATCAGCTTCATACTACCCACTGCTTCGAGCTATCTCAGCTGGGACCAGAAGATATGCACCAGTAGAACTTACAAAAGCAGCTGACCCATTTTTACATTACAGCAATATTAATAAATGAGCAGATATTCTCTGAAAGCATATCCTGCATGTTTGCAAAAGAGAGAGAGCTTCAAAGTTTTGTCATATGCTGGTTATTTCATGGCCCCCTAAACCAAAAATAAGCAAGCAAACCAAAAAAAACCTTCATACGATGAAACTAGAACAAAAATATAATGTTTTAGTTACGGTGCATGTTTATAACAGGACAGGCAACTGTACAGTAATTTAATCTGTATTGTCTATATAAAACATTTATTTTTAAGCTCTATAATGGTATTATAGAAATACATAGAATATTTGATAGAGTGCATTTAGTGTACTCACTGTGAAAATAAAACACATTTATTAAGACAGGTATTCTTTATGTCCAAACTTTTTTAAATATATGCACGTCTTTGCTTTGCAGTATTATGTTACTATGAAAAGCAAAATACCAATATACTATTCTCTGCTCCTCACCAAAATCTTCATGTTCAGATTTCCCTGGGCCATCAAGGGTGCTCACTGCTGTGAAATACTTTATAAAAAGAATCCCAAAGTACTTTGATTTGTAGATTTCTTATATTTGTTTGCATTCATGTCTAGTGCACATAGCTTGCCGCTCAATTCTCCACGTGCCTTCTTCGTAAGTACAGTGACATATAGTGCATTCATCAGTTTTCACCTCTCGGCCTGCGGGAATGACAAGGGTTTCTGCAAAGCAGTTCGGGCCTAAAAGAAGGAAAGATTTTGTTATGTGACACCCGTCGCATACTCACACCCAGCGATGTCTAGCTCCAGTCTCAAGCATGGAAAGCTAATGCAAAATGAGTAACACTGGACACGTTAAATGAACGCGAGCATCAGAGAGGTGGCTACAGAGGTTATTGCTTTCCCCCACTTTGAGAGTGTCATATTCTGTGTAATATTCAGAGTATCAGAGTAGTTTGCTTTCCATTTTATGAGAAAATATTCTGCTTCCATTAGAGCTGAGTATCTCCAGCCTTGTCTGTATGAAAGCACTTTTCATATATAAAATGAAATACTCCACTTTACGATAGTCAGCAGACATACGAACTTTCTTTCACAGTACACTGTAACAAATTCATTTCCAAGGATGAGGGAGAACAAGGCCACAGCAGCACGTTCACAAGACAAACCTGATCCTTTCTAAAGGTGACAGCCTCACATCTTCCTGCAGGAGCAGGCTGCAAGTGCTGCATCAGCTCTAGCTCTGTGCCAAAGGAAATCCTTGAAAGGCAAATGAAATGCCTTTAAATTCCACGGGCACCTGTAAAGCAGCACTAAGCCCTATACATCGCAGATGTATATAGTGCCATCTGCTCCCAGAAACACAGCACTTTATTTGAGGAAAAACAGAGCTCAGCTTCTCCAGTGGAGCCTGTCTGTTTAACAGCACCGGGTCTGAGCAGGGCACACGGTACCAACCAGCAGGCGTTGAGCTGAGACAGCTGAAACTCGTGACAGAAGGGCACAGCACAAAAGCTTATCAACCCATTTGCCAAGCAGGGAAATAAATCACAGACAAGGATCAATCTCCTACTGCCAGGCATGAACTGTAAGAACTAAGCCAAACTTTACGGCTTCTTCTTCTAGAGCAATTTAATTTCTTTTTTTAAAAGTGCTCTCCCTGAAAGCCAAAGGCAGACACGAGCTGCACTTTGCAAAAAGTACACACCAAATGGCTCATAAATCAATTTTAACAGTTCTCGGATCAGACCATGCCTTTTCTGCCCTGACAGCACAGCCCGAGAAGTACGTGCCGGGCTGACAGTGACAAAGGCCCTTCCCGCTGCAGTCATCCCTCTAGAAGGCACCCACAGGACTGGCACAAGTTCGGGTCACCACGTTACTTCTCCCATATTTAGTTCACCACTTTCCAGGGGCGATGCTGTAGACCTTCTAACTCTGCTCATCTCATGAGCACTTTGAAAGATTTCTATTTTAATGCAGAGTTCTCAATAATTTTCAGTTAACTACAGTATTCTTCTTGTCACTAACTTTCCACCATGCCAAGGGTTGATCCTCACAGAAGAAAAAAAGAGTATTTTGCATATTGGCCTCTAATAGCCACTTGATTTAAAAAGCTGTGATAAGAAATGTTAAAAAACATTAAAAGTGGAATTTGCTTGCCAAGGAGGATTTGTATGAGACCAACAGAACACTTGAGATTTACATAAAACACTATTTAAAAGGCAGAAGAGCAACATAAATGATGTTTTTGATATAAGAAAAAATTGAAGTTAAGCCAGTCCGGCAAATGTAATTTCTTAGGATTCTAACCCTAAATGCTCCATTCTCACTTAGAAGTATTTTAATGCCAAGCATGACTTTCCTTCCTCAATCAGGAAAGTATTTAATGTAAATATAGAACAAGTTAGCCTTAAATTCTTAAACCATTTTAATAGAGGTAAAATAATAGTGTAGCTAAAAAGCTACAGAAACAAAATAACCACCTACTTGAGAAAGGGAACCCTAAAAAAATAAGTGGCAACAACAAGGTAAATTACTGAGCAAGCTGGGTTTTTTTGTATATGGCCGTTCTGTGGAAAATTACCTTTTTAGGGTTCTACATTTACATGCATCATTATTGTAACTGCACATCCTAGATATTATTCAGAATGACAGTAGCCATGTTATTATTTGAATGCAAGGCATCCTTACCTTACATTTTTCTTTGTGTTCTTGAAAGCTAAATTTAAGGAAGTTTTGTGAATTTAGTATTGTGGTTAATGTTACAGAAAAGGTCATCAATGAAAAGGCTGGGCTAGCTATATTGCAGCAACGCTTCCATGCACATAAATGCCCATAAAATACAGTGCCTGAACACAGAAAGCAGTTCTTCAGCCCTCCTTTCATCATTTCTCCGATTCCTAAGGCCTCTTTTTTTAGGGAGAAACTTGACCTTCAGCCTTCCCTGCCAAGTCTCCCTCCGTTTTGAAGCTCTCCCAGTTTGGGTGTGGGGCTCTTCTGCAGCCCAAGCTGCTGCTCACCATCCCCTTTTCCCCTCTTCCTCCCAAAACCTGGACTTACCCCACTGCAGGTGCCCCAGGAGAGCCAGCCTGCAGGTGGCTCTCGGCGTGGGCACGCATGGGGCTCCAGCAGCCGCCCCCTAGACCTGCCTAAGGGAGGAGGGCAGGAGCTGGTGGGAGCTGCCGCTCAGGCAGATGCTGCTGCTGAACCGCCTAACTCAGCCCCATGGTACCTCCCTCCAGGAGGGAGCCTGAGAAAGCAACGATGTGAACCCTGGGAGCAGGAGAAGAGCGAGTTCGCCAAAGGCCACTTTGATCTCAACACTGCCATTTTTCCTACTCTCCCACGACAAACAGAGTTACCCCTCCTCCAAAATCAGCCTAGATAGGGTGCCCTGATGACATTTATTGAAACTGCAAGTTTGCTTAAAAATGGGCCATTTGTATGGATGCAGCAAGTATTGCAACCTCTCAGCACAAAAGGCAAGGTATTTCCCACATTTTAAAAAAGTTTGCAAAATAATCTGACATGACAAGCATCTCAAGATTAACTGGGGCTCTTCTATCTCCAAAGTGCAGCCTGATTCTCTCATTAAACGTTCCGAATACAACAGTAGTGAACATCAATAGTAGTGAACACAGGATGTGAATCTCAAATCCTTGGTGTGCAAAGCAGGCTGCCCTCATTTCTGAACTCGCCATTATCATCGCTGTCCTACCTGACTCCAGCATCTGCTACCGGTTCAGTTTGACCCTGTTTGATCTGTGGTTGGTCTTAGAGGAAGGCAGCAGCGCTGTGCATCTTCACACAGAGCAAGGTCTCACCATCTCACTCTCAAACCTGGCAGAAAATTCAATATGACATATTGCACCAATGCCAAGTGTGGTGTGAAACTCACCACGACAGCGTTTGCTTTTCCCAAAGCTTCCCCGGCTCTGTCAGGCTCTGCTCGAGCCCAGTCACACTGGTGTCAACACAGAGACCCTTTTCCTTGGGCAAAGGCAGAGTTTCGGCTGCCGCCACGAGCAGGGAGTTCTGTCACATCCTCAGCTCCCACCTGAGAAGGGGACTGGGTTTTCCCATGACCGAAATAACAAACAGTGATATTGGCACCTCAGCAGCTAGTAGAGCATATTTGGTGGTTGATTCATTCAGATTTTATAACTGGGCTCTTCCCTCTTAAATGCTTAAAGACTTAAAAAGTTTTAAAAAGTTAACACAATTACTGGGGAAAACGTGACCATGGCTTTTTTGCCGTGTTCTTTTTCCTCCTGCGCCCTTGCGCTGGTAGCGTGAAAAGCTTCCAAGGAGTCACATTCTTTGCTTCAGTGTTGATAAACGCAACAGTTTAATTGAAACGCAAATTCTGCTGCCTCCGAAGGAAGCCGCCGACATCAGTTACGAGGGGCAGTGCCCCCGCGCTGCGCGCACCTCCGCCAGCCAGCAGGAGCGCCTGTAGCCCTGGCGAAGCGGCGGCACGCGCGCCCCCCGGGCAGCCCCCCAGGGCGGCCCTGGCCACGTCCCGCAGCCCCCGCTGCCCGCGGCCCCATGCGCAGCCGCTCGCGGCCCCCACGTGCAGCCGGCCGGCGCTGTCGCGCGTGGGCGCAGATCACGGACAACCTGCCCAACCGCGAGCCAAGGCGTTCGCCCGCGTTAGGGGTCAGGGCAGATCGTAGCCCATCAGAGCTACAGGGACAAGCCTGGTAATGCAGTACTTTCATGTGAGACACCTTCGGGCTTTGGCTCCCTTATGGCTGCCCTTCCAATATCTCTTTGCAACAGCCAAGCAGATAACTCTTACAGTAACTGGCCACACACCCATCTGCCTGAGTGCCTGCATTATATTCATCACTACGGTACTTGCAAACGCCAGACCCTCAGTGTTTAGCTCATCTTTCCACTTGCTCCTAATTTTATGGAGAAATTTCCAGTCCTTGAACATGAGAATAAAACCCAAAAATACTAGACTTCATTCTGGAGGTCATGATGTTACATAAGAAACAACCACACTAGATTAGATTAGAGGTCCAGAGGCACCAGAGAGCAGACCAAAGGAGATACACAGGGAAGTGCATGGACACAGAACATCGATTCCTAAAATACACGCCCAGCTTCCAGCGTTTTCTGAACCAGAGACTTCAAAAGTGGCTCTTTAAAGGATTTCTTTTTGATTAAACTCTCCAACATGTTGCTGAATCCATGCAAACTTCTACAAGATGCGGCGGGTGGCAAGAAGGTCCACAGATCAGGCACAGTGCACAATAGTTTCCTTTTGTTTGCCTGACCCCTTCCACCAGTTAATTATATTTGCTACCCTCAAACTGCTGTCCTGGAAGAGGCAATAATGGGCCGATTTCCAGAACTTTATCACAGCAAACACCCCCTCTCCCATCACCTTTTCTGCAGCCTGAAAAGTCCAGGTGTTTGCCTTCATCCTTGCTGACCTCTCCAAACATCTTCCCTTTCTCCTGAGATCTTTTTGGTGTGTGAAGACCAGGCCTGCAACTGTACACATGCTGCAGAAGCATCATGGACCTGCACAGTGGCTGGGTGATATTACTTTACCTGTTTGTTCCATATTTCTTCTGCATTCCTAATGTCACTTGCTGTTGTGACTGCCAGTGACAAAACTGAGCTGAAATTATGATTACTGTATCACAGATAAAAATCTTACAGAAATAACAGTTTTGTTTTATGCAAAGAAACTCTCAAATTCTCTGTGCTACAGAAAACTTTCACTTTCTGGCACCATTATGGAGAGCAAACAACATTCCTATAACTTCAAGAGCACTCAAGTGAAGGAAGAGCTTTGTATTTCATCGTTCAGATCTTTTTGCTTTCTGATGTTTCTGTAGTTTCTCAAGAATTCTCCTCTTTTTTTTTTTTAAGAGAGACTAATGAAACACAGATCTCTTTTCTGTTGAGATGTAGACAGACTTCCTGCTTCCTTTTCAAACTGCCTGGCCCTGTGACCTGCACAACACAGGACTTTTCTCTGAGCTCGCAGTGACACCCGGGAGTAAAGGGTCTAGCCGTGGAGAGCGCATGACTCTGCGTACCTCTCCATGCTGCCCTTCAAAGGACACCAGCCCTCCCCTCCATTACGGAGTCCCTTCCGCACCCAGGACAACCCTGAGAGGGATTTTGAAACGCGCTAACACAAAGCGGCAAGAACAACCCAAACCAGCCCCATGGCGCACACAAGATACATAGGCACAGCCTCCTTCATCCTCCCCAGTCCCAGTGCTTTCCCAAAGATGGGATCTGCACCTTCTTTGGGCCCTCCCAATCCCTAATCTCTTCCAAACAGGCAGTATCTCCCAGCCTGACTTCCTCAGTCCTCTGGGAAACACCAACTTGAAAGATAGAGCACAAAAAGCAGCCAGCAAAAGTAGCCTGGGACTGGTTCTGAAAACTTCAATTCTCTCTCACACACACAACAAAAAACCACGTGCATCGCCCCTGCTGCTGGTAACTCTTCCCCTCAGCGCCCCCGAGCTCAACGCCTTCGGGTAGGACTCCACCAAGTCCAACGAGAGTTTTCAGTTACAGAGGAAGGATTCAGGCAGACCCAAATTTAAAAGCAATCTGGGACGTTGGAGTCTCACTGTGACTCCACTAAATAGTGATAAACTGCTATTTCTGTGGTGTATCAATGCCTAAAGTCGTGCATGCAGAGAGAAAACAACATTGCAAACATCTTCACAGACAAATGCATATATATGTGACAGAATGAAAATAAAGGCTCCCGTCCGTTTGCCATTCTCCTTAGCTGCTAGGGCCATTAACCAAAAGGCAGCGTGCTCCACGTGGTATCTGTTTTAAAAGCAACATTTTGTTCATGCTAGATAGAGGCTTGCTGCTTTTAAGACAACAATAATAACAATAATATCCTTTCCATTTTTAGGGTTATTCTTCTTAGACAGATAGGAAAAGGATAGATAGAAAGAAAATCTGCCAAAGGGCAAAAACAATTAGAAATAACATTTTGCCACATAATTTGGAAAGACATGGGTGTAACGGCATCTGCGGTAAGGAGACAGAAGAAAGCTCAGTGAAGCTCCTGGGCAGCACAAGGGGCTGACGGTGTGCTCCGTGGCCCTGCTATGACAGCACAGGTATGAAACGGAGAGTACTACCCAGAGTAGGTCTCGGTGTGCGCGTGTGTGCCTTAATGGCGAGGACAAAAGGGGCTGTAATGTCATTTAGAGTTGTGTTTAAAGACTCTGCTTTTGAGATGCACAAGCCTTGTTTTGTGATTATGTTTTACTGTTTTATTTTTAATGTATCACATGCGACAGAAATATTGATTAACGTTTTGGTCTGCCTCCAACCCTGGAAATGGGAGAAGCATATGAAAATTCAACAGAATACAAAACAAAGCAATCAGAGTCAATGAAATCATCCTTTTCACCACCAGTTCTTCCAAAGCCTGATTCTCCACTGCACTTTGTGGTGACATTAGTATCTGAGAAATGAAACTGTAAAAAGCGACCAAAAGCAGAGCGGCACAACTGCTTTTGCACAGATATAAATTACTTCATAGGGAGCAGACGGGAGCCGTCCATAATCCCGACAACAGCACCGTCCCCTCGGATTTCCACGTGCATTCAGAGAGGAGAATTTTAGATATCTGCCTTTTGTATGCTGAACAAAAAGCAGCCAAGGCACATCGAACACAACGCAGTCAAATACCCTATGAGCCAAACAGAAAGACTCGGAGCATAAAAGAGGCCAATTAAATAGGAGGCTCGAGTGTCATAAAAATAAGCTACATCAAACAACCTCCTTTATCAGAAAAAAAAGAGAGGCAGGCTTGAATACTCTCCTTAAAATGATTTTCAGAAGTCCTAGCGCTGGCGAAGAGATACTGGGCTCCCCAAGACGCTGGGAAACGGCACCAATTAGGCATGAGCCGAGCACCGTGTGCATCTTGCAGAAAACTATGTAAACACTTTGAGGCCAGCAAGGAGCCTATCAATTTTTCCAGAACCCACAACCCTGAGGAGCTGGTGCAGTTTGTTCGCAGCCGAGCTCGCCGCCCGCCCGGTCTGCTCCGCGCCGTGGCCACGCATGCCCTAAACTTGCAGGAAGCAGTATTCCTGCTTGGCTTTCAGCAGAATTAAATCTTATTCTCATGACAAAACATCGATTTATTCTTCAGCTTGAGCAAGCCACGTGAATTGCCTTCATTAAAAGACCATACGCACATTATCCTAAAAAATATAATGCACATTTAAATGGGGCTCGCATGTCCAAGAGCACGCGCTACGGGGGAGTAATTTTATGCATCAGGGAGTCGCTGTGAAGCCTGGAACGAAAAGCATATTCTAATTAGCCGAAACACTGCAGCGCTGGTCAGCTGCGCTACCAGCCGGGCTCGCCGGGGCACCGGGAAACGTGCAGTCACACGTGGCAGCGCAGGCATCCTCAAACGCTTCATAAATATGTGCTTAATGAAAGGGAACTGCAGCATGCTAACGAAGGAAGAGATCTGAGAACTAACAAGGAAAAAAAATCCTTTAAGATTTCCACTAAATTGAAAGCTAAAGTGGAGGCAAAGTACAGCATAACGCTGCTGTGGCAATCAAGTAGAAAGCGAGTCAGGGGATTTTGCCAGTTGCCGTAACACACAGGAGAGTGGGAATGCGCTGCACAAGGATGGCCAACGCAGCTCATTGCTACAAGGAATTATGCAGTTGAAACAACAAAACATTTGCAATCCAGCCTCAGCTACTATTTAACCCGACTTGGGAACCAAAACAGCGAGGTGTATTATTCTAAATCTTTCTGATTGAGAATTATCTGAACCAAAAATCTGAATCTTAAGCAATTCAACTCCAGAAAGGCAGTCGCAGCAGCCAACAAAAGCCTTCCTGATTTCATAGCTTCCTCGCAAAATGAGATTTTTTTCAAGGGCTTAGCATTTTGTTCTTGTTTGCATTTTTATACTTGTTTGAGGCTTTTCTGTTCATTTGTTTGCTGTACTTATTATCCTACAGGCTTGTCTACACAAAAAAAGAGATCTAGCCTTACACTACTCTACCAGACTTGACCTGCTCTGGCTATACTAGCATCACTTTCTCTGCTTAACTTACTCCTAACGTGATATCTGCCAAGCTGCAAAGGCCATTTCCAGACTGAAGCTACAGAGCTAGGTACTGTCTACCAGATTTATTGGAGATCTATTGGATTTATTTAAATGCGATCCAACACTCACAGTCTTCTGTGTGGGCAGGTGCTACTGGGCCCAGAGGCATCTCTTGGAAGAGGCACTTGCATGAACAGGGGCCCAGGAGTTGCTCTGTGAAACACCCCCGGGCACTATGGTCATTCTCACGCCCAGTATTTCCCTGCTATAAGCCAATTACCCCCTTTCCATCGGCTCCCAAGCTCCTGGTGCTGCCCGCCGCGTGCTTCCCCTTCCTGCAGACATCCGTCAGCCCGCTCTGCGCTGCCTTCTTGCGATGAGAGCTGCAACTTTAACGCCCACACTGCTCAATTACCCATCTGGCGCGCGAGGCAGCAAATGGGTTTACGCGAGGACAGCGTGCGGTGGAAACCCCTCCTAAGGCTAAGGGGACTAAGATTTACTTAAAATGTACCAAAACAAAACTGCTCCACTAAGGACTTTTGTATTCGAGCTCGAGGACTTTCTCTCCTCCTTCTAACTTTTTCAATTATAATGTTTCCAAAAATCTGCCTCCTAAAAGTGGATAAATAATACAACTGCTGTGGGGAAAGACGGGACAGGAATTGATCTTGAAAAATAAATTGCAATCACTGGCACATCATACATCACTTTAAATTATGATGAACTCTAACAGTATTCTTTGCTTGCACTTTCAGGCTCACTTACTAAAATAAAAATTTGTATTTTGTGGGTAAGGAATAAGGAACAGTGGAGAAAGCAAGCCAAATGCATGGGAATTTGACTGTCAGTTAAAGAACCTGTTTATCCAGCAGTCCTAAAGAATTACTACTTTCTTTGAGTGGGAACATTTAAAAGATACACGGTTGGTATTATTTCTAGCCATGTGTGACTATATCTGTGAGTGGCAGAGTTTTAAGTTTTCTTGGTCTTTTCAGACCAACTCTAAGGGTAGCTATTTACCAGTGCAATCAGTTAATAAGTAAATGTAAGTAATCATGAGTAATTTGAGTTCCTATTTGGGAATCCAACACCATCTTTCAGAAGTTAATTCTTACACAATTCATGTATGAACAGCTAGATGGAAGAGGTGCTGGGGGGTAGCAGCGATGGGAAGCCATAAGATGGATGGATGGTTCAAGGCAAAGGCAAACGAGTGAGAAACCACTGAGGCTGGAAGAAGCCGAAACCCACTGCTCCCTTCTTGGGGTTCATCCCTCTTACACAAGTACCTGAAACTAAGAAGAATCATCCTGAGAACAATCAAATTTGTACACACATTTCAGCTCAATCAAGGTCTATTGAAAAAAACCTTAAGATGATGATGATATAGCGAAGAAGTTTTCATCAGTATTCCCGCTGCAGATTTTTAAGATGCACCAAAGAACATAGTTGGTATATTTAGACCTCAACCCTAACATCACAGTGAGGAATATTTTGGCTAGGAAGAAGCCACAGTTCACCTAGGTCAGCACAATACCTTCAAAAAAGGGTAGGTTTTTAAAAAATTTCATCTTTTTCTTCGTTTCAGAGACCACTTTTTAGCAAAGAGCAGTTTACAATCCAAGTGGCAGAAAGTCACATAATGGGTGATACAAGGATGTCTCTTAAGAAGAAAGAAATGGGATGTCCCGAATCATCATCTTCACCACATAAACAAGCTTCCACTGGGCAGGAAGCACGTGAAGGTACAGGCACCACCTGGATTGCTGGTGCTGCTCCTCACAGGAGACACCAGGCTCCATCAAAGATATGTACATAAAATAAAATAAAAGTAAAAATCAGACAAGGTCTTTTGTTAAAATAATAGTCCATAAAATTGCCCTGGCAAAAAGCAAATTGGCTTCCAGGCAAGCGCCCCCCAAGGCAGCCAAGCTGGCACAGGGAGGCTGGGCTGCTTCCTAGATCTCTCTCTTTCTCCATCTTTTTTTGTTTCTCCAAAACATCATACCTCTGGAGCAGTTACTCAGGCGTGAAGCCAGTCTTTGTATTTACAGTAATAGAATTATTGTAAACTTATTCTTAAATATTTCCATATATCATAGGTTTCTTCTTGTAAAATTATCTCCAAAAGCAAGTATTATGGAAATAAATTCTAGAGGAAAAACAGCTGGTGCTTTTATGTTTATCTGAAAGCTATGTTTGCTTTCTCCTAGGCAAACCCAGAGCCTTAGGAAATCACAAATGATTCCCAAGACACTTGAACTGATTTTCATAAAATTCAGATTAATGTAATAGGAAGAGATACTAAATAAATAGAAAGTGGCAAAGCTAAAAAAAATACATTTTACATTTCTAATGAATTTGTTACTGCAAAATAGCCTACAAACAACAATTAAAAGCTCAATTTATGATTATACTGTCAGCCGCTCCATCTGTCTTTAGGGTATTCTTCTATTCCATTATAATAATATGATCACTTCACACCTACTGCACATCCAGCATAGGAAAGACCAGAGCACCTGGTGTGGAATATAAATTACCGGTTTAGCGAAACCCTCTAGAATGCAAACTATATGAAAAGAAGGGGCACTAAATTACAGAGTAGCTCCAAGTATTGTAAAATATGTGAAATCCTGAGACATGGAAAGTGAAGGGAAGGAGAACCAGCTTCCCAGGGAACGTGGAGGATCAGCCCCAGAGGAAGAAACCATCAACTCCTCTGACTCCTTCTCCTTCACACCGTGATTTATCCCTGTGCCATCTTCCCCAGAGACTCAACTTTCAAATATTCTCTCTGCACTTGATATCCGAAGCTTTAGTAGCACAGAATGTACTTGTAAAATCTAGAGCCATTAATGGGTCCATAATTTCCTCTCTATGTGAAATCTTATGTATAAACCACTGAAATTTGTGCATTATTCAAGCGCATAAATCACTTCCGTAAACAGTCTTTGCAACATGAAAGCTTTGGGTATGTTTTTTAAGAAAATGGAGATGTGGTCAGCAGAGAAATATTAAGGGGAGCCTCATCTCCACCAGGGAATAGCAAAGAATGCACTTAATGTGGAGGAAGGGACACCCAAGCTGCAAGCATCAAGTAATTTAAGAGGCTGATGATGTCTAGACTGATCCCTTGCATTCCGACTTGTATGTCTTTCTCATTTATTGCATTGTAAACTCATCAAGGCTGAGAATGTTTTGTTGCATTTTGTTAAGCATAGAACCCCATAAATCAGAGACCCACTCTGCATTTGGAGAATAATCATAAAAACTACAATAAATAATTATCTTTCTCTGGGACCATTTAGGGCTTTGCCTGATGCTCCAAATAAAGCCTTTCAGTTTTCTTTTTAGACACTCCTATTAAATAAAAAAGCAACAAAAGGCAGTGAGGAAACATTCAAAGACACATGAAATTCTCTCAGAGGTGCATTCAAATTGAAAGGCATTACTACTGACAGAAGACTTTCCAGGGCTTTGATATCAATAATACAATATCTCCAGTAGGGTAACAGTCAGAAATAGCTAGGTGCATCTGCAGTGATCAAGCTGCTGCAAACAGATCTTCCATTTACATTCCAGCAGCATCCAGGACCACGCTTTATGGGGTGTGAGCGAGAATCCCAAACCTCATTCCCAGTCCTTTAGGATCTGTGTTGTCATACCCACATCGTACATGAGAGTATCAGCATTATATCTATTTTCTGATCTACTTTAGGGCTTCATTTTTTGGTCACCAGAACAGATCCCGCCTATCCAGAAGATCCCAGCACCACCCAAAATCACAGAAATCAGTCTCCTGCTCCCTTTTAGAGACCTGCTGATGAAGATATTGAATTAAATACACAATTAAACCCCCTGGTAGAAGCACAGTAGATATGGCTTTACCTCCTTTAGCCTTCAGAGAATAAGGGGTGGCACAGGTCACCATAGGTAAGCTGATTCCTGGCACTACAGCATTAACAGCCCATTATTTAATTTTTTGAATACCTTTATTGTGTTACAGTGAAAATATAATTGCCTTCCCAAGTATTTGCCATCAGTGGAATTGTAAACACACAGGACGCATGTCAAACACATACGACCTGAATAAACCTGAGACCTGACCTTTCTGGATGGGCATTCAGAAAAAAAAAAGGATCACAAGATGTCATATCTCACAAAATGTGCCATTTCCATGGTCTATGCCCATAGCTTCCCGTGCTCAACACAAGAACTTCCTACGCATGGTGTTAGCTTCTCTTTGACTGAACTAGTCTAAACGCACTTTAACTGCATGGAAACTCTTTGACAGCTGCAGGAAACTGGGCAACGAGCTCCACGGTTCGACTGTGCCTTGTGTGAAAATGCACCGCCATCCCTTGCTGAGTCTTCACCTGACAATTTCATCGAGCTGGACGGGCTCTTGCATGACAAGAGGCAGATGAGCTGTTATTCAAGGGATGAACAGCTGAAGTCCTCAATAATAAGGATCTTCTCCTTTATGATGCCATGCAGCCATGGATTTCAGCACATGTCTTAGGACTTACATGCTGTAAGATTCGTGAGAGCTCTAGGAATTTATACTTGGAGGATCTGTTCAGCACAAGCATAGTGCTGATTTTTAATACTTTTTTTCCATTATATTGCAAGAAAGTGAAAAATCTCTTAAATCCTTCTCTTGAAAGTGACATATTTTTTCTTTTAAAATTGCAGTACAGAGACATAAACCCATCTCTAAAAGCCATTTAATATATTCTTGCCATCTAAAGTGCATGTGGAAATATCATTTATTCTCTTTTATTTTACAGGATAACACAGGGTCATTTTATTTCTAAATTGCAGCGAATTAACAAACCAGAGAACCCTCAACAATAACAAAGAAAATAATTTTAGGCCAGTCCTGACCATAACGCTGTGAAGAAGATCGCTTAAGTGCTAAGATAGGCTAAAGCACTTGGGAAAGGAAGCTTTTATAGAGAATTTGTATAATTCCTGGCAAATTACATCAAGGAGTAAAATACACCAAGGAATCTTCCCTCAGGCACAAATGTCTTGATTCCTGCTGTAAGAGAAACACTGCTCGAGGTGAAAACTTAGCAACAGCAGGACAAAATAATCCACCTGCAAAGATGGGATTCTCTGAGGGAACCTTATGCAAGCAGAAGCAACTGCTCTTCGAAATGCCTGCAATAAAAACTGCAGTTCAATGTATCTTTATCATTGGCTAATGCTGCAAAAACCAGAACTGCCAAAGCAAATTGGGACAAAGTCAAAATACCCTAATCACACTTGAATAATCAGATTGATAAATTTAAATTTCAGATTTTTAGCCTTCTTGGCACGTTGTATCATTTTCCCTTGGCACAAAGTCTTAGCAAATAAAACAACTCTATACCTGTAATGATGAGAGCCATATTTTAGCTAATTACACCTTATTTATTCCTACTAAATAAAACTATGTTGACAAGTAATGATTGAATGCAAATACTGACAGCCAGAAACAGGCAAACTCTTGAAACACGATAAAGCATCAGACACAACGGAAGGCATCAAGGAAAAGCTTTGCTTTTTATTACTTGGTCCTTCCTCATCTCCGGCTTTTCATTTCTTTTCAGGAAAGAGTTTTTAAAGGAGAGAGTCAGTCACTTATTCCCTTTATAACTACCCTATTACATGGCTTAAGATAACAATAAAAGTTTCTAATACAGGCTTCTTGTTAAAAGCCAAAATCCACGTATGGGCTGCCATAAAGTGAGAAAAATTGTCTAAAGGAAAGGGCTAGTCTGCCTAGCTCTACTTGACAACATTCGACTCATTAGGGCAGCCTTCCCAAGGGCCAGCTTCTTACTTTCTTATTTATTTCCTATTAAAGGAAAGATATTAAGGAAAGCTCCCTACTGCCCTTATTTGCTCCCTGAAGTTGTCATCATGCAGACAATGATGTCAGAAGATGTGGGCATTCCCGCCACAAATTGAAGGGGCAGGTTGCAAGAAACCCTGGAAAAGAGAGCAGAGACGCAAGAGCCCCTGCAAGGAGCAATGTGACGCCGGCTGGGGCAGCCGAGACCCGCCTGCCTTCCGCTGCCCGCCGCCGAGCGCCGCTGGGCGCTCAGGGGAGCGCAGCCCCCGTAGGGGCCGTCACGGGCAGGCGCCAGGTTCAGAGACGCCAGGGCAGAGCAGCCCCTGTCTCAGCCTCTGAAGCACCAGGACACAACCCATCTAAATAAGCACCTCTCGCTCTCTCTCGTTCTTTTTTTCTTTTTTTTTTTTCCTCCAAACAAACTGTTGTATGAAGTTGTTAATGAGGTTCCTGTACAATGCCTGGTATATATTACGAGTTGTTTCTATCTGGAAAACTTTGGGTGCCAGAAATCCTCAGCAGTTTAATGATACAATCACTTCAGAGCACTCGCGTAGTTTCAAGTTTCTTCACCTCAATTCCTCCTTTTCCAAGTTTTGTTTTAAAGGATTACTCAAATAAATAACAGAGCTTATACCTTAAAAAAAAGCTTTTATTTTTTTTCTACACTTAGCATGCCGTATCATATCAAACTTGCTGGTGTCACCTACTCTCTTGATTCTTCCCTGAGCTTATGGTTATAGTTCCATGACATACACATAATGTCAAAGTATGTTCTAAGGTACAAGCCCAGAGCTGATATTTTAAAAAGTCATAAATTCAGATATGACCTGATGTGCTGCAGGAAGCTTTCTATGACTGATTAAGAAAAAAAAAAAGAGGAAAATAAATTGGAAAATGATTATTTTACCACACAAATTGAGATATTATAGTTTCTCTCTATATGATACATTATATATATATATTTATATAAAATATTATGTACTATGTATTATATAAGGATATAATGAATATATGCATATAATAAAACTTAAGAAAATGAGCTGTACAGACTGCACAATTTTCATACATATGGTCAGAAAAGGATTTAGGTATGGAAAACAACCATGATATGTTTTATATAAAATATTTCATTTTCTTATTCTCCTCAGCATCAATCCTTCCAAAAAAGATTTTTGAAAAACATGGACAATTTTACTTTTATTTGCTTTTGATACAGGTTTTTCTGTCTCCCCACGCTCCTCTCTCTTCTATACTCTTATTAACAAATTTACAGTTTACATAGATATAACTTTTTTTTTCTGATATCAAAGCTCTTGTTCAAGACCATCGAGGGACACAGTGCAACTACTCAAACCCAAAATCCAGATGGAAGTCGAGCAGATATTTACGATCTCAAAACATCACTCAGATATAGGCTTTTTTCTAGCTGTTCTTAAGAACTTTGGAAAAAACCCAGCACTGCCCAAGCAGGTCTGGCTTCTCTGTTGACTCATCAACTAACCCCTGCCAGATGTTGCTGGTGATACGCGGACTATTCCAAGCAAACATTTGATAACTTCCCTGAGAATCACCCTGAGAACCATCTCGCCTCACATAAACGTTATGACCACATGTCCTAGCAGCAAACACATTTTCAGTTTCACAGCAGGGGCTCTACAAAGGTAGTAAAGAATAAATTCAGGGTTATTTCTAATACTCAAATAAAGAGAGAGTTGGACATAACAGAGTATCTGACAAACCTGCCTTAGCTTATTTCTTAGAGTGCTGGTAACGGTAGATAGGCTTCTACAAAAAACAACAACAAAGTCCAAAACGTACAATTCGATTGACAAGAACAGTACAAGCTCTCGTGAAAACTTCCCAAGTCTATCCACCTAAATTACTGACCAAATCTGGTCCCAAGAATTAATGATATCAACAAAATATTTATGCAGTTTGCAGATCATGTCCTGTTACGAGTTCTACACAAAAGAGCAAAAAATCTCTGAGCCTACCTTACATTTAATGTTAAAAGAGGATTTGCTGAACTATTCTAGCATAAAACACAGGATGGGAAGAAAAAAAAAAGTTATTTTGGAGAGTAGAGTTGCATGTTATAAAAACCAAAAATAGATGAAATAATTATAGCCTCATCAGCATCTACTGAAGAGTCATTAAAAGCTGGATCAGAGAAGGAAAGGCAGCAGAACAGGACTCTCCATGGCAAGTTCTTTCTTCTGCTTGCAACTAACTAAAGACCACCACGACAAAATCCAGCTTCTCAAGTCACCTCTATACAGCAGGCAACTGTTAATGCACTTCATCCTGCAGACATACACAATAGGTAGAAGCTAACGGTACTAGTAGCATTCAATGTACACAGACCCCTTCACATTCTGCTTGGGCTCAGTAACGACCTAACTTGTCCAGCATATCAGAAATTTCATACTTGTAGCACCAACTAACCCAAGATAAATCAACTTAATAATGTCTGGGCTCCAAACCTGCAAAGCATGAGTGACCATAACGTCCTTTCTCCTGTGACACTCTATTAGTGCATTTGCAGGAAAAACAAATAAATAAATAAGCCTGGAACCCTCTGGAACTCTAAACATTGGACAAATATTTGTTGGCAAAGAGACTGCTTTTTGTGTATGTAAATGAGCTTTCACTGACTTTAGGAATTCATATGCCACCCCCACAGCCTTCAATGCACAATTATTATTACCAATTAACACTGCTACAAGCTTTGCTGTGCCAAAACACAAATGGATTCACTCTTTACACCAGGCAAAGATGCCCCTATAAAGCATTCAGCAGGAGGAAAGTATCAGTTAGAGGCACTTCCTGCAACATAAATCTGTCCTGCCAGCTTCAACAAATTACAGATGGATGGTTAATACTAAAAGGGCACCTGAAAATTCAGTGGATATCTGGATTATCAGCATCTCAAATTAACACAGAGTTTTGGAAACGAATATGAATCCTGAAACAGATTTATCAAGAAAGCAGTATTCAGCTTCTTTTTCTTTTTCTTTTCCCTCTGGTATAAGGCATTCTTCTTGCATTGATTCTTATTGAAAAGGTGGCATCATGAAGAATGTGCCCATCATTCTTGGGCACCCACTGAGACACGGTCATCAAAACAGAATCTGCAGACAGGAGCTATCCAGAAAAAAGAAAATCAGAAATTTGTCATCTTTGGATATAGTAACAGCTGAAATTTCTGCCTTCAGCAATGTGAGATTATAACAGAGGAGTGGAGCATGCCCACCCATTCAGAAGTATGGACTGAAATAAATTTACCCTGTACTATGTGCATTTTCAGTGATATTTTCTGCTCAGGAAAGCTAGAACATCGAGCAATTAAAACAATAAGCAACTATGTAGCATGGGACACTACTTAAGAGATGAGGCCTCTGATCCTCCCATTAGCTTAGTTTAAGCAAACAATTTTATTCACAACATATACCCTGTTCTAGTCAATCAGGTACTGAAGCTGCACCGGAACTAATCACAGGAACAGTTTTCAAAATTAAGAGTGTGTTTGAACCAGTGTGCATATATATACACACACACATATATATGCATATATATACACACATATATCTATAACCACTACCTTATATTGTAACATATATTACATTACATGTATTAATTTATATTATATATATTGCAGAGATAAAATATACATATATGCTTAAAGTGTTAAAATATAGTGGGAAATAGGATGCTGTCCATGAAAATCATTTCTTCTTGTACATACGTGTCAAGATCCGCGTTTGCTGTTTTATTCGTCTTTGGAAGCAACCGACCACTAAGTGGTGAGGCTAAGGGGGTGTGGAAGTTGCAGGGAACGCGTGTCTGCCCTAGAGGTCATTTCAAGCAGCTAAGAGCAGCAGGGGAGGTATTTTCCCTGCAACTAACAGGAGATGCTTTCTCCTCAATCCAAAAAAGGGATAAACTATTCCCAATTATTACTGTTGGTCAAGTGCACCTTGGCAATTATTACAGAAGACATCATGTAATATCACCACAGTTTTACTTTTTATTTATATTTAATAATTACATAACCTATTATTCCAATCTCCAGAATTCTTGTCATCCAACAAAAGACTGTTATCAGAGTTTGTGGTTTTGTCCTGTGCTGGTTTTGAAATACAGCTTTTAGTTCCCTCATCCTCTTTTAAGGACATCATCAGAATCAAGAACTCTAGTTGTCAAACTAAAGAAAATAAAGAATATTGTAATAGTGACAACAGTACCTGTATAGGAGAAAACATCAGTTTCTGGTTTCTGTCCTCTAAAGACTGAAAACGATTCCCTGATGGCTAAACTACCTTAACCATGTTCTTCATGCAGGATTTTAACATAGTAGTGCCATTCAAGGAGAACTGCAGAGAAAGAAATGAATATTCGCAGTCTTCCAACTTTAATTAATGTTTCCTAATGTAACCAGCATAAAGTATGATTAATGTGCCTGGCCTACAGAATTTCATACTGCATTCTTATTATTTACAGTAGCTTTTATCATTAATTTATCATTAATTTAAACCCTTAAAATCTTGACAGGATATGTTTACTACCAAGTTTTAAAAATAATTGGGTCATTATCATTAAAGTTCTCTAACTGACTCCTGACTCCAACTTAAAAGTCATTGGAATGGTTATGATACGATGTAGGTACGAAATGAACATTTTTTTTTAATCCAATTTTTAATGCTATGTGATCTAAACAACCAAAACATCAAAGGCTGAACGCCTTTTACCAGAGGATTTTTCAGTTTAATGGCATTCAGTTTCCCACTCTACCCTTTGTCCGTCTCCCTTCAACCTCCCCATTTGCCTTAAATTATGTCCTACAAGCAACACCAAGAGCTGTGAAATCCCAATCCTGCTGCTGGGAGCTGGATCTCCTGACACTGAGACCCCACTCAGAACTGCTTCATTTCATTTCCTTTTCAAAATAATTGTTAGCCTCAAAACACAGGCAAATGAATCAAGGTACCAAATGAATCCAAAGCAAGCAAACCAAAGATTGCTACCATCTGCACCAGAAACAACAGATCAGGGCCAGCTCTAGTCATACGTTCAAGCACACCCTATATTCCTATGCAACTTTTCTTGGGTGCCGATTTCCCTGTCGGTGTTTTCAAGTCACACAAGCTCCTAAGACTAAAGTTCACCCTGTTTTGCTAGCCAGACCAGCTGAAAGCCAAAAAAAAAAAACAGATGTAGGCCTGTAACCTTATGTTTGCACAATTATTTAAGATGTGAGTTCTTCATAGTAGAGGAAATCCCCCCCTTCTGACCTCCAATCTATCCTAAATACTGTACTATTTATCAAAAACAAAACAAAAAATCCACTGTTTTTTCTGGAAAGTGAGCATTAATAGATATAGTACCGCAGGTCACTTCTTCCTTATTTAATTTTTAAATGGCAAAATTTGACTGCAGATATTTATTACGGGTAGTAATAGAAGACTTTGCTCTACATTAGGATCCTGCTGCACTTGTATTGCACTACTTTGAGGTGTTTCTTAATTTTCTTTTTCCCTCCTTTTTCTCCAGAGACAACTTTACAAAACAATCTATATAGATTTCCCTCTGCTTGGGCTGCTTGATCCTAGACTGTGTAAGACAGACAAACCAGATTTGGCAAAATCAAAGCCCTATCACTGCATCTACATAACTATATACGTAGCACAAGGAACTGCTTCGTTGCAGTTGCGGGTCAAAAACTCCTGCGACTGTGACAATGCCTATCTGAACTCTCAAATCCTCGATAATTCTGTGTATCAGAAGCCCACAGTGAACACTCAGAAGTGCATACATAGCTTGACACCTGCACTGCCTGTCTCTGCTTCAAATACATTGTGAACAGGCAATGACCCAAATCTAACTGGGCTACCATCCAAACCTGACAGTCAGAATTTTGGCAAGGGAACTTACACTAAGAGAAGAAAACAACCTGAGAGACACAGTGCCTTCATTTAGGAGTAAATCTTTGTCTTTTTTAAAAAAATAAACTAGATGGTAAGGCAATGGCGATGGCACCAATTCTTAATAAATACATTGGACCAAGTGAAACATTCATAATTTACTTAAATTTAAACCTTTTTCATTGCTTATAGACTTGCTTTAATTTCTTGGATTGATTTCATTAAGATCTTTATTGACACAGTCTAGTGCCAAGCAAGCAACCTCACTAAACTAGCATGTTAGTAATAATTACCTTTAAAAGTGTCCTGAAAGCTCCTTTCTTCATTCACTGGCCAGGTTTCCAAATTAATGTCTGATGCTATTTGCTTTCTTCAGTGCTTTCAAGCTTCGTACTGAAGCAAGATGACTGACACGCTGTATTGAATTATCCCATTAAAGAGCACTAACTATGATCAGATGGCTTCTCTCCACACTTGATACACTCACCATGGTTTGGGGATTGAGGCACTGAGAATTTCGTTCACTAGCGCAACCCTAACTTCACACAAGCCAGAGGTATCGCGGAGTGGATCAGAAGTGCTTGTTCCAGCAGGCCCTGCCTGAGATGGGCAACGTCTCTTTGAAGTGAAAGAGGGGGGAAAAGCCAAGTCATTCCCCAAACATCAAGGAATTTTTTTCCAGTTGTCATCAGCTTTGATAAGGACAAACAGAACTGTGCAATGTAGCTGTCCCCTCAACACCAGAGCACATGGGCATCATTGGCTTCTCTCTGAGAAGATGCCACATGTCACCTTCCCAGGGGTCCCAGGCTGAGGACACCACATGTCTGAGGGTGAAACACCTCACAGAATTGGGATACAGCACTGGACTGGGAAAGTATTTAGTTTACACCTAAGGCTCCATGTTAGAGCTTTTCTTTCTCCTTTCTCATCTCTAAAAATAGAATGAAATAAATGTATACATGACTTTTTTTTTGTGCTCACAAAAGGCAAAATGGTAACTTTACAACCACCAAGACCAAAAGCATTTACCAACAAAGATAAACAGCATCCAGTGTACTCTGCCTTGACCTATAAAAGCCATTTAGAGGTGAAATCATTCAGCCTTCAGTAGCTGTGCTAAGACTGCAAATAGTTCTAAGGTCATCAAAAAGCTATTATGACTAAATACAATAGTCAATTAGAAAAAAAGATATATTTTTTGAGCCAACTTATTTCTAAAATACCCAAATGCTTCTTATGGTTAGAGGCCTCTGTCTTTTTTTTTTTCCTCCTAAATAAATAATTAGTTCTGCCAAGCCCCCCTCTGTTTCATACATTTTTGATAAAATTCTCCTGCCAAAGCATCAGAGCCATGCTGTGATAAAGGCCACTGGCAGAGGCATGTAAAATCTCAATAAGCTCCTCAATAGAATGGCTACTTACCTCCTATCCTAGGAGAAAAGTTTTCAGACTCTGATGTGTGACTTTGTTTACGACAATTAAAGCAATGGGATGAATTCAGGGCTTGCAGGAGTGCAAAGGGAGGTGGTGAAGCATGTGCCATACAATTTGCTGCTCTCTACCCCACTGAGTTAGAGCCACAGAATCACACAGAACCACAAAGTGGTTGAGGTTGGAAGGGACCTCTAGAGATCATCTAGTCCAACCCCCTGCTCCAGCAGGGACACCCAGAGCACGGGGCACAGGGTGACATCCAGGAGGGTTTTGAAGATCTCCAGAGAAGGAGACTCCACAGCCTCTCTGGGCAGCCTGTGCCAGGGCTCCGTCACCCTCACAGGAAAGAAGTTCTTCCCCATATGGACATGGAACTTCCTGTGTTTGAATTTGTATCCATTACCCCTTGTGCTGTTACTGGCCACCACTGCAAAGAGTTTGGCCCCATCCTCCCTACGTTCTCCTCTCCAGTATTTAGACATATTGATCAGATCTCAGTCTTCTTTTCTCCAGGCTAAACAGGCCCAGCTCGCGTAGTCTTTCCTCACACAGTAGATGCTCCAGTCCCTTAATCATCTTTGTCGCTCTGCGTTGGATCCTCTCTACAAGCTCCACATCCCTCTTGTACTGAGGAGCCCAGCCAAGGAGACATAGAGGTTGCCTAAATGTCCTTCATCAAACATTGATTATGAGAAAATCCATGACCAAATACAAAATATAAATAAAAAAAGGTGAAAAATGCCAAGGCCTAGCCCTTCTCCCACCTTTCTTGATTTCTTCTCCACCTTTTCTTCCTCCTCTTCTCTTTCAAAAGTTTCTCATTCCCTTTCCCTTCCATTTCCTTTCCTCAGACCACTTAAATGCTATTTCAGTGAAGACGCTGGCAGAAGTAAAGATCAGTAGAGATGATCTAGAAACATCTGCCATTGTAACTGCTTCTCTTTACCACAGCAAGCTACTAATTTTTTTTTTTTTTTTTTTTTGGGGGGGGGAGAGAGAGAAGGAAATAATACTTCCTTATGTCCATCATAACCCAGACTTTTGGAGGGTTATTTTCTAGACAAATAAACGATAGCTTTTCTGTTTTCAGAATCACATTTAAGTGATTATATTAGAAAAAGCACCTACACATTCAGCTTCAGCTGATGATGGGTTTAACACCTCTGTGTTTACAAAAACAGAGATGATAAGGGCTCACCTCCTCTGGATCCCTGCAAGCTTAAGTTTTATTCACTGCTGGAATTGTTCAGATAGAGGTGGGGAAAAGTAGAAGGCAGGCAAAAACAAAAAACAAACAAAAGGGTATTCCTTTGAGCTTTCCCTCTCTTACTGCAGTATTTCAAAACATCTATACTGTATCACTGTGTTCCTGGGATACGATAATCTTATTTGTTTTTATAGTTTTACTCCATACAATCTTAATCACTGCTTAGTATGGATTTGCTGTGTACCTTTGCTAATAGATATATAGTTCATACTAGCTGGAAGACTGCCACTGTCTGAATTCAAGCTGCAAAACTGATAGTTGCAGACCTATCTCCATCCTGTCAGTACTCTCAAAGCTCCAAAGAGAAAAAAAAAAGAAAAAAAAAAAAGAGAAAAAGAAAAGAAATAGACTGCATACCCATTTCTGGTTAAACAAAGAAAATTGAATTTTTATCAGTTTGACAGTCACCTTTTACATAGCACTGTTTTGTCAGGAGGCACTAATGAAAGAATTTAGCAGCAGATAAAGGACATGTTGCTTTGGCTGAATTCATAGGTTTATCTAAAACATTTTACAGCAAGAATTATATTACATTCCTCCCAGAGCTCTCTGAAATAGGATTACAAACCATGGAAATAGATGTCTTAAAATATATAGCTATATTATTGCATATAAATGAACAGTTTCAATTAATAATAATGTCTCAGTAGATTCAAGTTTTGCACATAGTCTCGGCAGAAGTTTAAATACACTCAGTGTCAGTAATCCATATTAATGCTGGCCACCATCCTGAACATATGCCCTAGGAAGGAATCAATGGGCTTTAGCAGTTTGCATGCTAATAAATAATCTGAGAATAATACAATCATTTCCTTAAATGGCCACGCACTACCCGTACATGGGCATGACATTTCAGCCCACCAGTGCTCTTTTCCAGTACTACTTCAGTGTTTACAGAGGTGCTTAAAGCTGGGCTACCTCGAGACTGAGTGGACTGCATATAGCGCTTGTGGAGGTCTATATGAAGACTAGAAAAAGACAAGATTAGTTTCATGATGCTGCAAGAGACCTGGAGGCCTCATACAGGTTTGGATACCTGATTTTGCTTGGGAAAAAAACACCCTGCACCTCATTGGTACCAGAAGAATGTGAGAAACGGCTTGAAGGTTGAAAAGTTCTGAATCAACACGTGCATTAACAGCCTTTAACTATCCTCTGAGAAAGTTAAAAAAAAAAAAGAGTTTGAAAACCAGGATGAAATCAGCACTACAGTAGCGGAGCAGAAGTTAAAGCTCTCGGCACAAAGCTAGTGATGCAAACTCCAGCAGATACATCTTCTTCAGCTGAGGACTCCAAGCTGAGTAAATAACAGGCTATCCACATAATTTCTTTGCAGAAGGAAACCTGTGTGCCATCAACATGCTCACCAGATGGGATAACTAAGCTGAGACTGATCACTGAGCTTCCTTAAGAAAATACCCTAGAAACAGAAAAGGACTGAGTTAGTTAGTCTATGTCACCTTACCAAACTGCTAAAAATCCACAGTAATGCATCCAACAGCTTGTTTTTTCTCAGGGTGCATCTTCCGAGGGCTGGGATCAGTGGTCACAGGTATTCTTAAGTGTTTCTTTTATTTTCTTTACCAAAAATAACACTGAGTTCACTGCTGGGAACTACTGAGTGATCTTTCTATGAAAATGTCGGAAGCACTTTTATATATGCATTTATGCTAAGCTATTCCCTCTTAATTATCACTGAGGCTGGTTTGTCACAGCAAAACAATTTTGGGGAAGTCGGGACTTTGAGAAAGCACAAAATGCAAATGCCATCATTTCACTTTCCATAAACCGAAGGCATGACATCCATTTTAATAATGCTGTTTTATCTCAAATTACAAAGGAAAATATAATCAAATAATCTTCTGTTTGAAAACAGGTTCGTTAGTTCAGCATTACAAAGGCCTCCTGAGACATCAGGGGCTCTCTGAAACCAATGGGAGCTTTTCTTCCTTCCTTCCTTCATCAAATCTGTTCTTTCTTCCTGAACGTGTGCCACAATATTCAATCCCATACTGGTGAGGAATTACTTTTAGATGATGCTACTCCGCTATTTTCCAGGCATTTTCATGTCATGCAATTCTTTTCCTCACCAATACAGCCCAAAATCAATGGCAGCCTTCCTTTTCTCCTCCCTCCCTTCTCCCATCAAGTCTAATTTTCCTTCCTTCATGTGTCCCACAGCTCAATATATTCCACAGCTCAATCCTACCCTCTGCTCAATATATCTCATACTTTCAGATGAGGCTACTCTATTTTCACGTCATGTAATTCTTTTCCTGGCCAATATAGCCCAAAACAGAGAGGATTAGATGCTCTTCCATGCAGGTCAAAGCATGACCAGAGCATACACCACACCTGCCGAGGTCCCAGGCAGAAGTGAACGGCAACTCCTCAAGGGTCTCCCAGCTTCCACAGGGATCAGAGCTGCAGTGAGTGGCATCTTCACTATGGCTATCCCTGCGGCTGAGCAGTTTTGGGTAGTCAGAAGTTTAGATTATCTAGAAGCTTTTTACGAGAATGGCCGATATATCTGTTACCTACTCCAACACAGACGTGCCGCTCCACTTGGACATACACTATCCTTGCATGTAGGGATCCATCTTTTTAGTTCAGACTTCTAAGTTCCTTCCACAAGGAAATCAGGCATCAAAAGCTAGTCCTTATTTTACTATAATATGCATATTCAAAAATAAATGCTCAGTTAGGTTTGACTTTCTCATCAAGCTCTGGCTTTTACATAGGACTTTTTTTTTTCTTTTTTGCTGGGCTATTAAAAGGTGCCTGAGGAAATGTCACCTTTCCACTCTACGCACAAGAACATACTCACATATGTGGATACCACCACCTACACACCCAGGAACCAATGCATAAAAGGCAGCAAATCACAGCAGAAGCAAATCAGAATCAACATCTAACTTTGTTACCAAACCCCAGCTAAAAACGATTTTAACAGCTATTCAACCAGGTCTCTGCTAATGAACTAATTTATGAATTTTGAGAAGAAATCTGACTTCTAATTAAAAAAAAAAAAAAAGGCAAACAAGCAAGGAGGGATAAAAAGATAAAGGTTTGAATCATCTTGTCATTTATGCTGAAGCAAATCACCAGTCACCTCATCAAAACAAAACCAATTACAAAAATGTGTGAAATGACTCAACCCAATTATCCAGAGTTTTTTTAGTCTTTTAGGTTTTTTAGTCTTTTTAGTTTTTTAACGTGTTCCATGCTCCCATTACTGCACGCTTGCTTTCTCGACAGCAGTGCCCCTACTCGCTGCACGATATCTTCCAGCATACTAGTATCACACCTAGCAAAATCAGAACTCACTAAAACGTCTAGAAGGTTTTCCTAACTTGAAGCAAAGCGTCCAGAAAAACACATTAACACAGTTTAGCTACCACCTGTCAGGCCCATATGCTGCACTTGTGCAGAGCCACAGCCAAGCTATCACACCTGCAAGTCCCACCTGCAAGCCACAGTCCCCAAAAGCCTGAATTTACCAACAATCCATGGTTTGGTAGGAAGAGTTTAAAATATTACCCTTAAAATTACTTTAACACTGACCTCTAGTGACAGTAGGTGGGAATTTATCCTTTTAAGGAGCTGCCCATACATCCCTTAGCCAGATCTTCAGGGAGCACAACCTAAGGACACTGGTGTTGACTATGACCTGGATCCTCGGCAGAAGGCTGGACCTCAAAGGGTGAGAAGGACCTTTGGAGCTAACCCCACTGCTGGGGGAATGTGCGTGCACTTTATATAACCTTAAACTATGAAGGCTGCACTGTCAGAATTTTGTCATCCCTACAGTTCATTTACACTACCATAATTTTGCTTAAGGGCGATTTTCAAGTACTGCCAGCTGTCCATTGGGAGTACTTGCCTCTGGTAACAGTCCTCAAAATCAGAGGACAGAAAACCTCTCCTGCTCAGGGACCCAAAACCTGCTCCAAGGACTGTGAAGGTTTCCAGGCAGCTCCTGCTCACAGCCACTTCATCACAGGCACGGCCATGAAGAACGACCTCCAGCACGGAGTTTTTACGCCAGGTGACTGCACAGCCAGTAGCACAGCAAGGGGCCTGGAAACACTTGCAGAAATCCCTGCTGCTCCTAGTCCTGGGGGCTCTTGGGCATTGCAGCAGCTGCTGTGATCCGGCAAAGCCCAACAACCTTCTTCAAACACTCAGATCAAAACAGAGTCTGCATCTGGCTTCCATGCTGAGGCCGTACACTAGGCTATGAGATTTTCTTAGGTATTTCAGCTGTATGGAAGAGTGCTTACGGACATATAGGTGTAATTACAAATAAGTATATAAGGAAATATATTTATATAAATATATTTATTTTACAAATAAATATAATATGGAAGGAAGGGCAGGAGAGGCTAAATAACAGCTGCAGAGCTAACTTGGAAGTGGCCATAACTGGTGCCTTGCCTAGAGCCCAGCAGGAACGGGACCTGCAGACGGTCACTCGCGCGCTGGGGGTGGCCAAGCTGCCGTCTAATCCGCTCATTAGCGACACGTCAGGGCAGCGAGCTGCCAAGGCAGGAAAATAATTAGCTCTCCAGCGTGGGGCAGCACATTTCTCCAGTGCAGTGACATAACAAATAACTCCATAAACTGGTGTGATTTATTTGCTTATTAGGCCTCGTTATTTAATTAACCCTTCAGCTGATCCTTTTAAACATGCAAGAACTACAGTTGCAGAGCCCCTTTAGACCTACCAAAGCAATGTCAGACAGCAAGGAGAGCAACTGCACAAGCAATCTATGGGTGACATATTTTTTTTCAAGTTATATTTAAACAAATTTTGATGGAATAAAACAAGAACATACCAAAAGGCATCCTCATTAGCTCTTTTTCTGTCATCTGCAGTACCAAGGAGCTTGAAAGCATTATTTTAAACTGTATCGCTGTGTCCCAGCATACCTCAAAATGCAATGGGTGTGTAGGAAAAGGATTATTCCTGTATTAAAGATTTTTTATTAAATACATTTATTTTTGCTTTAACAGGAACATATGTATACTTCAAAGATTTATTTGGCTGGGCTCATGCCAAAATAACCTCCTCATTTTTTTTTTCTGGGATATACTTTAAAAAGAGACGTTTCAAAATGAAAATTCTAATATTTGCACAATATGAAATATGATGTTAATGCTTTGCTAAAGCAAAACAAGAACTTCTATATGCAAGTTTCTTCCAGACTCTGAAGCATGTGGGTTGATATCCATCAAGTGTTTTCACTGTAGCCAGATTAAGGCCAATGTTTTATTCCTCCTGTCGAAGATCTGATCTTTCTTTAATCCCAGAAAAATGGTTAGTGGTATTAGCTTGTGCTATATGTTACATGGGTTAATTACAGGGTGTATTAAAAAAAAATTTCTATAAAGGCTTTGGGTTTGCTTTCATTTCCCCTTGATGAATGTAGGGTACTACATTTTTACTGGTACTATTCTTCCACTGTCCTTCCCCTACTTCCTCCAACAGAAGACTTTATCAGATGGGTTGTAATTCATCTGCCATCCAAACCAGAGACCTAACCTTTTCTCACGGGAGAGCATTGGGATGCGTTTGGGGTTTTTTGCTGCTCTTCTCTGCACGTCTGCAGCCTGCTGCTGCTGCTGAGCGCTCGGCAGCCGCACAAACCGCTCAGCAACACCATACAAACCAAGAGGGAGGAACCAGCCTTTCTTTAACAGTGCACTTCTAATAAATGCAAACCTATCTTAATGAGGCGTGATAGATGTTTACATATAGCATTTCACAGTGATATTTAACCAAAACTGCTTGGCACAAATATTTACAAGAGGTCATCAACAGACCCAAGCGATTTCTTTCACTGCCAGACACAAGGTTATGCTGAATTTCATTAGCCATTCCGTTGGCTTGGGGCTAGGTTTCGTACCATTTAGCAGTTGCTACTCTCTCTGTATCTCTGTTGCTATTCTGTCCGTAATGCATACGTACCTCTCCCAATACTGCCACATTTCAGCAGCGACTTCCATTTTGGAGTCAAAAGCCAGCCAGCAAAGAGCAAAACATTGCAGGTGTGGGGAGAAACAGAGAATAAAGCTCTAGGAGAGGAACGTACCAGCCATCCCCAAGGCTGGCAGGGAAGCTGGATTTACACGTGGAGCTTTTAATCGTTCTGAATGTGCTCCCATCCAAGGACCACTCGCGCAGAAAAGGACAGACAGAGCTGTAGAGTCAGCAGAAAAATAGGACATTTGGAAGAAAATGATTTTTTTTCCAGTAGGAAGTCATTCCTCTAATGAAAATTTAAACAGTACCAGTGTAGGCAGCAATAAAACACTAGAGGGTTTTCCAAGATGAAAACAGCAATCACAGTTTTTAGTCATCTGTCATCTTTGGAACACTAATCATTTTGATAACTGGATAACTGTGCTGGGGAAGGTAAGGAATTATTTAAAAATTGTTACTTTTTTCTTTTTAAATCACAGCTGTATAGCTGAACACGCTCCAGGAAGCAAAACCGCATGGATAATTACTCTCATGGAAGTGATCCAAAGGTTCACAAAGCGAAGGCTGCTCAGGCTGCTTCCACCTAAGCAGCGAGGTCTGCAATTAGGAGAGCATTTGCGCTCTCCAGCTGAGCAGGGGGTTTGCCCTGCTGGGCAAGAGTAATCAGCGGGGACTTAATGCAGGACTCTAACATCGCTAGCTGCACGGGGGTTCCCCAGAGCTGTAATTGGAAGTGGCAAGACATTACTTGCAGGGAAAGCAATAAGAGAAGCATTGCAAATTTACAAATATTAATCAATATACCAGTGGCTTTTGGCTTCTTCTCTAAGCACCTGTTCCTGCTTAATTCCTTTCCAGAAACACACACAGACATACAAGTTGGTCCCTGGTCCAGTTAATGTCAGGAATCGAGACTGCAAGTGTATCTCTCCTATCTCTACTAATCAGACCTGTACTTCTTCCATTACTTGGTTTAACACCAAAAGACCCCAGTCATTGCTACAGCTTCTATGTCCCAACAGAATTACACACCCAGAATAAAACTAACAGCTCCCATGAACAGTTACTTGGCTCAGCTAATGCCAAGCAATGTATTAAGCTCTGGTAACTTGAGCTGGAGCAAGAGACAGTTTCAGGATTGTCAGCACCATAATTTTATCAAGTAGAAGGCTTCTACTGGCAGATAATTTTATTCCATGGATCTACCATAACATGCACACAGACACTCCATACTTTGGAATCATGCACTCCTCCTAAATGTTTCACACAATTTCAGTTGGTGACATACATAAAATCCAGACTCCCAATAGCAAAAGAAGGGAGAAATTAATGCTGGGAATGCTTTCTCTGGTGAACAGCATAAAAACCAAGACTAGCTGTTGAAGAACAGTCAAATGCCTTAGTATTCATTTTCTGAACTTTCTTCAAACAGCAGAGTACTGGAGGCAGTGTGTGGAGGGAGGGTCAATGTGAACTCCATTTATAGATACTGCAAATTTTAGCAAATACTTTTTTCCCTTTTTTTAAGGATTTTTTAGAAGAAATCAAAGACTTAATCCAGAAGAACACAGACTAGCCACTTCCCTGGAAAACAAGCAAAGTCCCAAATGGGTCTCCCTATAAAATATGCAGTTACCAGGGAAGACAAATGAAGCAACACTGCACTGTTTCGTGCACTACCAGGTGGATATCAGCATAAAGGTGCTTTCCTGTCTGAACCAGAAGCAGCTCACAGGACTACATGGTACAACAAACACGTGAAGTGTCTCCGGCAAGCAGCACAAGATACGTCTGACCTTGTTGTTTTGTTTTTGTTTTGTAACATGAAAATTGTCAGAAAATTTATTCATTCTCGTGCACTTTGTTTTCCGCACTCCCGTGGGACTAGTGCTGCCGCTGTCCCACTGCTTGGGGCACGTTATCATCTCTGTTTGCTCCAAGCCACAGAGGCAGGTGGGGATTTCTCCCCCCAGGCCCCGGGCAGCTGCCACACAGGTAATCAGCAGAGCAGCATTTGGCCTTGATATACAGGCTAAGTCACAGTATCGGGTAAGATGAAAATAAGAAATGACTGCGGAAGAAAAACTTTCCAGGCTCATTCAAATAACCATTAATGGGAAAATACAGCTAAGTGAATGCTGGAAAGTCTATAGGACACGCTGCTTTGATATTTTAAGCGGCTCTTCTATATTTGACATCCTCCTACCTAAGCACAAAGCCACTACTTTAAATATTAAACACTAGTATAACCATTCTGGTGTCCTTTTGTGTCCCAGTACAATGACGGGATGCTATATCCTCAGGGACAGATGCTTCTGCCTTTTGACAACAGAACCTTCCTCCCCAAATGAAAACACTGCGGTCTCTTGGCTTACAGGAAAAA
Organism: Eudromia elegans; assembly: GCA_003342815.1. Taxonomy (NCBI): domain Eukaryota; kingdom Metazoa; phylum Chordata; class Aves; order Tinamiformes; family Tinamidae; genus Eudromia; species Eudromia elegans. The sequence continues at coordinate 278,425 of PTEX01000255.1, read as the reverse complement.
TAAATAATATTTTCTTTTGTCCAGGTAACAGATTTAGTGCCATGATGACCATACCACTTTTCACGTGCCTTCAGACAGAGCCTTCTCATGCCTCTGACAGCTTTCTGTCATTAGATAATCATAAAGTCAACATAACATGGGCACTAAAGAAATATCCTTAGAGGGAATAGAAAACACACAGAGCTGCCAAGGCAGTGGAGCATGAAAAGACCGAGTCACCCTTGGCTCTCGAGTATGTGTGCGTGCATGCATGCACACCCATCTAAGTTTGAAATAGCAGGGCCTAGGTATTCTGGGGACAAATTTTCACTCACCCACTTGGGGGTGGTAAGCCACGTACATTAAATCAGGTGCTCACCTGAGGAGGAAAAAAAAAACCTGGCTGCAAAGCAAAGTGGAAAAAGCTGCCAAACAAAACAGCTCTGATTTCTGCACTGGCAGCCCATGTACCTTGTTTAGTCACCAGCTTTCCCTGAGTAAACAACTAATGAGGGAGGGGAGAGAAGAGGTGGAGTAGGGTTTAAGTGGTTTCTTGAAATAAAAAAAAAGATGGCATAGACTGAACTTCTTCCCTATTTCATTAACAGCAAACAATAACAAAAATTACTACTATGAGTAATTTATCAACTATCAGATTTGGAAACTGCTTTAATTGTCCATTGAAGCTGCTGGCCAAAATGGACAAATCTGATATTTCTTTGTTTTCAGGAAGTAGCTGTCAAAACATCTGTTACAGCTTTTCACCTACCTGCATCGTCACTAGGTAACTTTAATCACATACAGCTGTTTATGCAACTTTAATGGTGTTTTTCCTACTGAAACATTAGTATTTCCTGGTTAAGAGTCTGCTGGTATAAATCATTTTGAGAAGTATGGCCAATTAAAGCACAAAGTTTATGCACATTCTGCTAAGTGGTTCTAAAACATAAAATCATGGAACCAATACTGACCTCCTTACATATTTACATGCCTCAACTGCGGATCAGATTGAGCAAATCACATTGGTACACACAATATGGGCATCACCAGGATTACTCTGAAATGCTGGCTTGTACTGTAGTTTTTTGGGGTTTTTTTAAATTTAATTTAATTCTCAGAGCAATAAGTCTCCTGATGTTTGCAGTAGTCCTGCCTCAACCTCTACCAGGACAGCATTACAACACAACCTCCATTGCTGAGACCAAGCCATACACGGTTGAGGGAATTATTATATTTTATTTAAACGTATCACAGCAGGACATCCCATTTTAGAGCTCAGATGCTCCAAGGTGCTTGAACAAAGCTGAAGCCATTGGTTTAAACCAACCCTCCTACAAAGTCCTGCTACCTGCCCGAGCTGGCTCAATCCCTCTGCCTTCTTGGAGGCATCGTGCTTCAAGCAAAGCAGTGCTCAGCTGCATATGCCTATCAGAGCGCTTATACTCAAAATAGAAGTGGAACAGACAACCAAGGTAATTTAATTTACAGAGATAATTCACCCTCAGTATTGACACCCCCCAAACCAATCAGTAGTGACAAATGCTCAACCTTTTTCTAATGAAAAAGGAGCCCTATGCTGTTATCTTTACTCTTCCCTCACTGCTCTGCACAACACTAATATTTGCACCTGATTCTGAGCTTATTATTTATTTGATTCTCAGCTATTAGTGCTGTAAAGCATGAAGGAGAACAAGCCAGGGCTCCTCTTACTTAATTCAGCTCTCCAAATGCATATTTAATTTTTTGGAGGCTTCTCCTTGCTGTCAATACCCTAAAAGACATCTCAACATTTCAACCCACACAAGGAGAAAGGCCATTTCCCCCTTCTTCTCTGCCCCCAGTCTGCTCCCTTGCAGGGCATATACACAAGATAACAAACAGCTCCTGAGTGGTAGTGACGTGAGATATAAAAGGCAGACAGCCCCCCAAGACCAAGCTTCCCTCCCTATGAGCTGGCACCGTGGACACTTTTAGTAGGCCACTTTTCAAAACACACACTTCTTTAAAGTGTTGCCTGTGCACAAAGTGGAAAATAACGTTTTGGCTTGAAATCAGTGATCCACAGCTATCATAATATCTGTGCTCCTTCCTGCTAGGCAGGATAGGATACAGAAGATTATTACACTCTACGCATTGGACCTTGTGGTTCACTCTGCATCAGGCTTTCCACACGCTTGCTCTTACCATGCCCAAAACAAGAAGTGTGCACCTACACATGTGCACACTTGCCTGAGTCCATCTCTCCTTTGAGTGGCCGCCCCTGCTTTAAGGAATCAGGTTAAATAGGTCAATTCTCCCTCCTCCTTCCCACAAAGTATAACTGTGTCCTAGACCTGCCAAGTGAATGAATTTGTCCATTGCTAACAATGACAGATCTGCACAAGGTTTCCTACACAGCTTTTAATTGGGCATCTGAATGTGGTGCTACTAGTGATGGATGTAGCTCTGACTTGGTTCATCTGGCTTGTTCCCCCCACAATGTTGACTCTACGTTTTTCCCCATATGATTTTGTGATTAAGCTTCACATTCACATACTAAACGCTTTTGGTTTAGTAACGCGATGTCATCGGTGTCATTCACTGCGCTGATCAACCTTGAAGCACAACATTAGTGATCGCTTCCCCAACCTGCATTTGTTCCAGTAGGCTTGAATAGGACAAGGTGAGGCAGGCAAGGTCTCCCTGCTCTACAGCTTTTTGCTCCTATCTAATTGAAAACATTCACCAATTCACTGACACTCTTCGCAAAAGGTACACGTCCCATGCTTTAAAATCATCTCCAAAAGCAAAACACTTAATATTTTCTAAATCGGCTCCCTTGATTGCTTGGGAATGTATTTGTGATACTGCCTCAAAGCTGCTGAACCAGAAAAGCCAAGCCTCTTCAGAACTATCCTGTTTTTGTTGTTCTCGTTAGCGGCTTTATTTTCTTGTCTAAAAGCTAACAAGGAAAACCACTCTGGGTTCTCTGACATGCCCAGAAGTGACAGGACAGCTCACTGCAAACAGCCAGCTCTGGTCACCTTCCCTGGAAATTGGGTCAGTGATGCCAGCATGCCCAAGATGCAATTAATATTGGGGAATCAGATGCTGAGGACACTTTCCTTGCAGGGAGACCTCAAGGAATTCAGCTTTTGTGCTCCGAGGAGCAGCAGCCTGGTAGAAACTAAAGCAATTCTGAGCCTAATTTTTGAAACAGCTCCTGTCTCTGGGAAATTACGTCTCAGGGATTGTATACAAGCAGCCCAGCTAGTTCAGCTCTCAAATCCTGCCTGTCACATCAACTAAATGCCTCAAAAAAGGCCCGACCCCATCTACAAATGCAGAGCACCTTTAAGCTGTACAGTTGAGAACCAATTCCTCCAGGGTCCTAGCAACCAATTAAGGCATGGGAAGCAATTACTTTTATATCCATACAAATGAAACTCCTCCAATGCAATTAACTAGCCCTTATCATCCACTATTGAATTTGTGGAAAGCATATGTTGTACATTCTCTCCTCCCCTCGCTTTGCCACAATTTTCATCCGTTTGTTTTAGCTAACGTAATGGAACATATCTATTCTAGGGAAATAATAAATGACTAAAAATTATCTGAATAATTTTAAATGTCTTTTTTTTCCATTTTAAATATAATTTCATGTGAGATTTTGCAGCTTTCATTTCTATTAATAAATTATCATTTCTTCTTTATAAGTGATGAGCTAGTGTGTCATGTAATTTTTCCTTCTAAATAGACCAAGACTTTGATCTAATGCAAGCCCTTGCTGGGAGTAGAGAGAGGCTTTCTGTCTAATTTAGTTACGAAAAATATTCAATTAAACTGGGGAGTTTAATTCACTTAGTTATGAAAATTAAATGAGCTCAATAAGGTACATTTGATTTGCCTCAGGAAAAAAAAAATAAAAAAAGAGAAGAATCTCTGAGCAGTCACTTACCATTTTTGCAGATGGGACAGCACTGATCGGGTTCGTAGACTGGATCCACACACTCCGTCTGGGGACAAGCTGACACCGTGCACAGCACTTCACCATTGGCTTCGCAGCGGCACTTCTCACATGGAGAAACCTGAAATGCAAATCCATCCGACTTTTGTTCCTCCACTCCCTTAAACCACACAGTGTCAAACTTCCCATGTGCACCGTCCTTTGCTTTATCTCCTCTTATTTCCCCCTCCCTTTATAAAACAAGTGCCCTTTTTTTGTGGTTTGAGTAATGTGGAGAACAAAGCTGTTCCTGCAAAGTTAGAGCACTGCAGCAGAATAAGCCACAGCTTCTGCTCTGAATCTGTCCCCCACATGCAAACATTAAAGGGATGTAGGAAACAAGTCTGATATGTCTGGAAAAAAGTTCCTGTGAATTCAGGTATTTCTGTAAGTGTGCTCTTTTTTTTTTTTAAATTGTTTGAAACTTTTCCGAAAAGAATTTGTAATCTAAAGAACAAGGATGAAGCAACAAGAGCAGGGCCATGATTTTTATCCCACGGAGATCTCACCGAATTGTTGAAAGTTCAGAAAAGCTCTGCAGCACAGCAGTGCCAAGACAATTACTTATCCAATGGCCTCCAATAAAATTAATTCTAAAGAAAACAAAATCAAGGCCCCATTTAGAACTGAAGGGACTGGTAAAGTTCTCTGTTTGCTCCCTGTCCATTTCCAGCTGTCCTCTTCAGTGCTCATGCCTTGGCCCTGCATGCCGTGTCTCTGGTGGCTTTGCACCACACTAGGAGAGGAAGGAGAAGAAAGCAAAGGGACTAACGATGGGTCAGTGAAATATTGTAAAACTCATTGTCAAGCTCCAAAACCACACCAGTATCCACACTCAGAGCAGAGGAAGAAAGCGTGGTTGAATCTTATTACCAAAAGTCTTCTAAATTCATAATCTGTACAGATTCTGGTTTTGGAATAACCATTTATTTCATGGACTTGTTGCCATTCCAGATTCCAGCTGGTACCAGACAAGTCATTTTCTGTATTTCTCCAACAACATAAGTAGAATAACCTCTAATTCAGCAAAATTTCTTCACAGAGAAGAATCACTCAGATCTCTTAACTTTTCCAGTTCTTCTGCCTAGTTCCTAGGCAGCCTTGCACATCATTTGCTTGCATCCACAGAATCATACTGTCATGATGGTTGGAAAAGACCTTCAAGATCATTCAGTTCAACCATAAGCCCACGACTACCAGGCCTGCTAAACCACGTCCCTAAGGGCTTCATCTACATGTTCCCAGAACACTGCTGGGGACACGCTCTGCTTGCTTCTCTCTCATCCTCCTTGCCTCCCAAGCCCAAAAGTGCCGCTGCCTGCACTCCGTTGTCTCCAACGATGTGCTTGCCTGGGCTTTGCCACTTCTCTTCCAGCACTGTCCCCTGCTAATGCTCTCATGTATCTCCTCCTCCTGCCATCACTTCCACTCAGAAAGCCTAACAGGGTCTTTGCTGTGCTGCTTTCTGCTTTCGTTACTCCCTTATTTTAGAATTCCTTTGCTAGCTAGTCTCTTCCAGATCTCTCTTCTTTTACTCTCTCCCCAGAATACGGATATCCTATGTAAGATAAAATGCTACAGAGTAGGTGCACAGTCCAGTGCTGCAGATCTTTGTGGCAGGCTTTGGGACAACTACTTTATCTTTACTTTGTAATTAATTTAAAGCTGCCACATTCACTTGTAGAGCTGTAGCCACAGTGGACAGGGAGATTTCTGACCCAGTTTTCACAGTCAAGAGGCTCGGACATTGCTGGTAACCACAGATGCTGCATGAGAAATTGAGTGCTTAAGGAAATTAGAGCCCCTAACTATTTGCAAAACATTACTAAGAACCCTTTCCCCTGGAGCTACATTTACAAACAATACATACTGAATCATGAGAAGGTGCTCTTTTGGTTTTGCCTGCTTTTTAAAGGATCCTGCTTGATCAATGAGGACCTCATCCCACTGATCAGGCTCAACAAGGCAAATTATTGCTTTCGCTTCCTTTCAGTTCTTGTTGTCACCACTTGAAATAATACACAGCAACATGCCCAGTAAGTACAACAGAAATTCCCTCTCCCACAACTCCACTTAGTGGCTGTGCAGCTCAATATTAAAAGCGATGTAAAAACTATCATGTCTAACGATAGCTGGGAAAGAAGGCAGCACACAGATGCCAGGAACAACATCTCTCATCCATAATATTTAAACATATTCTATTAAGTAGCTTGTTTACTAAATTAAAATTTGACAAAAGCCTAAAATCCTTAGAGCAAGAAGCCTTTAAAAAATTAAAAACAAATAAAAATAAAAGTAAATAAATGCAGGAAAAGTCCTGAGACAGTCAGTGAGAGAAGAGCTCTCCTCTGCCCCAGAGCGTTGCGCTGGCTGCAAGAACTGCCTGCAGCCCCCCGCCGTTCCCGGGGAACACGCCGCAGTGAAGAGCTACGCCTGGTCCCACCACCTCCCACGTGAGCCCACGGGAAACGTGTGGGAAAGCCACTGGCCAACTTGACACATGTCACAACCAAAGAGCAGATTCCGGTGCCCTGAAATTCACCTTTCCTCCCTTTTCTCCAGGGCTACAATGCAGCTTTCCACACCTGAGAGAGCAGTTTTTGTACTGCAAGTTGTTGGGAGGACATGCAGAACATACCGACATGAGTGATGGCAGTAGATGGTGGTAGAACCAAGTAAGCTTCCTTCATGCTTGTTTTTATAAAGCTATCTTCAAGCGTATTACTGAACCACAGTAGTTGCTAAAATGGTATCACTGTCAACCTTTATCTGTGTACTGCTGGACTAAATGACAACTTTGCTTTTAATAGATCGTCAAGCTGCAACAGAAAGTGTACAGAAACAGAAAATACCACTTCTTTCCTCATCTTAATAGCACCTCAACGCTTGGTGGCATAATTGTCACTAACGGGATGATAAGGTAACGCACATATAACAGCAGTTAAATAAACTACAATAAAAAGCCACCTTTGCTCCTTCATTTCCTCTCCTCTGCTCCTGAGGACCAGTTGATGCGAGAAACAACACCCCAGGCCTTCGTTTGAGGAACAACCGGCCCACTACAACTTCACACACTTGACAGGGCTGGAAAGAGCCCTGGAAGATCTGTAACCTCTCTCTAAAGCCAAAGGATACAACGGCCCTGTACAACCCTGCACTACTTCATTTGAAGTTGCTAATTCTGGGACAGCGGTAGCTCTGCCTGTACAAATACTGAGCAAGGGCAAGGAGAGGCACCAAAGTCCCAAGCATCCACCATAAATCCTGCTGAAAAGGGGTGTGCAAATGGCAAAACCACAACTTGTTTACAAAAGAGAAGTTCATCAGCAGACGTGTAAGCATTTCTCTGTGGAGCTGCAGATGTAGTAAAAAAGCAAATGCGCAAACGTAAACGGGTAGATTCCCCACGAGTGACACATGGAGAAAAGGTACAGCCCGTTTGGCCAACAGCTAGTATCAACTACCAAAAATAAAATGTGATAAGTAGTTTACAGGGGTTGAACATCTGGTGCAAGGTATAATTTTAGCTTTCTGTTCCCACTTTACTCATGGCAAACATTAATTTAAAAGGAAAATAAATAAATAAATAAATAAATAAATAAATAAAAACCTCCAAAGATTATACAGTCCATATTGGGTTTCTCGAGGCTTGAAAAAAAAGACCACATTAAAAAAAATATAATCCTAGGCTTATTTGCTGTGGCACTGGAATTTCTAGCAATATTTTCTTTCAACTTTCACCTGCCAGGTGCACGTGAACAAGATTAAGCTGACAGGAAACAAACCTCTATGAGAGAAGAGGGGAGCCTCTTCTAACGAGTTAAGTAAATTTCATCCTCTCACATCTGTGGTTTATTTGCTTGTGGGTTTTTTTTTTCCCTTAATCAAGATGCATGTGTTATTTAAAAAAGCAAAAACACATGCACGTGCACACACACACACATGCACAGGCTGTAGGAAGAACTACAAGTTGAAGACGAAACACACCAAACCTCCCATTCCCTAGCAAATCCAGCGTTAGTTAGCACTTGGTCCTGTTAAGGACATATTTTGGAATATTAGGCTATACACAAATTTTACAAAGGCAAAACACCAAACCTGCATGTACACAGAGTGGTTTGTACACAGACAGATCACTTCACCTATCTTTTTCACCTACAGGTAAAACCAGATCACTGCCCTCGTGCAGTTCTTGCGGTGACCTTAGGCACGAGGCAGCACACGGAGGCAGGCAGCCTCACGCCCGCCGGCGGCCCTGGGAAGAGCGCGCGGTTCCCGGCAGCCGCCCGCGCTCCGCAGCGACGCGATGTCGCCTCCACAGGCTGCGCTGGCCGGGGGCTGCCGCGCGATGCGCACGGGCAAAGCAGAGGCAGCCCCAGGGGGCAGCCGGAGCGGCGATGCCCCCGGGCGCGCCGCGTGTAGGCGTCGCTATCCAAGTTTGAAAGACTTCTTGGTGCGCGCACGGTTTCCAGGGCTGTTTTCCACAAGCCCAGGCGAACACTCGGAGCCTGCTCACAGGCTCCAGTAAGAGCCTCCAAGGGGAAAGGGCAAGGCAGGCAGGGACAAAAACCGGCCCCAGCTCCCAAACTTTTCAGTGCACTGTGCTGTGCAAGCCGCGTTTTCAGTGATAATGACGGTGTTAAAAATGACCCTCCTTAAAGAGGATTTCTCTGAAGATGGAATATTTAGAATATTTAATGTAGAGTATTTAAAGCACTACTGTAATACAAACTCCAAACTATGCTCTTACTAAAAGCAAGGCCCATGAGAGAGACTATATTGCGTAATCTTGACAACTCATTTTAAAGAGTCAAAAAGGAAAAAGCAGAAACGAGTTGCAGGAAAAAGGTGCAAGCACTGACAAACTGCTGGGAACAGAAAACCAGCCCCTTAACAGCACCTCATCTATGCGGGGGGGAAGGTGCAAGGTTAACGTAAGGCAAGACAAGGTGATGAGTGTAGTGTGAGGAATTTCCCTAACATCCCCATCAACAGTGAGCAGCATCACTGTGAGCTACATTTTTCACGGCAAATACCAGAGGGCTTAATATTTAAGACCAGCCCTCCCCTTCTTAAATGTTAAAGTATCACCGAGCAAGAAAGGTCGTGCTGAAGGGAAACATTTTACAGCAGCGCAGATGCAGCACTAGTACAAAAAAAAAACCAAAAGAGAAAAGGGTGGAGGGAAGCCCCAAAAGATGGAGAAAGCATTTCAGAGCTATGGCATGACTCTATAGGGCAGGATGACCCGATGAAGGGCTTAGTTCCCCACTCCTTACCATGAACTCCTCCAGGGTCTGGTAGGTTTTGCCGCGGAAGTCGCAGGAGTTCTTCCTCTCCTTGCACTGGGGGCAGCACTGCGTGGTGTCCACGTGGACGCAGCGCGGGTGCAGCCGGGGGCACTCGGGCTGCATGCACAGCGGCCCCTCTTCCGTGCACATGCAGGGGCAGGCCGAGGGCCCCGGTGCGAACTTCTCGCCGATGGCGTACACGAAGCCGCTCTCGTCCACGCAGCCCTTGCCGCGGTAGTCGGGGTACGCGTACTCCTCCGGCGGCTCGGGGGTCACGCTGGCCACGGCCTCGGGCAGCGCGGCCTCCTCAGCCGCCCGCGGCTCCTCGGCAGCGTCCTCGGCCCTCGGCTCCTGCGCCTGCAGGCTCGCCAGCTTGCTGCTGGTCCCCTGGCTGTTCCAAGCCTGCTTCTGCTTAGTCCAAGACTCCTTGTTGGAGTAGCTCCTGCTTCCCTTGCTCTTCCAGTCTCTGGTGCCCTCCTCCCTGCCGCTCCGGCCGATCTCGTTCATCTTCCCGGCGCCTGCCTGACCATCCCTCGTGGATGCGTGATCCCTTTTCTCCTGGCTGGCTTTTATCTCCTGCTTGTCTTGAGCCTTGGCCAGCTTCTGCACGGGGATGGTGGAGCTACAGAGGGCAACCATGAGGCAGCAGGTCACGAGGAGGGAGCTGGAGAGGGCTCCAATTGCCATTGCAGTGGAGCTGGGCATCGCCTACCGCATCCCACAGGGGACGGCACGCTCACATGGGAGGCGATGGCCGCTCGGCGCCGCGCGTCCTGCCAAGAGAGCGGGCGGGCACACTTCAGCGCGGGCTCGGCTCCCCGCCGCTCGCCCGCCCCGGCGCGGCATCCCACGCCGTGCGCGACCTGCCTCCGGAGCTGATGCGGGAGGCAAGCGGCAGCCTCGCGCCGCAGCCCTCCTCCTCCTCCGCCGCCGCCGCCGCCTCCTCCCTGCTCTCTGAAGCCTTATAAATAGCAGGGCTGTGGCTGCCGGCCCGGCTCCTCCGGCTCCTGCGTCCAAGCGCCGCACGCAACTCCGGGCAGGTGGGCTCTGCAACAGCCGGCGCTCGCAACGCGCACCCCAGCGCTTGGGCGCTCTTATTCCAAGCGGCGCCACGTGAGCGGGACGCACGCGGAATTAAACGCAGCTCCCTGAGCCACAGCAGGGTCCAGAGCTGGAATCACACAGCCCGAGATCACACAGCCCGAGCGCCCTTGCCGCTAGAGTTTTCCTCAGCCTCCTATCCGCTCCGGAGCGCGTTTGCGTTCCGCGCTGCGGGCGAGCGCGTTCCTGCCCGCAGCCGGGCGCCCGCAGCAGCAGCAGCGCCCCGAGGAGCGCCCGCCGCCYGCCCAAGGCGAAGCGGAGCCCGCGGGCCCCCCGCGCCGGCGGCCGCGGCTCCCTCCGCGCCGGCCGCTCACCTGCGACCGCGGCCAAACGCGCGGCGCCCCGCGCGCTCCCGGGCGGCCGCTCCCAGCCCCGGAGCGCCCCTGCCCCGGGTCCTGCCCGCGCCGCGGCGGGACCCGCGCCCCGCGACGGCGCCCGCAGCCCCCGGCGCTGCCCGCCCCAACTTTCCGCCGGGCCGCCCGCCCTCACCCCACACCCCCCAACAGGAGCGCGCGGGGTCCAGACCCGCCCGCCTCGGGACGGGCTCCCTCCTACCTGCGCCGGAGCCGCCTCAGCGCCGGCGGCGGCGCGGGCCGGGGCGCGCTCCCATGGCGGGGCGCGGGCGGCAGCGCCTCCCTGCCCTTCCTCCTCCTCCTTCTCCTCGTCCTGCTGCCGCCGCCGCGCAGCCCTGCCGGCCCCAGCGCGGGCCCCTCCGCGGCCGAGCAGCGCCCGCCCCCGCCGCAGGGGAGCGGGCAGCGCCCGAGGCGCCCGAGCCGCCGCCGCCGCCGCTGGGGTTTCCAGCGTGGGTGACACCTCTGGAGGCGTCCTCGTGCACCCGCCGCGCTCCGGAGCAGAGCGGGCACTGCTGGTCCCGGGGAGTTTAACACGTTCCGCCGCTGAGCATCGCCACGGGCAGCCGCGGGCCGTGACAGCGCGGGCACTCAGGCTCTGGTCCCCGCATCCTCCTCTGCAGGACTCTCGTGGCTGCTGAGCGCTTCCTTACGAGCTCCTGACAGTTCTGGTGCACTTTACAGAACCATTCCTGCTAACGCCATCACTCAAATGCTCGCCAGATAGACAAGGGTTTATTCTTCTGAAACTTCCTAAAATAGAAGCACCAAGTTCTGAAGGATACAAACAAGTCAAATGTTTCCACAGGTTACTGTCATACAGTACAACTCCAGACTGCCCCAGGGCTTCTAGACTAGGCATCATCATCATCATCACCTCCCTAGGTCTAGGGGAGGCCTTTCTCAGTGTCTGACTAATAGTCATTAACAAGTATTTGTCTCCAAATGACTGTCTCATCACCTCTGAATAATTAATTAAATCTTTGCCTTTTCTAAAACTAGTTATTTACGTTTTATATAGTTTAAACCCTTGCATGGGGTAAACCAGCAGTGCTTACCCACACAGGAGCAACTTTCCAGGAAGAGCTCGAATGACCACCACTGCTTTACTTACAAGCACGCAAACTTTGCTTTTAAGTAACTCGTGGCTGGAGCAACTCAAAAAACAGAGAGGATCCCAGAAGACAGGCTGTGCCTGTGAAAAAGAGGAAGAAGATGCCAGTTTACACTTCGAACATTTTCACATATTTTCAGAGGAATCCTTGCTACAAAAAGAATATTTTCAGCATTCAGGACCCTTCTTGTTGGAGAGCTCTGTCTTTCCCTCATGGAGTTATACAGCACACAGATCATCCAGGGCTGAAGTTTGGTGCTATCCTTGTATGCAAGGCAAACACTTAGAGCACATGAACAGTCACAAACCCCAGGTCACCTTAGCCTTCCTGGCACTGTTACATTAAGATGAATACCCTCTTTTTTTATCCTAAAGGATTTCTCATTGGACTTCAGCCTCTATTCATCCAGATTCATAGGTATATTAAGTGATGAATGGTAGCTGATATGAGGTCCCCTGCAGTACTGAGACCTGACCACTTCATTAGCATGACAGGATCAAATTGCAATATATTATAGTCCAAGGAGCAGATATGGGAGAAATGCATGGTATTCTTTCCTCAGTGTAGATTCTGGATTAAAAGGGTAGAGAAATAGGAGAACTGATTTATTTCATGAACACTTTAAACTACAATTTTAATGAGAATTTCATGGGCTTGGTGTCACACAGAAAGAACTTGAGGTTGAACCCATATGCTTATTCACAGAATAGCTACCGCACAAGAAACGCAGGTCCAGGCTTCCCACTCGGCTCTACCGCAAGGGCAGAGCAGTAGAATGGCTAGGGTTGGAAGGGACCTGTAGAGGTCATCTAGTCCAACCCCCCTGCACACGCAGGGTCCCCTAGAGCACGGGGCACAGGGTGGTGTCCAGGCGGGTTTTGAAGATCTCCAGAGAAGGAGACTCCACCACCTCTCTGGGCAGCCTGTTCCAGTGCTCTGTCACCCTCACCGTTAAGAAATTCTTCCTCAAGTTCCTGTGGAACTTTTGGTGCCTCAATTTTTGGCCATTTCCCCTAGTTCTATCACTGGCCACCACTGAGAAGAGGCCAGCCCCCTCCTCCTCACTCCCTTTCTTGAGATATTTATATACATTGATCAGATCAGATCAGTAAGTACAAGCCATGTCCCTAGATGATGATCGAGTCCTGCATCTCCCATCAAGGTCTGTTCCCCCCTGCAGGGTCCCGTCTGCATGGGAGCATTGCATTAAAGTCAGAGTTGCAGTGTGCCTGCTCCTTTTAAAATGGTCTCATCTATTTTTGTCTTAGTTCTACTAGGAACAGGCTACAGCTGAAATACAAATGGTGATGTGTGATTTAAATTAAACTGATAATGATGGCCATCTTCCCCAGACCAGGCTTGAGATAGTGGGAATGAACTTCCATGCTGAGGAGACTTAGTCAGACATTAGATTAGTGAGACTGAACATTTGAAAAATACTTTTGAGTGTCACCTCATTTGTGAATGGTGAGACCCTCAAATATAGGATGCATCTTTTCTCAAGTTTAAAACTACTTGTTTGGCATGGTTGATAACAAGTGAGACACAAACTGTCCCAGCTATGCAATAGCTTCATCAGGACATCTGGGGCATTTGAAGACAACCATGGAACTGCTAACCGAAGGAAAGGAAGACCATTCTCCAGCCACCGTCCTCCACGCAGCACGAGGCAGAGCACATACCTTCCTCCCCATCTTGCCTGTTCTAGTGCCCAAAGCATCCTCTAGCTCTGCATGACACGGCAGAGGCAGCAGGAGAGGAGGAGGAAAGCAAGGCGCAGGACAACCTGCAGGGGAAGCCCCTTGGCACCCAGGAGGCGCAGGCCGACATTCAGATCTAAACACAGCAGCAAGACTAAAGTTTGGGGCCACTGGGGGTGGCTGCTGAGCTCTCAGGGAGCTCAGGTTGCAGCTCACTGGGGACAAGTTGTGCACCATGTGACCCCAGCCAAACGGTCCTGCAAGCACCCAAAAGAGGAGAAAACAGCCCAAAAGAGCAACTCCCCTGGATTGAGCCCTTGCCAGCTCCGCTATGCAGGGAAGCGGATCATCCTTCCTATGTTTTATTTTGTTACTCCTTCCAAAAGGAAGGGCTGTTATCTGAAAGGTATTTTTTGTGGTGGTGCTAAAGTGGCAGTTGTTCAGGCAGGTTCACATCAGAGCTTCAAAAAGACAGCAATTTGTGGAATAGTATTAGTCCAGCCGTATCGAATAAGGCCTTCAAATAGCAGTCAGTCTGGAAACAGAGAGACGACGCCGAGGTGCGCATTACTCCAACAATTCATGGGTGTTTGAAAGGCTGGAGTATAAATAAGCAGTTTAAACAACTTTTTTTTTTTTTTTTTTTAAAAAAAAAGACCTTCCACAACTATTTTAAAACTAGAATGGCTTTTATCTTTTCATTTTTATTTCTTCTATTTTCTTTATGCCACTTGGCAAAGGATGCTGAACACATACTGCTTTGCTTCCTTCTTTTTTCACTAGTAAGATGTCCCTTTTAGTTGACTGAGAGGAGGTTGTTGAGGAAGTATTACACAAGCTGTAGTTACAGTTGTCTCTCCTCATTAATTGCTTTTAAATTATTTGATTTATCTCAGAAAATGATATGTTACAACATTATGTTTTCTGTTTTACATGCTGAAGACTTAAAACTGCTCTGTCATTTAGTAGAGGTTCTTCAGTAAAAACGCTGTCTCTACATTTTGTAAATCACATTTTTGCATACTAGAAATGTGTGTATGTGTATATATGTGTTTTTTCCTTATTACTTGTAATACAAAAAAATCCTCGGTAGACAAAGAGAGAAATTTCAGCTTTAGAAGTCATAAGTTCATGAAATGTCCCTCTAAAGAGGCTTTTGCTGCTCCAGATTAGTATTCTAAAAACCAAAAAATGCTTTTAGACACTGTTTATTTTCAGCCTGTGATTTCTTTCATTATTAGATTTAAGTAAAATAAAGTACTCTGAAAGTAAAATACTTGTATTTTCACTTAATGATATTCATAAAGAGATGCTGCAAAACATGGGAACGAAGAGTGATTTTTGTTTATATCTTAACACTAAAAGCTCAAGCAAAAATCATTTTGCTCTGGAAAAAAAAATAGAAAAACCCCAAAGTATTTCTGCTCCTTTAAGCTCTGAGAAGACTTTAGACATATTGTCTGAGTCAAAAAAACCTCAAAAAACCTCCATCTACGCCTATTAAAAAGCAAAGGAAATGCATGCTACCTTTTTGTAATGAAAAAGAGTACGAGATCTACCTGTTTAAATAATTTTTCAATCATTACATGCTTGATGCAACTCTAATGGAGATTTTGCCAAGACAAACACTTTTTTCTGTTTTTTTAAATGAAGCATTATTCCCGTTTTAACCTCAGTAGTTAAACAAGATGAAAGCACTGTGTTGTGAAACCTTTGGCAAGAAAGGAGGGGAAATTCGATGCTGGAACTGTCCATATAGGTCATTCTGAAGAAATATAACTGTGTAAATGCAAACGACAGTATTTTGTGCTTGCATTTAGAGGGCACAAGGGAGTGATTATATATGGATTTGGAAGCACCCATTTTCATTGTGATTTCAATAAGCAAGCAGGAAAATGAAATTTTAATCATGGCTCAAAATCATATTTGGCATTTGTACTTTTTTTGCTTGAAAAGATGCAACAAAGCACGTGTGTGTGTATATGCACATGGACTCAGGCAGTCATGCAGTTCCACAAAATATCATGACATACCTCAATACTTTATATATTCTTAATACTGTGTATTGGTTTTATCAGTCTTCCCTTTTGCAGCACCAAAGATGCATTCATTACTAATATTTTGTCTCTTATTAGTTACAATCACATCCATTTACCTCATTTAAATTTTCTCTAAATAAATTTTAGCATTCACTAGATTTTTTTTTCCAATAAAGGAAACATCATCTATCAAAATTTTATACAATAACATATTGCCGGTTCAATACTGCTCCTGATTTCAGAATTAATAGAGCTTATCTTCCCACTGTTCTTTAACAGTAATAGGAGGAACAAAAAACCAAAGCAAACAGAAAACCTAACCAAAACCCCAGCCTTGCTGTCCGTGCAGTTCTCACAGGTTTTCTCAGCTGTTACTGTATTAAACGTTAAACTAAACCTAATGAGTAAATGGAACTGAAGCAGAAATTCTCCTGTACCCTCCAGGAAGAAAAGGAAAAAGAAAAGCTATTATCGTCAAAAGTGGTTTAACATTATAACTCAACCAGTGCTTAATTCAGTTGTTCATCTTTCTTTAAAAGCTCCGTAACAGAAATCTCATTGCTTACTATTTCTATTCCTTTAAATTGTTTGAATAATGAAGTAGGCTAGTTTTTGAACCAACATGTAGTTGTTGGTTCAAAAACATACATGGATGTTTTACTTGATACGTGTATTTATTAACATATGGGATAAACAAGTTTTAAAACACAATTGTTCTTATTAAAATATTCATTATAATGTATCAGCATGGAATATTTCTTAGTCACATCTATTATGTGGACTAGTTTATGATTAATTTCCTCTCTCCCACATAGACAAGCCCTTAAAAAATTATAAAGACAATCTTACACAGATTTTGCAAAACCAACCATATAAAATCTTTTATATCACAATGCTTTTTTTTTAAATCTTTTTTTAACTTATTATTGGAGATGCTGATGTGTTGAAAAATCTGACTGCAAAGACAAATATTTTAAAGTTCAGAAATTCACAGTAATTGTCAAGACTTAATTCCTTTTCATGGTTTACAGAATTAAAATATAACCACCAGACAACTGATCCTGCAGTTTAATTGCTCTCGGACTCGGAGAACCATCATGCCTCTTGATGCGTTACCTGGATACACGAAGGAGCAAAATTAAGATGACAGGTCCGTTATGAACCTGGCATTTGCAAGCAGTCAAGTACATGACCGTGCAGCCCCAGAAGTTTTGGGAGTTTTATTTATTTATTTATTGGACAGGTGTTTTTTGGACTTGTAAAGCCTGTCCACACATCAAAGATGCAAAAAGTAATTACAAAAGCAGGTACAAAAAGGTGAGGGGAGTTGTTGTAAGAAGAGGGAATAGGCATCAGAAAGATAAAATAAATTGCAGGGGGGAATGGGCAAATCAGGGGAGAAATACAGACAGGGGAAATGTCAGTTTCTGAAACGACACAGAACTAGAGAAGAAACTTCTGAAACGATAAACTGAAGGGGGAAAGAGGGAATATGTAAGATCAGGTTATTAAAAGTGAAAGAAATTTGAAGGTAAGGAGACATATGAGAGGAAAATAAAAGGAGTACATTAAAATCTTCTCTTTAAATCATACCAGCATGCTAAATACATTAAAAGGAATCACAAAACCACTGCTCATCCTTAAAAAAACCTAAGTCAAATCAACATCTGATGCATTTCCATTTACTTCTTTGGGATTATTACATCCATAATTAATATGGTCCTGTGTACTCACATTTTCTTAGTGCAACACAAACAGGAAAACACATCTGGCAGTGTCAGAAACATTTTTTCACCTCTGCAGAAAACCTGTCTGGCTGGAGAGGTTGTGGGATCTCCCTCCGTGGAGATTTTCGGCATTCAGCAGGGTAAAGTCCTGAGCAACCTCATCTGTCTATCTGGGAAGGCAGACTTTGAGCAAGAGGCAAAACTAGATTATTTTTCAACCTAAATTATTCAGCAATTCCTAACAATACCGCTAATCTCAATTTTGATGAAGTTTAGAAGGTCACCAGAACTTTGGGTAATTTAGCATACTTGCTTGTGGTTCATATTCTTTCTATGTTTGTCCTCTCGGACAGATTTATTGTTATTATTATTATGATGTGATAGTCTGAGAAATTCTCATGAGTTGTTGAATACAAAACTGCCTGAGATTATTTATGTTTTTAGGGGATATTCTCCATAATTCACTGAGCATAAACCCTTAGACATAAAAACTCCAGTGACATGCTTTATAGAATACATCTTCAAACTATTCCTGTTCTTTGCCCTCCCTTTCTCTCACTGTTATCATCCACTTAGTAAGAAATGAAGCTTCTGCAATGACATTTGAATTTAACATATATATGTTTTATCCTACTGCTCTCTAATTACTTTTGAGCCTGTTGGCCAAATTCAGCCAAACTTGATAAGGAAAGTGCATTTTAGAAATTCACCAAAATAGGTGATCTGGCAGAGAAAAAGAACCCTATGAAGCCACACTGTGGCCTTGCCTTACACAGCAAAAAATGCATATAAGGGACTACACTTCTAAGTGACCAATAAATACTACACACCTCCTTCAACACTGAGTAAGCTGATTTAAATATACAAATCTATAAGAAAATGTGCTTTGTTGATTCTGATATTCTTAACTCTTTTGCTTTCCTGTCATAATCCTTCCCTATATTACTACAGAATTCCTGCAGCCCTTACCTGGTACTTTACTTTACCCATTAAGTGCTTTAAATTAGATCACATGAAGTTTGATAACCTCAGGATTATTTAAAAAAAAAAAAAAAGCTAGACAAACTGTAATTTGTAGTATATGGAAAGTTTCATGACTTTCACATTCCCCAGCATTCTGTCTTTGGATCCAATTACTGGATATGATTACAAGGAGGAAATTCTGCAGTCACAAAGGCTGGGGATACAGTTTTTCTGTCTTCTTTTAACAAAAAAAAAATGTTAAATGATTCTAAAATCATGATTTAGACTGTGAGCAGAGCAAAAGCCAGAGTCCGAGCAAACAGTCTTTGGGCTAAAACTTGAGTGAGGAACCAAAGTGCCCGTTCTCCAAAAGCTTGATCCCTTGTTCAGCTTATCTCCAGGCCTCAACACACGGCAATCGATGGGACTCCTGCAGCCAGCAGGGTGCCCACGAGCATTTGCAAGACCAAGCCTGCAGGTAACCAGGTCTAACATGAAAGGAATGGAGCTGCTCTGCAGTTCTGCTAATGAATGAACACTGCACGCAGGGTAGGCACGTTGGCTCGGCTTACTGTTTGTTGGAAGGAGATAAGCAGGGAACAAAGCAATTTTCCTGCCTATCCACAGTAGTGCTTGAGAGTTATTACAGGCAGGGCCTTGTAAATAATTGAGTTTTCAGATTAGGCACTCACAAGATCAGTGAGGAAGGTGACAGCTCAGAAACTCACAAAAACTCCCCCGTGACACCAAGGACCAGGGAATCGGAGGTTGGATGCTCCATGCAGACAAGCTACAAGCTCCATCCCTCCTCCGCCTGGGGAGGCACAGTCCTGTCTTTCTGTGAAAACACCCTAACTACCAGGCCACCAACTAGAACGTGGTTAATTTCTCATCTGACACTATTCTGCATTGTACACATAACAAATTTCATTGGAGAAGGCACTGCAGTTCTGTCATGAGCTCTGTTAAAGCAGAACGAATCTACCGGGCAGAACTTAATCAACCTCATGTCTCACTAATCTAAGGCTTGGTTAAGATAGACAGGCAGAAGGTATGATTTCAAATCTCTGCTTAGGAACAATTACCATTTTTTCTCCCTAGTATTTCTATGCACTCTAATCCTAACCAGAAACTATTCCATAAACACAACCTAAATAAATTCTTACGTGATTAGAGTGTTATGCTCCAGGGTGTCAGTTTCTGCTTCAGCAAAGGCCATTTAACTTGTTTTTAGAACAAAGAAAGCCCACAGACCCAAAACCACAAAAAGCTCAAGCATTAAAAGTGGGAAAAAAAGTGAAAAAAAGGAAAAAAAGGTGAAAAAAGGAAAAAAGTGGAAAAAGGAGTAAAAAGCGGAAAAAAGGGGAAAAAGGGAAGAAGGGGGGGAAAGGGGGGAGAAGGGGAAAGGGGGAAAGGCATAAAAAGAGGAAAAGGAGGAAAAGGTGAAAAAAAAGGGGGAAAGGGGGAAAAGGGAAAAAAGGGAAAAAGAGAAAAAAGGGAAAAAGGCAAAAAGAAGAAAAACAAAAAAGAAAAAAAGAAGAAAAATAGTCTTGCTGTAGAGGTAAAATGGTTGTTCAATAAGCACTTAAGGATATCAAACCAAATCAGTCATAGGATTGCTTTACTCAGCCAAGCCAACATTATCCTCAAAGCAGCAAAACTCTAGCATAATTTTTGAAGGTTTTCCTTTAAGGTATATCCTTCCTTCCCTCATTAGCAAACTTAACTCATGCTTTAGTATCATGATTACTGACTCCTGAAGCAGACAGAAGCTGCTCAATATGCACAGTAATTTCATAAATGGCTGTACCTCAGTTTTTTGTCCTGGACCTGGGAAATTAAACATTGCCAGAGTCATAAACTAAACAGCCACAAACTGAAGCATCAAAAGTTCCATAGGAACTTAAGGAAAAATTTCTTAACACTGAGAGTGACAGAGCCCTGGCACAGGCTGCCCAGAGAGGTTGTGGAGCCTCCTTCTCTGGAGATCTTCCAAACCCACCTGGATGCCACCCTGTGCCCCGTGCTCTGGGTGTCCCTGCTGGAGCAGTGGGGTTGGACTAGGTGATCTCTAGAGGTCTCTTCCAAGCTTAAGGATTCTATGATAACAAGTAACAGCCATGAGCGAAACACATATAGAAAGAGGGGAAAAAAAAATAGAAAAAATCAGTTCCTGTGGTAACTGCAACACCCGGGAAGGCTTTCTTCACTCTTAGCTAGTGAGCATCTCAGCCCAAGGATACCAGCCTTGTGGGGTGCCAAACTGCTCTGAAAATCTGCCAATTAGCATCAGAGTGGAAACAAATGCAGGGCCATGACTTGTGAAGATTCATCCTTGAGAGTACCCCTAACCCGCTGCCCAGTCCTGTGCCTTACCACAGCTCAGCCCCTGTCACTCTTTCTGCAAAACAGCTGTCAGCTGAGAAAGCAGTATAGGTGTTGACACTCAAATGAGATTTGTTTCACCAGCTCCTCGATTTCTTCAGCTTAGGCAAATAGACTTCTTTTTCTCATGTCATCTGTTGTCTTTCTTTTATTATGAAGCTCCACTTAAAATCCTTTTTGCTAATGGTTTCATGAACTGATGTTTATTTGTACATTTACAATTTTCATGGACTATTGGGATGAATTTGAGATTTTTTTTCCCAGGAATTAGCTTTTATTTTACCCTAGTAGCTTCCACATAAAGATCATGTCAATAACGGTGACCCAAAGATTTTCCCTGGAGTAGAAGTTACTGTACCATTCACTCTGCAACGTCTGATGTTCTTTTGGGGAGTCTTTTCCTCGACCCTGCATCTGCTGGTAGTAAGTGACTTCCAGTTGCTTTTTCTTCTATTAAAGAGACTAAGAATTAGTATGAGCTGTAGCCATGGTGGGAAATGCACTTGCTACCACTCCATCAAATGCTAGCTGGTGCCTTGGAGAGAGCCTCACATGGCAGCTTGCAACCACCCTAAGCAGTCACATTCCTCTTCGGAAATTAAATTTCTTTAAAGAGTCATTTTATCCTGAGGCTGGATTTCTGTTCTGCTAAATTCTAATCCATAGAGACATCTACTTCCCATTGAAGTTGATCAGAGCTGCAGGTGACCAGTGACTCCGTAGCTCAGACCCTTAGGCTGCGTTTCTCCCAGAAGAGGAACACGTTATTAATACAAGTTAGACATCTTTGGGTAAAAGGGTAGTGAAAACCACATTTCTGCCTTTCGCAGAAGTGAGAGGGTTGAGTGATGGTTGGTGGAATGGGCTCATTCACAAAGGATTTGGCCTGGAGTTTGTTCTATAACATGCTTTTTTCCTAATGAAGTGTTAGAGTAAGGAGTAAGCATGTAAGAACAGGCTCCCTGAACTCCCGTGCTTTCTCAATTAAACAAATTTGAATGAGTTAAAGGAAAAAGCCTCATCCATTCCCTAATGCCTTTTTTTGTTTTGTTTTGTTCCCTCAGTCGGGATTAATTTTTCTTTAAACAATAGAGACAGTAATAACTAATTTAGAAAAATAAAATGTCTGTCACACCTGAGGTTTTAAACAAACCCTTCCTGCTGTTAAACAAATCTATATTGAGTTGCAGATAGAAGAAAAAAATCTCTGGAGCAGAAGCAGAAATCCTGAAGTAGTTCACTGGGTCCGTATCTAGGTTCTTGCTTTGGTGCTAATGGATTTCTCTGACAAGTCAACTCTGTTTTTTGATAGAAGCAAGATTTAATGAGAATATGCTTCCAGCTTCTTTTCCTGCCTTAGTTTGTATATTTGATTTCTGCTGTTGGCATTACGGGTTGCTCTTTAGAGTTTGCATTGCACGGATGCACAGCTGCAACTTATTTTCTTTGCTTTTCTGGGCTGCAATACTCAGATTGCCCAGGAAAAGCTGCTCTCTTTTGATGGGTGCCTGACAGAGATTCATATGCCAAGAAACTGGGTTCAAATAAAAGAATGACATCTTGCCCTCATGCCTAACAGCTCCAGATTGCCAAGCATGCCACAGGATAAAGAAGCCAAGTGGATGTGTCACCGCTTTACTTGCCAGTTGGCAGCTGGACAAGCACAACCTCTTGATTTATTAGCTGTGTTTTATTATTTGGTGGTTGAGCTTATGGCAATTAGGTCCTACACTTCTTTTGCATCTTAAACAGAGGCATGAGCACGTAATCCAGAAAGAAACCTGCCTTAGACCATCCATTAAGTTCCTGTCTGGAGCAGTGGATATTTACTGTTGTTGCGCTGGTGTGAGGAGCACTCAAGTCCCCAGGGTTAATTGACACAAATGCTGAAAAGGGCTGTCAAAGCCAAACAGTCAATTATGGCAGGGCTGTAGGAGCTTGATGACAAGCCTCAGGTCAAATCTCTCAGCACAGATATATGCAACATTTTGTCAGCTGCACTGATGCTGCATGAGAGCGGGAGGGGAGGAGAGAAGTAGTAACATAAGCAGAGCTCAGGAGCTGTGCTAAATTCACTGGAGGTCACTTCTTGGATTTCCAGTGCTCTGAACAGAAACAACATAAAGAAATCATGACTTATTTTAACTCTAGCCACCTAAGGAGAATCTGTAAAACCGGCCTGAAGGGGTACCTGTTCTTCCTTGCTTAAACTATAATATCTATGTCATCTCACAATTGCTTACCCTCAAAACTTAAAAAAAAAAAAAAAAAAAAAAGCCTTTTTATTTGGAATGAAAAATAAAGTATGGTTCAGCCTTGCCGAGGGTCTGGGCATGGCAGTGCAGCAGGTGCCTGCCTCGGGGGAAGGCAGGGAAGCGAGAGGAACGCGGGAGCCTGCAGGCACCTTCTGTGCACAGGGCTGGAACTCTGCTCTCATTGCACAACGTCTGCGAAACCTTTCCATTCTGACAGGCATGTAAACTCATAGGAAAGTATGAGCACGCGTCTCCCCCAGCCAGCCCAGCCTTCTGGTTTACCATCTTAGTTTAGAGGACTTTGAGATCATCACACCAGGTAAGGCAGGACACAAAAGCAGGTGTTCGTGAAAGAGGTGCCATCTAAGACAGGCCTTTATTGTGCTTCCGGATCACTGACATATGGAAGTGATTTCCACTTCTTTCTGTGAAGTCAAAAGTCAAACTGCAATCAAATCATATAAATCATATTTTACAGCGTAGGATCTATGGTTTATAGATCTCACTATCATTCTCCAGAGCAGAGAATATTTATAAAAGTGTGGAGAAAAATAAATATGCAAAGATAATCCAAGGAGATTCACTAGCAAGATGTAAGGACAATAAGGCATACCTGTGTCATTGCTCCAGCTACCAAGTTTGTCTACTGCCCACATAACCTCCTGATGAAGACTCCAGTGAAACAGCTACTCCCCTGTGACTGCATTTGATATGACTCACGCATTTTGACATCCGGCAGAGTACAAGACTGCTGTAAGAGTTACAAAATCTCAGGTAATAATAATAATAATATCACCCCTTGTCAGTCTTTTTACCTCCATAAAAAAGCTATTTAAAAAGCTTTACAACAGGCTGGAAGTCAGCAAAACTATCTGATCCTAAAGGGCTGCACTCAAGTAAAGCCCATCACAATCACAAGGTAGTCTCTGCATGTTCATCTTGTTCTGCCTTCAAAGGAATGTACCCCAGGGAAAGGGCGGGAGGAGGAAGGACACGACAGCTGGTCAGACACTGCTCAAATAGCTGGGATGCTCTCATAAACTCTATTATAAGGCTTTGATTCAAGGGAGAAAAATCACTTCTGCTTTTTCCTTTCACTTTTAGCCCTGGATAGCTCTACTAAACCTTTTCTTCCTGCACTTCTCGTCTTGAGCTTCTTTGCTTAGTGATCATATTGGACTTATCCTGCTGTTTCAGCAGATTTGCTCCTGCAGGTATACAGAGGGAAATAAGGGTAGAATGAGTCTTTCCTCCTCTCTCCCATTTCTCTTCTAAAATATAGCTAAAACCGTATATATATGTATCAATATATGTATGTTTGCGGTACTGACTGTAAGAGGAGGACTGCAGCATGTTCTTTCTTTGATTCCTCTTACACAAGAACAAAATAATTTAGTTTTGCAAAGGAAAAAGAAACCTAGATATCTTTTGACAACAAACTACACAGGGAGCACTTGATTAAAATAAGGCTGTAACAGAGAAGGGTAAATTAATTCTTTGTAACTGTGTTCACTATGGGAGAATTTTTCCTTTACAGAAATGCATCAAAAGTAGCATCTGAGATTTAAAGGTTTCTGAAGAAAGTTAAGATAAAGAAGAGCAACAAGTTCTTAAGATTCAGCCAAGAGTTCCACCCTAATGTTGAACTACAACAGGAAAGTATGGTTTCTCACTTGGTATCAGAAGAATGTATTATTTACTTATAAGAATTTCATGGGGATCCAGTGAAAGAAGTAACTAGAAAAAAAATTTGACATCTCTAATGTGAAAATCTGTAGAAAACATATCTGACTTCTACAATTGCTAAAATGATATCAAAGAATAAGATTTAAGGACATATAAACAAACTAACGTATCAAGGAAGATTTGAGATGGCCATTTGCTATGGAAAGTCAAGTCTCATAGATCAGTTGGAGTTATCTGAAGAAGCCAGTAAGCATAGGAATGGGTAAGGATGATCCAAGTGATACCATTAATCTGGCAGGAGCAGGGGAAGGAAGGGAGAGAAAGCTTTTAAAAGTCTTTCCAAATACACTTTTTAATTAAAATGGGCAAGAGAAAGAGAATTGAGTTAATAATGGACTAAATGAAAGAAGAGGGGAGAAATAAAATTTTTCGATGGAAGAAAGTAGGGATTAGTGCCAAGACTTATTCAGCCTACTGTATTCTTAAATGATCAAGAAAAAGGAAGAGTAAAAGGAAAAGGTAGTCTGAGGTGTAAAATCTGAAGATGCTGGGATGTTGCTGCAGATGTCTTACACTAAGTGACTTAGTAATAAAATGGCAGAGGAAATTCTGTGCGAGTAAAGTATGAATCCATTCTGCAACCAGTTTTTGAATAGTGCATGCAGTTAATCTCTTAGGCTCAGCTGGCTGAGATAAGGAAAAGGGAAAAAAACCCCACAAAGGTATCAAGCAACTTTGCAACAGGGAAGATTCACTATACTAACACTATACTAAGACTTCACTTTTTTTTTTTTTTTTTGTCAGAAGTGTATTACAGAAAGCTACTAATACATATTTATTGCATTTATATAAGGTAGAGTTCATCACTCAACCAGGATGATGGTAAAAACTGGACAGTGTTAAAAAGTACTATATAGACTATAAGGACAGAAAATACAATAACTGGAAAATTCAATTAACCCCAGTGGTAAACGTCGGAATATGTTTTACAAGAAGACCTGATGCAGACAGTGTTTGGACACTATGCTGGACCTACCTCTATTAGACTGTTTCTCAGAATAGCAAGAACTTGCAAAAGGAGAAGTTAGTACCAAATAACACAGAAACTAAGAAACACCTACATGACTGTCATAGTAGTCAAAATGCCTCTCTCCCTCCCTCCCACTCCCCCAAAACAATCCCCTCACCACCAACAAAGAAATACTACATAACATTTAGCTTAAAAAAAAAGTATTACATAAAAAAACAACAAAGAAAGAATAAAAGAAGCATCTGAAAATGTAAACTGTTTTCAGATATCCGGGAGACTATTTAAAGCATAATGTTGGTGGTTTGGGGTAAACCAGTATTACCAGTATTATCTATGAATAATGAATTAATAGAACAAAAAAACTCGCATAATTTAACAGCAAACTTGAAGTGTTTTGATAAATCTGTTAACCTTCTCAAAACATTGGAATTAAGTTCAGATGAAGGAAAAATACTGGCAAAATAAAACTTTAAAAATATACATATTCCATCTTTTTATTATATATTAGAGATATACATTGCATTAATGTATATTATACACACATACACAGAGATGTTATAAAGTGTAAAAATGAAGAAGGAAAAAATACAAAAGAAAACAACAAGAGGAGATAGCATAGTAGTAGTAGTAGTAGTAAAAGAACAAAGTAAGAGGACTACAGAAGAAAAGTCTCGATAACTACACCTTATTGGCATAAAACAGACAACCTAAGATAGATTTTTGTACCAAAGTTGTCCTTTACAGGATGCTTGTTTGCAAAGCTATTTGAAATTAACATATCAGCAAAGGAGCCTTTACAAGGGATAAAAAAAAAAAAACAAACCTTGTTCTTGATGGTTTATTATTCAGATTCCTAATGGAATTCTGGAATTCTAAAGGAATTGAAATATGATATTGTTAAGTTTTAACTCCTATATTCAGCATTCCACTTACGGATCTCGCTACCAGAAAAACAGAAAAAAAAATCTATAGAATTTAAAAATGCATCAGGAATTAGCTAGATATCATAACTGATTACTGTGCCATGCAAACTGAGTCAAGCCACGATGCATACAAAAATTTGTAAACACATGGTAAATATGAGATAAGGAGAAATGAATCATGCCTCTCAAATCTATCAGAATTCTCTGAACAAATCAATGGAAATACAGTGAAGGATGATTCTACTAATGAAGTGATTGCAATTTTACATAACATTTTGGACAAAGCTGTTCACAACTCCTATGATAAGAGAAAGATCTGCTCACATACAGAAAGATAACTAGAAGACAGAAAACCAAGGGACACCTTTCATCATAGATGGGCAGAAGCAGTAGAGCTCCCCAGGACCAACTTTGCTTCTTATTATTGTGAAAAGAAATCTGAAAAAAGAATGAAAATAGGAGTGAGTTTCACATAATAATCAAAATTAAAGCAAAAGGCATACAGCTGGTAGACTCAACATCAGGTTTGTAATCAATGAGGAAAGATGCTTGAGATGCTGTTGATGGGTGTTTGAAAATGTGCTGCCCAATAGTCATAGTCACTGTCAGTCAAAAAACCACATAGGAACACATAGGAAAACAGGAAGAAAAACAAAACAAACAAAATATTCATCCACACAAATACGAGACCATCATTATGACACTGTGTCCTGAAGTCCTGACTACAAGTACCTAAAATACGCACAGCAAGGCAAAATGATTTTCAGCAGTACTGAAGTGTTTAAAATTAAAGAAAAATTAAATATCAAAGACTGCTGTAATCTGTCAGTGGGATGACTTAGAGGGGAGCAAGTGGAACAGAAATCTGGCATATATCTATGAGATGGGAAGCAGCAGCTGAAAGGGAACAATATTTCAGCGTATGTCATGCCTTAGGAAGTAGGAGTACCAGAGAAAGGATCAATAAGCAGATTTAAAACAAACCAATTTCCTATTTCTAAAACAATGCCTACTTACGTGATGAGATTCATGTTTTGATTTTGATTAGTAAACACGCAGGAAAAATGTCAAAAGCTATTCCAGAAAATTGGCCAGATACCATCTCCAATTCAGAAAGTCTTTGAGATAGTCAAGAGCGAGAGTCAATACTATGAAAAACTTTATTCCATTTTGGGCCTGATCCTACATCTCTTCTCTAACCATCTACTACAGGCTATTGTCAGAAACAGAAAAATGGACTTGAAATGGATGTCTGGTCTGATAGCAGAGTCATTTTCGTACAAGCTTGCTTCATGACTTGGGGGATTATATGTGGTCTCTCATTTGCTGTACATCTTTACTTTTGGATTCTATTTGTTAGTACCTTTTCTGCAGTTTTCTTGGACTTGATGCCGTGGTTTCCAGTTTGATTTAAAAAACTCCATTAGGTATTATTTCTTTCTCATTATTTTGGATTTTACTCAGTTTTTTATTATGGAATGATAGCTCCCGACCATCCTTCTCTAAAAGGACATCACCAATTTATATTAAATAGTTTTCATTTCCTCCAACTATTCCCCATTGTCCAACACATTTTTTTCTGGGATACTAGAAAATACCATTTCTTTCTCTATTGATTTTTTCTTTACTATAAAACAAAGCATTGATTTTTTTTTTTCCCTTCCGTCTCATGTTCCTAATGGCACTTAAATTAACATGGTTCATTTGTATGCCACCTTACCACAACTAATGCATCCTTCTTGTCAGACCAGCAACACCAATAACAGAACATAGGAGCTTCTACTCAATCAGCAACCTGATAAATGGCACTTTGGTTGACAAGAGCAATGGTTAGACTCGGCCGTCTTCTATGCCCTTGGGTAGGTCTCTTAATCTAGCCTACCCTTCAACTCTACGTGTGCAGAATAGGGACATTATTTACCCAGCCCACATAGACTGGAGGATGAGGAAGATCTGCCATTGAACATTACATGTGCTCAAACACCTCTTGCAAAGGAGCAACAGACGAGGGTATTCGGGTTCTGCAGAACATATCACACACAATTTAACGAGCACACCCCTCTCGTCAGCACAATAATCAATAACTTTCTGTAAGCTGCAATATTCAGTGTTTCTCACTGAAGCTCCTGTCTACAGTAGCTATTCAAAATTACTGAATATATTTTTTTGTTTGTTTGTTTGTTTCTTTTTAAAAAAAGGCAGGATTCTGTAACTCCCACATAAGGGTTTGTTACCACTTATTTTTCTTCCTGGGAGATGTTTTTAGCCTCCTAATTCTGTAATAGCTCCTAAATAGACCATTGTGCAGGATTGGGAGATGCTTGTGCTTGCCTCTTCTGTAAGCAGTTCTGTGACTTTCCAGTATAAACTAGTGTTTAACTAGTGTTTATTTATTTGCTGTATTTCCTATGCTACTTGGATCCCTCTTATTTATTTATTTATTATTTCTGTTTTTATCAGTTTAATCTTTGTTTTCCTTTGTATTCTATTTTTCTTCTTTAATATAATGGGACTCCCAATGCACAGCATGTCAAAAGAGCACAAATATGAGGAGTTTTTGAAACACTTATGAATAGTGGCCCTCTGGGTCTCAAGATCCTTACCTCATTGCCAAATCTTAGGAAGGGGATCCATAAGCTAAAAAAAATGTGAAGCAAGTGATAGAAGAAGCTCCACTGACACTGGAGGAATCATTTATGGCAATATAAATCTGGCTAAGAATAAACATTTGAAGAGCTGAATTTGACAGGAGCCAGTTCCTAGTGACCAAAAGCAGATCCAGTAGTAAAGGGACCTTCTCGTTCAGGCAAAAAACTCAGAACCACATAAATGTGAAAAGAAATAGAGTCCACTGACCATAGCATTAAAAATTATCCCTTTAAATAGACTAGTTTTCTCAGTGGAGAAAAACAGGTGCAGAACTACATGGTCTAGTAAAAAAAGCACTTGAAATACATCAGCAAACAGGACCTCTCTCAAGCACCACTGGCCCAGAACAGTTCCTGAGCAAAGATGCGCTAATCTACAGGGCAGATACAGACCAGACTCCAATAAATAAAGAATATGTACATTCAAATAAGCTATGCTAATTCTCTCCAGAGGTGCATTTTCCCTGTGTTTATGCTGTGCACTAGCTCCATAACTGGTATTTATAAGCTCTTACAGGTGAGAAAGAGATCTCATTCCTGTTGATTAGAAATGAAAAGAATAAACATGGCCTTAATGATAGAAGAAAGCTTAAATCATATCCACATTTTTATTTCATTAGACTATGTCAATTCAGAGAGAAAAATATTTCAATTACATTGAACTTAAAGAGGATCCAATTTAGAAAAAATTATCTTAAAAATAGACTAATCGTTTTATGTAAAGGGGCAACACAAAGAATGTGTTCTATCCAAACAGAAACTCGTTTGTACTCTTCAAACGCAATTTTGCCTGTAAAATTGAGTATGAGAATAGATGAGCACCACACAATAGAAAAACATATACACTGTAAGTGAATCTTTCACACTTGTCAGAAAATGCTGATTCCGTGGAACGTCTCCTGAGCTTGAAAAGGGTTCTTAAAAAGCTGAAAAGAAGCCTTAAATCCCTCGCTCAAACCAAGACTCAGCACATTATTATTAATTGGAGAAATACAAAGATTTAGAGCCCACTAATTAAAAATGCTTATTAAAATGCTGATGGAAAAGACAGATCTACAAGTAAAAGACTCTCTAAATGCCCATACCACAGCCTAATCAATGCAGGCAGATCCATGGGCAAAAGACTCTAAATGTACCTGCTACAGCTTAATAGACACTGCTCTTCTCTCCCATGTAGCACGGCCCTGACCACCTCAGTCACACAAGATGCTTTGGCAGCAATGACAGTTGTGCACAAGGACATATTAACCTGTTAGTACTGTAGGGTCACATGCAACCTGGAGCAGTCCCTGTCAGGTGAGAGGGAGTGGGCACCACGGAATGAAATTCTTCGAGGGATGCGAGTCGTTCATTCAAAAAACTATTTATTTCTTGCAGGGTATGGGACTACTATTGAGTCAAGACACTTTTACATATCTGCTGTTTTTGCCAGGAGAGACAACCAAGAAAAAAAAAGCTATTTAAAAAACACTGTGAAAGAGGCTGACAATCCCCACCACCAGGACTGAAGTCCCACGGTGGATAAACCTCCACTCCTATAAACCAACACTGACATTAAATGGCATCTTTAATTACAAAGTTAGTAGAGACACTGGGGATTCAATCGACATCAGAAGCTGAGGAGCCTTCTCATTTTTTATGCCAGCCTCACCACACAGCCGTATAGGGGTAAGCAGTGTAGTGGGATGATGATCTGGGTGGCAGATTAAAAGGATTTTTCCATGTTAGTCTGAAGTGTTGCACCAAGACTAAATCCATATCAATATTTAATTACAGGCAAGCTATATATATGACAGCTTTGTTAATAGGCCATGAAGGACCTCTTACAAGTGGCTCTGGCTGCTATGCATAAGCCTGAGATTTTCAAATGTTTCCTGCTGCATGGAAAACAGCTGTGTTGATGAAAATCTCTCAGCTTAAAAAACAAAAAAACCCCAAACAAACAAAAAAAGAAACAACAACAAAAAAAACCCAAAACCACACACCTGCAGCTTTCTGAAAATGTACTGCTTTGCATCTCCAAAGAATGAAGAAATAATTCTGGATGTTAGAAAAATCTCTGTTTTCAGCAGCAAATAAACCATATCTCAAGATAGTCGTGTATAATTTCAATAGGTTGTCTTGGGGATGGCAATATTAAAAGAGAAGAGGGTGGGAAAAAAGGTAAATAGAAAGATGTTCCATATGTCAGCAAGCTTACTTTAGGAAGTCTCAGTCCTGGGAGCAGAGAGAGCTTGGGCCAAGTGATTTTTTCTGGTCTCTCCCAAGCAAAATACAGTTTCATTAAACTTGAAAGCACTCGATTTGTTTAAAATGAATGAAGTCTGCTTGGAACAAATTTCACAGGCTAAAGTGATAGAATGATTTAGCACAGAGGAAGGATCAGATTAAAGAAATAGAGCTTTGCCAGAAAAGCAAAGAAGCCAGCCTGTGAAAAAGGAAAGGACTGACACTTTTTCACCTTAAACAAAACAAGTTACATAATAAACTGCAGCAAGTTTTATCCTTTCTTTTCCTGACCAGAAAATTCCTATGGTGGTAGTGATGGGGGAAATCACAGCAAAGTTCATTCTGCTTTGCTTTCCTTTCCACAGATTAACCAAGTGTCTGAATCCAAGATCAGTGCAGCCTCAAAAACCCCATGCTTTTTAGACTGTGCTGGAGCCCATGCAACTTAACTCCTGGGGTCATATCCTCAGTTTGCCCTCAAGAATACAACCTTCCTACAACTCAGCAATGACCCTGGATACCCATCTTTCAGGTCAAACTTACACAAAGATATCAACGGGCAACTTCATGGCTGCTTTCCGTAGCACCTGGTCAGTTCCACTATCAATGCAACCAGAGGCTTCTGAATATCTTGATGCCTTTTCTTCTCTTTGGCTTTGCATAACATCAAGTGGCCAGAGCCAAGGCATGGGTTGGCATGAGAGCTCTGGCAGCATGGCCTCTGTTCAATTTGGTAGAGCACATGCTTTTGAATTAATATTTAACACAAAGGCATGTGGCTTGCTATATGAACATACTTGTGAAATCACTTCCATCTGACCAACAAGCTCTGTCCCAAAGAAAGTGCTCTGAATAATCCCTTATGTGAAAAGAAATAAAGTGCAGCATACAAAGAGCAACATATTTAAAGCTTGATCATTTAAGAGACATTGGTAAAAAGCGCAGACATCTAATGCTCTACTTTGCATTCAGCCAAAAGCATTTGTGCTTTGATGGTGGTAAACAACTTCAGATACTTTGAAATGTCATTGATCTTGGCCTGTGGCCCTCAAGACCATAGCTATCTTCCTGTCCAGACGGTGCTCAGAGTTTGACCCCGTTGATTTACATTTCATGCCAAGGGTCCACTTTGAAGTTCACTGCTTAGAGATCCTGAAGATAACATGTCTGAAACAACATGCAATAGTCTGGGGGTGATAAGGACTAGTCAACACGGACACATCAAGAGGAAGTCATGTTTGACAAAGCTGATAGCCTTCTACAATGGCGTGACTGGATGGATGGATGATGGGAAAGCTGTCGATGTTCTCTACCTTGACTTCAGCAAGGCTTTTGACAGAGTCTCCCATAATATCCTCATAGGAAATCTCCAGAAGTGTGGATTGTGAGGACACATATGGACAGTGAGATGGATCGAGAACTGGCTGGATGGTAGAGCCCAGAGGGTCGTGATAAATGGGGCCGAGTCTAGTTGGAGGCCTGTGGCCACTGGTGACCCCCAGAGGTCAGTACTGGACCCAGTCCTGTTCAGCTTGTTCATCAATGACTTGGATGAGGACATGGAGTGCACCCTGAGTAAGTGACGAGCAATTAAGCAAGCAGACGAAACCAAACTGGGTGGAGTAGCCAACACTCCAGAGGGCTGTGCTGCCATTCAGAGGGACCTAGACAGGATGGATTGTTGGGCAGAGAGGAACCTTGTGGGGTTCAACAAATGCAAGTGCAGGGTCCTGCACTTGGGCAGAAACAATCCCAGGCACCAGGACAGATTAGAGGCTGACCTGCTGGAAAGCAGTTCCCTGGATTTGGAAGTCCTGGTTGACAACAAGTTGACCATGAGGCAGCAGTGTGCCCTCGTGGCCAAGAAAGCCAATGGGATCCTGGCCTGCATCAGGAGAAGCGTATCCAGCAGGTGGAGGGAGGGGATCCTGCCCCTCTACTCAGCCCTAGTGAGGCCGCACCTTGAGTACTGTGTGCAGTTCTGGGCTTCCCAGTGCAGGAGGGACGTGGAGCTGCTAGGCAGGGTCCAGCATATAGTGACAAAGATAATGAAGGGACTGGAATATCTATCTTTTAAGGAAAGATCAAATGAGCTGGGACTGTTTAGCCTGGAGAAAAGAAGACTGAGAAAAGATCCAATTAATACGTACAAATACCAGAGGGGTGAATGTAGGGAGGATGGGGTCAAACTCTTCTCAGTGGTGGCCAGTGACAGGACAAGGGATAATGGGCGCAAGTTGAAATACAAGAAGTTCATGTCCATGTGAGGAAGAACTTTATTGTGAGGGTGACAGAGCCCTGATTGAACTAGATGATCTCTAGAGGTCTCTTCTAACATAATACGATTCTATGATTTAACTAACTGGGCTTGCAGCTAAGCAGTAAAGGCCTAAAGTCTTTTCTCCAGCACTCAGACCACACAATTTGGATAACGCTGGGAATAATTGTTTTTTCAGTTCTAGTATTTAGAAAATTAGTTTTACAACAGAGTGTTTCCTATTTCCAACAGTCTTACAAATTCCTAGGGATCAGCTTATTTTATTTACTTTGATATTTGTGACAGAAATCTTGAATCAGGATGTTTAGAAGAAAAAGCAAAGATGACATAATTACTGATGTTAATCTAGAGAGACCTGAATTAGATTCTCTCATCATTTGCAAACTCTTGCTCACTTTAGATGCTGTGCAATAGTAGAGATGTTTAGTGTATGGTTATATATGTAGGTACTTAGTGCACCTATTGCATCAAAGAGCAAAATTCCCGTTTGATTCTGTAGTGCACAAAGAGCACTAAGTAATCCTCTTTTCTGGGCTTAATTTTGTAAAACTTCCACCTATCACACTGAAAATCCCTGGAGTTTCTACTGTTTATCTCTGCTTATTGTATTCTCCAGTCTGAAAATGTAATAGCTTTAGCCATATCACTGGGGGAAGGAGGTAGAAAAGAATGTATTTCCTTATGTTTAAAAAAAGGGGCTGGTTTTGAGCACCATTACAAAGTTTAGTTTGAAGACCAACCTTCAACGAGGTGAACATTTGGTGTTTTTTCTTTTTATATTTTTTTATTTTGCTAAAGACCAATTTTTTTGATTTGAGAGTTAAGAGGCTGTGAGCATCACTCAGTGACAAGGCACAGCAGAGCAACACGGTCACTCCTGCAGAGCACTTTGAAAGCTCATAGCTATACATGACTTTCAAAAGCAATGACAGTATTTTGTACCTGAACCCAAGCTCTGCCTCCCCAGACAAAATACCTGACAGCTTCAGGTTACTTTGAGGACTTTCTCTTTGTGATAGACATAAACGTGAGTGACTCACCTGTTTTTCTTTTTTTTTGCTGCTCCTCTCCTTGTTACGGATAGCACCCGCAGATGAGATGAAGCCTTGGATACTCTGCAGCCACAGGTTCCTGAAAACTCGGGAAAATTAGACAATTCAGTGACCATGTGTGTGAAACAAAGATATGTTTTCCTCTTCCCCTCATTCCTCTCTCCACTTTAAAGAAAGTAATAAAAAAGAAAGAAAGGAGGAAGAGAGAAAAAGAGATAGAGAGGGAGAAATAGAGAGAGAGAGCTGTGGGAGGAGGGAGCGATAGAAAACTAGTGCAGCTCTTCAGGCTATCCACAGCAAATGAGCTGGCATCACAGTCTTGTTTGGCAAGATTTCTATGGATGCTACTTAAAATAAAACTGCAAAAAAGCACAGCCTCAGCAGGCAGCGTCTTGCACATAGGCTGGCAGCAAACTGCCATAGAAGGCTACAGATCCTGCAGAAATCCCAACGCTTGTATCTACTTCCAGCATTTTTCAGCCCAGCTCAAATAGCCCAGTATTAACTCAAATTAATCTCCTTCTCTGTCAAAGACTTTATCTAAATCTACTTTTACATTAAGGAACATATTTGCCCCATCAGATGAACAAATTTGGATTATGAACCAAGAAGGTAAAGCAGGCCTTGCTTTATGGAAAATGCCATGCTCCTGCTATCTAGCCAAAGGTTTGTTAATCCCACTGCATTGATGACTATTTTCTGATCAGCGGAGCTCTGAAGAGAGTCTTCAAATGAAAAGCTGCTTCCTACCCCTCCTTTTGCACTGCCTAGCAGAGGACAGGGTGAAAGCTGTTCCTCTTTGAATTTTTACTGCTCTACAGTGCAACCATGACATGCAGTTTGCACGGAATTTGGTACAAAGCACACTCCTGCACGCCCTCCTTTGGGACAGCCCAGCCCATGTAAAACACGGCCGAGGCACAAATCTCTGGCTCTGTTAATGTTAGGGCTGTGCTGTCAGATCTGCTTTTCCAGGAATCCCAGTTTGTTGCACATATATATGTCTGTGCTAGGCTACAAAACAAAAGAGATTGGCCAACATTGCTGTAGAACCCCCTGAAGAGTTGAATAATTCTGACGATTTCCCTGGGAGTCCCCGGGAGCAGAACTTGAGAAGCAGTGAAAAGCAGCATTTAGCTCCCGACTCCCAGCACAGCAAAGAGCATGTATAATGAAAACAGGAGGCATCATTTTTCTGCACACAGGAACTTCTACCACAGTCAGTAAAAGAAATAGCATCATGAGAAGCACTTCAGGGTTGGTCTTCTTTTTATATAACACAAGAAAAAAAACCACGTTTTGTAAACAAATCTATCTTTACCATCTAGCAAATTCATTCTATTCTGAGCATGCTTTAGTCTAAAGGGTCTGCCCTCTAGGAAATACAGTTCATTTGCCCAAGGTGAATTAGCCACACAATATTCTGTGTTCTCCAGATGCTGAAAGGCTTTTATTCCTTACTTCCTCTAAATCAGGTTTGGAAGACCAGATACTGTATGCTCTTCTTTTTGTGCTCTCAGATTTAAAATGCTCATGTTTGAGCTGAAAATATTCAGTGCTAAATATCCATAATAAAATGTTGCATATATAATGATACGCATACACTTACAAAATATTGTGCATACATTAGATGTGCTTCCTGTTTTTATAAGCTTACTATTTTCTAAAGACCTTTTTATTTCTTCAGCCATACAGAATGTCCTGCCACCAGTAAGCGCATTTGTATAAAAAACGTTTTAAACAAATAACACAAATAAATGTACCGATTCCAAACCAATGTGACACTGTGAACGCTATTTCCCTAGAACACTAGACATGATGCAGCACTACGGGCCACTCTTTTCATATGCAGATCGGCATAGGAAATGGTAATCACTTTTCTAAAGCATTGATTATGATTGTACTTGTATTCCAATAATTACTTGCTACAAGAACAGTTGGATATATGATATTTTAGGTGGAGGAAGCAAGTGTGCTACTGGTTACGTTTGTCCTCTGGTACAGTGTACTGAAGTTTATGATTTCACTGTAATCCAAAGCCTCTTGGAGCCTCCTGGAGGCAATGGAGATCCTCCTTTGGACAGCACATGTGCTCAGACTGCTTTAGAAATGAATGACAAAACATTTCTGCCTTAGTAGCTGAGGACTTTCAGGTATTCAGATATTTCCCCAATTCTGTTTGGCAGGGGTCAACACATGAGACACTGGAGTCTTGTACTTTGAACATGAAGCTCGTTTAGTTCATTCACACCTGCTCTTGGAGTCCCAATAACGGACATGCACCTCTGCATTTAAGTGAGAAGCACCTCCTCA
Source organism: Eudromia elegans (assembly GCA_003342815.1). Lineage (NCBI taxonomy): Eukaryota > Metazoa > Chordata > Aves > Tinamiformes > Tinamidae > Eudromia > Eudromia elegans. Next base: position 241,376 of record PTEX01000255.1, on the reverse strand, counting down.
AATGACTTTGTCCTCTGGAGGCCCAGCTAGCTGGTGTCGCCTGCGTCGCTGGTGTGTAATGTGTGGCTGAGTGCTTGGGCAGGTCTGAATGGGGACTTTAAAATGCTGATCATTTAGCCAGTCCTGACTGCTGGGTAACAAGTGCTGGATCAAGAGGTCCAAGGCTTCAAATAGATGGAGAAGAAAGGGACACACACTGCACTTTGGCACATAACTATCTTTGGGAACCTGGGTCAAGGAACTCAAAGATAACTGTTACATTTTCCTTATTTCTGCCCTTTATAATAGTAATTTTATGAGTAAATGCTTGATTCAGAGTAGCCCTGATGTGCAATAGAAAAGATACTGCAATTAACTGAGGCCACAGATCTGCCCTTTCCTCGAGCTAGCTCAGCTGCAGGAAAATTGGTGAAAGTTCACCATATGTGATGATAATCTATAATGACTACTGACAGAAGGAATAAAAAGAGGAGACAAAGCACAGGACAACTCAAACACAACAAATGATTAATTTTCAAGGACTATGGCATTATGAAGACCTTTACGTGAGGAAGAGAAACTACTTCTAACTGGCAATTGGAATATATAATCTCTTAATTGTTTCATCATCCTTTTAGAGCGTGAGGAGCTTTACACATGCACAAAATTACAATGCTACAGATAAAAACCAAAAGACAATGAGGTGCTGTGGTGTGTCCTGGGAGCTAGAAAGACCAACAACTATTAGAATATGCAATTGTGTCACCCTGCAATACCTGAATTGGGTCCATCAGCCCTTCGGCTCTCTGTCCTTCCCTCCTTGTGCTGTCCTCTCCCATCGTTCCTCGCACTTTGGAGGTCAGCTGCCCTGACCGGTGCGAGAGCGTGGAGCAGCCTCTTCTCACGGGCCTAGCCCACAAAGAACGAACGAAGGGAAGAGATTTGTTTTGGCCAGGCTGGTGACGCTGCAGCCCGGAGCAGCGAGCCAAGGTTTAGAGCTACAGCTGTCACAGTTGACCTGCCAGCCCAGAGCATCCATCTGCTGCTGACCAGCTGTCACGCGCCACCAGGACACAGGCTCTAAACAGGCTTCCCTACTTTCTGCTGCACCATCTCTTTGCCTTTTGCATCTGTTCTGTCAAGTGCAAGAAAAATACCAGCTTTCTCACAGTAACCAGCTTCAAAAGTCAAAAAAACTTCCTTTCCCCCTTAGCAGGTTTTTTGATGAACAAGGAGACTATCCAGTAGCCTCCCCGGACAAAAGGGTTTGGAAAGTTTATCTCTTGTGCAGGTTTTTTATTTCCAGGATGTGATATTCATTTCTCAGCATCTTTTCTGGGCAAAATGTAATCCAAAAACTTCATACTCAAAGGCCGAGCCATGTTAACTGATCAATACTTCACAATAACAGGATTGCTTGATGACAACTTTAACAAAACATAGGCAACTAAAGGTTGTTTGAAAGCAATTCTATACTAATTTTGAAAGCATCCAAGAACACTCTTATTATGGTGCATGCAGGCTCAAATTGCAGAACAGTTATAAGAACTGTAGGCAATGAAGTTGCTTCTGGTAAGAGGTATTTCTTTCTTAGTAGTTAAGTTCTTTCTTAACTACAGCAATCAATTAACTCCTTTCCCTCCCTGTCAGTTTGACATTCAGTAAGTAAATGTCTCCCTGCCACATCATTTCCACTTTGCCTCGTCTGTTGAAGTATGCTGACATCTCTGCATCAAAAATGCCATAGAGCTGCACAGGAAGAAAGGCTGTTCTACAGAGCTTACTGTGCTGGTATAAAGGAGTTGTAAAAGCCCAATATGGTCCAAAGCACTAAAAAAGGGCCCAGGTCCACAGGTTGGCAAAACTTAAAAAGCAGAGTGGAGATGTTTTGACTGATCTTGTCCGTGTGGTTCTGCAGGGCACCTCACTGGCATCCATCCCGTCCCCAGGATGGCAGGAGCCTCTTCCCCAAACCCTAGGTGTCCCCAGCCTCTACGGCTGTCTTCAGCCCCTTAGCAAAAGGCCAAACCTGAGCAAGGTAAGAATAGCTCTAAAATTTTGTCACAAGAACAGCATCAACAACAAAAACAACAAAAAGATACTAATTGTTATCATATTGGGGTACCAGCTTTGTGGCATTTCCCCTGTGATGACAGAATCCAGGCTGCAGTAATGACTTCCTCTAGCAGGATCTTCCTGTTCCTACCAGAAGTGGCAACACTTGCTTCTCCATTTTGCATGTGCACTTCCCCTATCTAACTGCCACACAGTTTCTATCATCTCCCAACTGCCATGGGACAAATTTGGGGCCCAAAGCTCAGATATTTTTTTTTTCTTTGGTAGCTCAACATTTCCCTTTTCAGTAACTGAATATGTCAATTTCCTCCTCTTTGGATCTTCAGTTTATCTTGTATTTTATGTGAACAGTTCAAGTAACTAAAGCAGCTTGGTGGCTGTTCTTCCCTTGTCAACCAACATCACATAGCAGCCAGCCTCTCTCGGGCTTGGCACAAGATCAGTAGTCTTTCTTTTCCCCACTTGAAAGAAAAAGAAAGAAAAAAAAAAGAAGAAAAAATTATACCAGTTTCAGTTACAGAGATCAATACATCTTCACTATTAAAGCAATAAAAACTTTGCACGTTTACGCTGCTAAAAGGTGACTATATTTGGTGCTTGCACATACCTCTAGAGAACGTTTTCTCCTGAAAACTCAAAGGGATTCCCCAGCTCCCTCTGCCAGAGGCTCATTCCTCTCTGCACTGTAGAGAGGAATCTCAAATCTGGCTTTAAAGTCAGGTGTGCTGGATTAGAGCAGAACTCCTTTGGCTCCCAGTCGTGGCATCTCCCACACTGAGGTCTGTCTCCAGGAGCTCCACTGACTGGTCCTATACAGGAGTAATGATGTCTGGATTTTTGCCCAGGCATATTTGACTAATCTTGTCTATTATTTATCATAAAAAGGATTAATTCATTAGATTAGTCATTTTCACAGCCAGGACTAGTGTTATAGTACATTCCTTTTGCATTAATGAAGTCATTGACACAAGATTTTGGTGGTTTTGTTATTCACTAATTAGATTACGTCTCTTTTCCTGTTCACTGCAAATAAAATACTTTCAGAGGAACATGCAGATTCCAAAAGACCCAGATTTTGGTATATCTCAATTTTTGGTCTTTCATAATCCTGTTCTTTCTCTTTGAACAAACCTGACCCCCAAGAGAGTTTTCACTCCTTGCTACAGATGTTCTTCCTTCCTACTTGGGATATTTTTCAAAAAATGACATTTACACATTTGAAAAAGACAAGAGTTAATTAAAATAAAATTTTAAAATCATAATTTTTATTAAAAAGTTGAGAGAATAAGAAACAAAAAAGGACCATCAAAAAAGTTGTCAGCGTAGCAGCTAAAGCACCAGTCAGTCGGGATAGGTGAAAATATTACATGCCACTTTATTTTTCCCAGTGACTTATCATGTTAAAGAGATAGTGGTAATTGGCCCCACACTTTGTTAAACAAAATTCCTGGGAGGACTAGAGCTCACACTCAAATCTGCATTTTTAAATTACTACCTGGCTTTTGTTTTGTTTCAGATCTTGAATAAAAGCAAGTTCTTCAGTAACATAACATTTCCTATAAGGTGAAGCTCTTATTTTTAGTGCTGTGGAAATACTGAAATATAAACAGCCTTTAGTTCTGTCTTTCCTAAACTCTTCGTGCCATTGTGAACTTTATCATACACATTTTTAATATTTATAACAATATTTGGGTCTGGTAGCAATGACAGTTTCACTTCCATTGATGGTCTAACATCCAGTTTATTTGCTTTTCTAGTTTTGATACAAAATGAATGATTTTAAAGCTCCTTGAAGGTTGGAGATTGAATTAAGTTTTCATATTGTAGTTAAACTAATGGCATCATATGCATGTGTTGAAAGTCTGAGAATTCAGGATACCATCAGAGTAAAATATTTTAGTATAAAGATACAGGAGGAACAATAGAGATGATAAAATAAATGTATTCCAACAGGACAAATGCTCCATTGCATTATATTTGTCAGAAGTACCAGCTAAAGCCTAGCCCATCTGCAGCCATTTTCATTCCTCCAGAATATAAATGTTTCAGAAGTTGTAGAGTAACAGTATAGACATCTGAAAGAACAGTAAACATTTTCCACAGCATTTAATGAAGACACAAGCATTTAAAAGAGAGATTTCTCTATGACATTATGTTACTGCATAATACTCCCAATACCATTATGATTTTTATTAAAATATTTATGTCTTTCATATAACACCTTCAAGATTTTTTAGTAGCTACTCTTTTTTTCCAAAACATGCAGTTTTTATCTGTTGGAATACGCTAACAGAATTTTCTTCTTGCCTACCTGGGGATCATGATCATAGCACTCAATTTCAGGGAATCATGAATAAGATTTTTGTACAAAAAGTAGATGTGCATTTAAGGTTTTTCTGTATACACATGTAGATGAAAACACACTCTTATCATAGAAATCACTGGACATTACTAACTACGCATCTGAGCACACTATCAGATGGAATACATGTATATTTTCTATGACAAGTTTATGCCTGCACTCTTCTGCTAACACTTTATAAAACATATGACTTACAGAATTTTATCATGGTATAGAAGAATGAATATGAGCCTTAATGAATATGAGGGTTGCATCAAAATGATGAGGTGTATGTTCAGCACATGTGATGCTTATTAGGCACCTGCATGCTGAAAACTAACTGGTGTATTCACAGAAACAAAGTTGGTAAGAGCAAGCTAGAACACAGCTGTCTGGTTCAGGTACAGCTTTTAATTTAAATTTTAATGTAGAGAGATTTCTCTGTAGCTTCACCTATAATCCTACATTAAATATATATTATTCCTCTTCTGTTCACTCTTGCACACTTTCCTGGCTGTCCTTTGTGTATGAAGTTTTTGCTCTGCACCCTATGGCTCCCATATTCCCTCATACTGGGTTTACACCATTTTGCATGCAGCTACATAGAACAGCACTATTAATAGATCACTCCATACTGCTGCATTCATCAGGCAACCTTTGGACAGGCAGGACTGTGACAATACAGTGCTACAGACTCTTTTGCCTTTAACCTATAGCGTCTAGCCACTGCTTTGCTGCACAGCACATTCCAATACCCAATGCAAAGGATGCTTGCTGTGCTGCTCCACACGTCCAGCAGAGCCTCAGACGGGCTCTGCAGAGCAACTGCTGTAGGCAGCAGACTGGTCATCCTCAAAACTGTCTTTCCAAGGGGGATGACCAAATCCATCCCCCATTCAAACCCCTGTGTTGCCTACCCAACCTGATAAAACTTGAGACAGGCCTGTCTCAAGCCAAGAGCAGAGCTCAGGCTGGGTCTTTCCTTTTGTTCTACCAATATGAGCTTTGCCTGAGACAAACACAGGAGAACTCGCCAAAACCCACTCCCCTCTACCCCTATGCCACCAGCTTTTACTAATAATTGGGGTAATCCATAACAACATTTCTGTTCATGATATACAAGGAATAGCTGAGACAAGCTAACTATCCCTAACAGGTATTCTTAAAAAGACAATAGCAAGTTTCTCAAACATGATAGTGGGAGGTGTGCACCCTTTTTGCTCACTCTTCCTAGGAAAGACAGCTCTCAGCTGTGATCTTCTATCAGCACATGCAGCTGAATAACACATAAACGAATTCACTAACCTGCTTCATACATTGGGGGAAATGGCATCAAAAAATGTGCTAAAAGAAATATAATCCTGGAAATTGAGAAAGGAAAATGTGCAGATCATTCTCTCTCAGTGGGCTATAGTTTATCCAAATAGGAGAGCAGGAAAATCTCAGGTTTTGTTATTATTCCCTATCATCTTGCAATTTCATCAACTCACATCTTGGTGGTTTTTTTTCTATTCCTACAGACATTCAAAGAATAAAGTCCCTTTTAAGAAAGGGCATTGTGGCTTAGATGCTGACAAAACTGCATGGAAGATATAGAAAATTTCCTTTTAGCTCTTTTACGTCCTTCTCATGCTTATCTGTCCTCTTCGATTCCTTCCTTTTTTCTTCCATCTCTACCCCCCTTTCCATTTCAGCATTGCATTTTTGCAAGTATCACACAGGAGCACAGAGGCAGGCAAGGCTTTCTAACCACCTGGAAAAGCTTAGCCAAAAAATTCCAGGGAACAATACAGCAGAGAGTCTCTTCTCTAAATAGGTCTGGATGGACTGGAAGAAGCCAGGCCAGGTGTGTGATGGCCTGACCCACAGCTCTGATCTGTTTGTGAGCAAACAACCCAGGCAGGTGCAACTCTGCACTGCTGGCTCCAAAACGGAGGGTCCTGGTCCACAGCCCCAGCACTCACAAACACTGCTGAAGCACCCTTCCTCAAGCAGCACACAGCAGGAAGCCTGTTGGTGCTTTAATAGGAATGTTAGTGCCGGGGAAAAAAAAAAAAAAGAGGTTTCAATTCAGCCTTTTCATTATTAAGCAACCCATTGACTATTTGGCATCCACCAAGACACAGGCAGCAATTGCTAATGCAAGATCTCAAAGTAGGCAGCCTGTGCTTCCTCACTTTCAACTCACAAGGCGGGATGTGGGGCACTGGCATTTTCCAAAAAACAGCCACATCTTGTAACTTATCTGCAATGACCTCTTCTCCCTTCCCCTTCCAGTAGGGCCCTGCAGCGTTCATCAGCGTTGCTCTATGTTTAATGACATAATTAGCTTCAGAAACGGAGCAGAGGCAGCTCAGTGAAAAAAGAATATTCTGTACTTTTTGGAGAGAAAAAGACCGCATGTGAGAGACTGAGGCGGAAGGTTCAGGGGAGGTTTCAAGGCTCCATCAATACTTTTTTTCCCCACTCCTTATTCAAAGCTTTTTTATTCATAGGGGAAATATTCAATTAGAAAATCCCTATGGAGCAGAGGGGGTACCCAGCAGGTGAGGAGTCAAAAAATCTCTGCAATCAGCACTGATAAAGGGCTGTTATTTTGACAAATGAGATAAAAAATAAAAAGCATAAAAGGCTTCAGCAGGAGGCATGAAACAGACGCCGACTGATCTGCTTCCTCGAGTGAATTTGTTTGCCGTGGCAAACCAGGCGTGATTGTTGCAGGTGATATTCTCTGATTTGTCACTGCTTTTTGGTGCTTTTTATCTTATTAGCAGTTACTGTAGTTTGAAATGTGTTAAGCAGAGCAATGCTTCATACGTGAAAGCTTTTCAAGATTTTGAGTGCTGCATTTTGATTCATTTCTGTGTGGAAAAAAAAGGTTCTGCTGTGAGTGACAAATGGCCCTTTGAGATTTGGTGTCCATTCAACTTTGTAGAAGAGACTCTAAAATAGAAAGAGGAGTTGCAGGCTCAGTTCAGCACACATTAACCAATGTTTCATGGTCTCAGGTTTGTCTGGTAGATGCTTTAGGAGAAAACACAGCATCCTTCCTGACATCTGACTATCACATCCCAGAGCACATAGGCTGGCCAACACGTTGCCCAGAGCTATTTGACGTGGCCAGCTGAAACATAGTGCCCAAAGACGTAAACTGTGGAAACGGCATGAGGCCACACTCAGCAAGAGCTTCCATTCGCAGCATCAGCTCTGCTACCTGCAAGCCAGCCCCATCTGCCACAGATGAGAAATCCCAGGAGTTTTTATAAGCCAAAATATAGCTCCATATGTAATGGAATAGAGTAGATCTGTAGGGTCAATGTAGTGAGCTACATCTGAGACTCTAGCAGCAACTAAGCTGCAGAAAATAATCTCATTAACTAGTCAACCAGAAGATCCCACAAGCTGAGTCTGGGAACCTTAAATAAAATGCAAATGCTTCTTTATATAACTTTCCAAGGGATGGCCATATATTTCTAATAGTTGGGACACTGGAGTGCCCTGGAGCTACATTTCTTCCTTGGACTGCAGCATCATGTCTGATAAACTTGCTCAACTCTTCCTGTCTAGATTCTTCATTTGTGAAGTGGGATTAAAGTAGCTTCTCCTACAGTACAGCACCAGTGAGCGCATAAGCATTGTAATGGAGACAACAATGAATCGACTTTGTGAGACAGCTTGGATCTGAAACTTCTCTAAAGCGTGGACTTACTATGCCCAAATACTATCAGAATAATATCATGTACAATCAAAGACTGAACTAACCTGCAGAACCTAATTATCTGGAAAATATTGGATTCTTCCAACCAATCTGAACACTTTTTAAAACTATCCATTTACATTTTAATCCTAATGAAATAAAGAAAATGTCAATAGAAGCCTAGTTAGCACACTATGGTACAACATTCATTACAAAATAATCATAAATGATCACACAGCTATACTGTAACAAGGAGACAAAAGCACTGAAAAGTAGTAAGAGATTAGCCACACTGCTATATATGGAACCTGAGAGGCTGGCAAAAGTTAGCTAATTATTTCAGCTATGCCTCAATAATTTATACAGTCAGCCACTTCCCCCAAAGATCTATAGATCTCTCTCAAATCCTTAAAGAGAAGAATAAATGTAGTAGAAATAAAGTGCCTGGAATTCACGTAAAGGGGCTAAATTCATGGCATAGTTAATGCAGATCTCCAGACTCCTGAGAAAGATGAACTGACACTTACTACCTGAATAATATCATAAAATTCACATGCAACAAATCATAGGCAGCTCCAGATTCCCAGCTTTTGAGGATGAAGGAGCAAAATAGTTGAAACTGACAGTTCTGCCAACTGACAGAACAAGATTAAAAATAATAATAATAATAATGTGCTTAACAAACAGCAACATAGAATGGTCATCTCTTGTACCAATACTTAGTGACTTCGAACATGCTTGGAAGCATCTGATGCTCTGGAGCCATGCAAACTGCTCAGATGGGAGTTCTCTCCTGCAGCTTTGGACAGATGAGACATATGGGTCTGCCTTGGGGCTTGTCCCTTACCTTCCCTCTAGAGTCACTAGAGGGAAACGGGTACTTTCAGGAGATAATCTGCCTAATTTATTTTGGGACAAGAATTGCATTTCGGAAGTGGGCATTTCTATGCACAGAGGTGTGCACTGCGTATTCACAGACTAATTTAATTCACCATAGTAGGGAGAGACTGCTCTCATAATGGAAAAGATAAAAGGAAGGAGGAGGAAGAGCTGAACTCCCATTTTTGTAGTCCTTCAGGATTGAGGCACTCCAGTGCTAGCCTTGGGACGTAGCCCAAATGAATTCTCACATCATGCTATAGGATATTATCATTATTATTGATGGGCTATCATAAACATATGGCCTGCAAGATTCAAGCCTAGTTAGTACTTCAAAACTATATGGAACCTTTCAGACAGTCGTCGTCACTCACCCCAAGGACTTCTGTCCTTATCTTATATTTGATATTTATATGAGTATTTTTAGGATCTTGTTGATCATATAAAATTGGTAGCTTTTTCTTTGGTTATAGTCTGAGGGCTGGTCTGTTTCAAAATAAAACTGTCAGAAGGATTATATATTGTTGATATATTTAGATATATTTAGAAATAAAGTATTGCTTTCATTTCCCCTTCTGCCTGTCTTCGTATTTGAAAAATATTTGTTTTCTGCCTTTTCCTTCCAAATTAACCTTTTGTTTGCCTCTTCTCAGTCATCTCATTTTCATCTATTTTATTCCAAGTACAAGAGCTGGAAAAATATCCAACAAGGGAATACATAAATGAGGCAGGAAAGACCTAAAGGAGATCATGGGCCAAGCCGAGAGTTGCTGCAAAGACAGGCAGTCTAGAAAAAGGCTGGATTTTCAGGTGGCTTCATAGTATTCATTAGTCTACACTAACCAGTCAGCTTTGTTATCTTAAAAAACATGCAGGAGTTCACTGTACAGTTATCAGTTCCTTCCTCTGTCCTTTTAGGAAAATGTTAAAAGAATTAAAATCTTGCATGGATGAAATGTATATGCAGATATTTAAGTAAATAATTTCTGGGACTTAAAAGTGTTACAAAGCCACAAGAGGAAAAGGCATTAATTTTCAATAAGGCTTTAAAGAGAATTTTTTGTCCCTCAAGCCACAGGCACATAACTGGCTAACTACACACGCCAACGATATCCCAGGGAGCCAGTAGGAATGCCAAAATTAGTTTTTACACCATTTCTGACATGCAGTTAAGCCCCTCTCACACCAGCGCAGCTTGTCTCCCCTTGCCACTGGATCGCCAGAGTCATAAGGAAAGGCCTCTTTGGCCAGTTCACACTGGCTTATAGCAGCACCTTAGAGGTCGCATTATAGCTTCTTCACCACTAGAATCGGACTTACGAGGCTCTCAAAAGCCAGGACTGACATTTTCAGATAGATTTTATTGTCAAGATTCCACCAATTTGCTCCCAAACGGTTGTAGAACATCATTTAAAGACCAGTTGCAAATCTCCATTCTCAAGCTAAACATTCCCTTACGAGATAGGTATCTTTTCATTCTCCATCTGAAAAGCTCTTCTTTCCAACTTATACTAAAAAGACCCATGCATTTTTCCTTCCCATCCTCACAGCTAAGATTAATTTACATTTTTAGCCTGTATTTCTGGAATACTACATTGACATCATAACAATCAGGAACTCTTTTCTCATGCAAAACTTAAGAGTAAATACATCATTGGATGCTCAAAGTATTCAAGTGACAAAAAAGATAATCTCTATAAGGAGGAATGTAAACCCTGATAAAATACATGTGACAGGTACTTGGACTGATGGAGGCAAACAAATTTTGGATGCACAACTAGACAGCATAAAACATCAAAATTGTCAGTAAATGCAGTAACACAACCTATTAGTAACAGAACTCACTAGAAGGAAGACTAGGTTGTAGAGAGCATCCTTAGGTAAAATGAACATCCACAGCTCTTGCTCTTTTCAGCATTGCTGCAACTCTCCTTTGATAGTTTATTTCCACTCAGTCCTTAAAACATTGTGCCCAGTCATCTATGCAGATATAAAAAAAACCAAAAACAAAACCAAAAAACCAGCACCAATAGCTGACGTTCCTCCAGTGCAACACAGTAAGTTGATGCTTCCTAAGGACACCATCCCATCCTGCCTTGCAAATCCGAAAACACAGTAAGTGAACATGCAGAATAAACTGTCCAAATCCCTTTTTCTTACCACTATCATATTGCAAAGAAAAAAAAGCAAAAGGGAACAAGGGCAGTTACAAAAGACCCAAAATAATGCTTGCCCTCAGCATTCAAAGTGAGAACATTTTTTAGTGCCACACAGAAGAGGAAAAGTGTAGTTGGATATTTGCATTCACCTGATTTTCAGGAATGCAAAAGTTGTTTTCTGACTGCAGCCTGCTTAGCCCCTGCAGAGGGAGCAGGAACACCTCATTCCAGACATGGAAGATTTGCAAGAGGGAATCTCGGATGAGATGCAGCTAATTAGACAAGTTCCTTTCTCTCTCCATTAGCGGAAAGCAAGAATAAACCCAAGGATTCCGACTGCAGGCAATACCTTTTGAATGAAAAGCACCTTAACATGGACATTACTGAAGTGTTTTTTTATTATTTTTTTAAAGGAAGTTCACATGAAAACCACTGCTGGTGGCAGTCATGCATGTGCAGCAGTTACATGATCAAGGACAGAAACCCTAGAGGAATGAGTCAGTGGCTTTGTGGCTTTGACAAAGTCCCCCTTAACCAAGGCAATTTGAATGAGGTTTTTTTTTTTTTAAATAACTTTTTGCTTTCTTAACTTTGCTAAGGAAAATTCCCTATTGTTTTTCAATTATTCCTGATCTTACTATTTATTTTTCACATTGCATATAGTTTAGAAAGTAGACAACTACTTTAAATAATTCATCTGTTCCTACTGCTGTGCAGTTTGCCTTAAACACCCTGTTTCTATGCCTGAAAGCAATGCTTAGGGCAAAAGAAAACTTATAATTAGTTGGACAGTTTTGCTCTTTAATGACAGAAGATCTTTGACTAGAATGACATTTTCAAGCAATGAGAAGAAGCTTGTTAAAGGAAAAAAAAAAATTAAAAGCCCCCAAAGAAATCTTGATGCATTACTTGATTTGATATACTACAACTCATTATGTTAGTGCTGAAGCAGTTTTAAAGCCTGGGGGTGGGCTGAGGGAAATACATATCACAGCCTATTAGATAGCATGAGGAACACAGCTACTGACGATACTGTTTTTTTGTTAATCTCCGAGCTCAATGTTTGCTCTAAGAACCATTCTCAGTTTGCTTAACGCCCTTGCAGATTTAGCCAAATCTTTTAAAAAAATGGAACAGTAGAGATATGTTAGCACCAACCCCGTTCCACGCATATTTTTTATGTCAGCTCTACTCTCTTCTTTCTCGAGTTTGCTTTTCCCAGGAAGAGTCTCTGCTAACTTAAGCACTCCATCTGCGTAACCAGCTTTTGGGCATCCTTCCCCTTCTTGGTCCTCCCTCAATCCTGCCTTTAAATTAACTCATAGTAGGCTGCTGTGACCAACTCCATCCCACCTGTCTTTGAATTGCCCTGCCCTTGCCTTTCCGTGTGCTGAGTCTGCTTCATTCCTTCTCCCAGTTTATGCTACAGGACACCCATACTGATCTCTAAGTTTTTTGTAATATGTTTTCTGAACAAGGATGGAGCAAGCGCTACCACACACAGCATTGCGTACAGCATCGTGACTCGCTTCGTGCTTCTCAAACTGAAGGTAGCACTGGACGGAGAATCTCATTCTAAGAAGTTGAAGATTATCTCATGATCTTCAAAATGACAACCATTAATCAAAATACTTTGTCTGGACTATATTTTGCAGTAATAAGTTTGCGGGGGTTAAATTATGCACCACTAGGGAAGGGCTCCTGATTCTCAAGGACTATTTTCAGGCACAAGCAATATCATGCTCAGATCTAACACAGAATCTTCCAAGTCAAAACAACTTTGGCACCATCCCTAATACCCCTTCTCAGGTCTTGTAGGCACTGGTTATGAAGAAAGGGGTAAGGTGCATGAAGCACGTGTCTCTGAAGAGCAGGCACAAGTTCAGAAAATCAGACTAAGAGAAAAGGGTCATCGAGCTCAGTTACTGCAGAAATATGAGCATACTCTGTCACTAAAGACACGTTCAAGAAAGGAAATGGAAATACTGTGCTGACAGAATAAGGTAAAAATCTGATGGAGGCTACCAGTATTGGTGAGCAGTTAGGACCCAAATTACTAATAGCTAAGAGCAGAAATTTAGTGATTTAGACAAAAATGACTGGAGTGAATAAAAATTATGAAAACAGAACATATATGCAGTGGATAGACCTGAAGTATATTTCACTAAGAACACTATCTTAATATCCATAACTTAACTCCATAAACTATTTTTCAATAAACATTCTATGAGAAAAATGTTACAAAGTCAAATACAGAAAGGAGGAAGGCTTATAGACAATCAATAGAACCAAAGTTTGAAAAATAATGAGTGTGTGTTTCCTAACAAAATGAATGAGGACTTCACATGACCATAACACATAAAACCTCCTTCAAGTCAGCTTCATCGTCACACCAAAATTGACATAAATGAAAAAATACAACAAAGAACAAATGCTGCTATGAGTTAAAAATGTTTAACATCCTCGCACACATAGAAGAGCAGGTTGCATTACTGCATGTAGTTGCACGAACACAGAGTTACAGCGACTAAACAGCCCTGGAGCTGCCGTAGAACCTTAATTTTGCTACTTCCAGGATTTTGTTATTTGCTTACAGGTAACATTTGTGCAGGGTCATGAGATCCAGACCCATAAGCACACCCGTTGTGTGTGAGCGCGTCGTGCTCAGCACAGCTGCTGCGAGTGACACTACCCAGACCTTGCATGCTTACCCTCCCAAACGTTTTTTTTTTACCTCAGCCTCTATACACTTGACCTTGATACCTAAGGACCCTATTCTTCCCTGAATACCTCACGTCTCTGACATTAAACAAGGCTGGATTTTTGCCAAAGTGCATGAATCTCTGGCTGCTGTTTTTGCCATACCATATGATACAAGCCAATCAAAATAAACACAGATAAGCACCAAGTAAGTAAAGGCAACAGTTCTCAAGTGGCTGCCTTCAGCACCTTCAGCTGAATTGTAAATTCCACAAGTAAATAATGATTCAAAATTATTCATGTAATAAAGCAACGCTGCAAACCGTACTCTTTCATACTGCATAAACATTCTGTAAAGGATTGGGCATTCTTCTGCCAGCACAGAAGAAGACAGACAGAAGTCCCCAGATCAAAGTATCTTACTTGACTTCTAGTTTAAAGGTAAAATTTTAAAAAGAAAATTTTGAACAAGTGTATTCTGTATTATTAATGAAGTATCACATAAATTTTACCAGAACCAAGCAAAGTGAACTATAGGATGAGCCAAACAGGCAGTTTTCTTATTCTCAACTTCACTCAGAAACTGGGCTATCTTAGTCTTAACAACAGATCATATCTTTCTGCAGGTTCTTCAACCCACATTTTACTTTTATATCTAAGAGATTCTTCTTGGCCTGATCTACAAAGGAGAGGGGAGAAAATGGGCTGAAAAAATTCCCTTGAGATTTAGAAATAGGTAACTATTGCTCTCCTCTCCGTTCCCACACATCAGTTGGAGAAAAGAGGGCCGCTGATGTCTGCAGGAGGAGAAAGGAAATAAGAGAATGTCTTCTACGCTCTAAGGTTTGGACCAGAACTTGCTGGTACAGCTCCTTGGGGATTACAACTGCATCAACTTCCCTCCTGCTTAATTCAGAGTCAGCTTTTGCCAAACTGCAGTGCTCGTTTCTCATGTTGCAATTATCCATAAAATACTCAAAGTGCTCTTCCGTAGAGAGTTAATTTTGGAAAATCATGATTCAACCAAATTCAGCTTTAGAAAAAAGGTCTCGGATGTATTTTGACTATGCATTTTCCAGTTTGCACATTTTAAAATGTTCAAGGAAAGATTCAGGAACAGAGAATCATATTGTTTAGAAGGGACATAAGTGGTCATCGGGGTCAACCTCCTGCTCAAGGTGTATCTCACTATAGTAGGTTGCTCAGGATTCATGTTCACTTGGGTTCGAGTATCTCCAAGGGCCTTTCTCTGGACAACTTGTTCCAACCTTTTGGCTTCTCTGAGGGAGACATTATTTTTCTTTATACCAAGTCATAAATTCTCACGTACCACCTACTGTCCATTTCCTCTTGCCCTTCTACCATGCAACTCTGAGACAAATTTGTCTCCATCTTTCCTGCTAGCAGGTAGTTGTAGACAACAAAGTCTCCCTGAAGCCTTCTCTTTCCCAGGTGGAATGAATCCAGCTCCCACAGGCTCTTGTAACCGGCCCTGCGCTCTAACCCCTCTCCACCCCAGGGGGTCTGTTTCGGTCGCTCTAGGGCGTCACTGCTTAATGTACGCTAACTTAGGCGTACAAACCAAAACAGTTTCACAAGTGCCAAACAGGCAAGGAATAACCAACTTAACCTGCTGGTTATACTTGTGGAAATGTAGCCCATGATGTAGTGGCCTTTGCTGTAAGAGTGTGCTGAGTTTGTCAACTCAGGTTCAACTTGCTGTCCACCAGGACCCTAAAGGTCTTATCCACAGTGCTGCGTTCTATCTATTCAGCTCCTGGCCTATCCTGCTGCTTCAGTTATTCCTCCCCAGGGCCAGGACTTTGTGTTTGCTTTTGTTTACTTCGATCAGTTCATTTTTCCTAAGGGCCTAAAGAGTCCCTTTTTAGGTAGCCGTCCTGCCCCCAGCATATCAGTAGGTCAGTAGTTTAGTTTAAATTACAAAGCTTCTGAGAGTGCAAAGTCATCCAGGTCACGGATTTTAAACAGGATTGGACACAGTAAGAGTCCCTGAGGGGTCCCTGCCATGGGTAAAGGGCCATCAGCAGAACTTGGCACCACTGATCAAAAACCTTTTGAGCCTGACAGTTCCATTCATCTTGCTGCCCACTTACCCAGATCTTATTTCACCAGTTTGGCTATAGGGAAGACTACGTGAGACTGCTGCCTTACTAAAGTCAAAGTATCTACTGCTCTTCCCTTATCCACAGAGCTGTTCATCTTATTATAGAGGACTATTAGGTTAGCCAAGCATGATTTTCCCTTGGTGAATCCACGCTAGCTATTCCATACTATCACTGTATCTTTCACATGCCTCCAAATGGCTTTAAGGTGAGTTTGCTCCAACACTTTCCTGGAGACTGGGACAAGGCTGACCTTAGTCTTCCTCTTCTTTAGGGTGGGTAGAACAGTTATGTTTTTCCAATTATCAGGAAACTCTCCTGGTTACCACGACCTTTGAAGGATGATAGAGAGCAGCCTTTCAATTACATCAGTCACCTACCTCAGCATCCTGCAATCCCACAGACCAGCACCCTACAGTCCTGCAGATTTGTGTACATCCAAATGGCATCCAATGGTACATCCAAATGTGTACTTGTTTTGCATTTGCTAATAAGGAGTTCCTAATTTCTAACACTGCATCTTATTCTGAGAAAGGCTGAATTAACCTCACACAAGAGATGAAGTTAGTATCCTAAAGCATGAGGAGAGGTGCTCATGCATTTGTCATGGTGATGAGTGTACTACAAATACATTTATATGACTGAATAAAAGTTCATACTCTTAGGAATAATCTGTGAGATGAATTTCAACTCTTGGCATAAGTGTCTTACTGCACAAAGGCCACACAATACGCTTAGTTTATGCATCAAATATAAACTTGGTTTCACTGCTATAATATATTGTTAAGGAACCTGCCTTCACTTAGCATATTCCTCCAACTTTTTTTGTTTTCCTTCAGCCTTCCCAAATGAGTACTTTTTGCTCAGTGCATTGCAGGTCTGCTGATGAGCTTCATCTAGCGTATGGAGTCCATCAAGAAGGAGGCAGAGATGCTACATCAGAAACAAAACACTGGGGGAGCACCAGATAGGGAACCAAGTCTCCTGTTCAGTACCCAAGACAACACATTGCACTGAAGCACATAACGTAGCTGTGAAGCTCAGGACTAATGCTGCAAACCTGAACTTAACCTTTCAGCCCATACCCTGTCCAAAAACAAAAAAAAACCCCAAACAAAACAAACCCAGTAGATGTGGAGCCACTGCTGCATGAGAAGGTTGTAAGTAGTTGGAGAAAACTAATTTCTAATTGGAATAGATGGTGGAACTTTAAGAAAAATCTCCAAAGCAAACAGAGGAATGGAAGCCAAGATCTAGAAAAAAAAAATTGACTTAAGATCTGGCATTATTCATAGAGTGGAGTTCAGCACCTCACAGAAACAACAACACTTTGTTGGGAGCCTAAAATGCATGCCCAAAATGTAGAAGGTGATTTGGTATCTATCTGTCTGCCTTGCAATTTTGAAAGAATAAAATCTAATAGAAAACTTCCTCATTATTTAATGAACTTGCACCACAAAAACCATTCACCCACAGAGAAGGAGCAAAAGGAAAGGTCCAGAAGAACAGCTCATATCACAGGGCTTTTACATGCAGTTTCATTCTTTGCTGACAGTCACAAAGGATATGAACCCACCACCACACGCCAGCAAGGCCTGTCACAAGAACACCAGTTTGGAGTTCCTACTGCCACATGCGAGCAGCTCACAGAGGAAACAGCTTCCTGGCAGAAACATCACTCATTCTTACAGAGGAAGTGAGGGTGTCATGAGCACATGTACTGATGAGTTTACGAAGAGTGAGATTAAGTGAATCCTAGTGTGGAGATTCTGTCTCCACTTCCTTTCAGATGACTCAGATTAATCTCTGTTGCAATCCCAGTGCTCTCTGGTTCTGTAAAGGTCATGGTACACAGTCTCTTTTTAGAGCATATTAAGCAAAACCAGGTCAAGTGCAGAGATGTGCAATTTATTTATCTAGATACCATGAAATACAGATGGGTTGACTTCTGTCTCACCTACAACATATTAGAAGTGCTCATGTGCAACAAATCCTTCAATTATATCCAGAGAGACTTAAGATCGTAACCTGCAGTAAGCAGTGAATCAGCTGCAATTATACCTATAAGTCAGAATCTCATGCATCAATTTCAGCTTTCACATTTACTGTTAACAAGAAGTGCAATTACATATTGAAACATTTCATTTATTAAATCAATGCTCCTTCTATGCTCTCCTTATACTCTTAAATTTCACATTACAATACGATTAGTTTGCACGTGTAACCACATAGCCCTGTAATACAGTGATGCCATTGCTAGTAACAGGCCATAAGCTTTGTACTAAGTTTGCAAGCCCTCAGTACTGAGGCAGATCAGCCTTGATCTGACAGAACTTTTCTTGACCAGACTGCAGTTTTGGATTACTTAGTTGAGCTGTTGCACAAGTTCTTCTTACTGACCAGGCATTTATGGCTGATTTGCTTTACTTCTGTTTATTTTTGTATGGTACAGCCATGATTTTATACAAGTAGCCATAAACAGCAGTTATGCTATGTAGAATAAAATTTATAACCCTGCAGTGAAATTCCCTTGTTCAGTTTGCATCCCTAGCAGGTGACTGTATCATAATGCATGTGCTGTAGATCCCCAAAATCTCATTAACAACAACATTTGCTATTAAGACATTCAACAATTCCTTGTTTTTCTGAAAAGGTAATACCTATCACAACTACTTGGAAAAGGAAGGGCTTTTTGAAATAATCAAATTTTAATTTCAATTATAAACTTTGTCTACAATCCTGATGCAAGGACAGGTACCCAGTTCTGCATCCTCAAAATATTTGTGGTTCTATTAATTCCCCTGAGAATATTTACTTGATAGCATGGCTTGCCTTTATACCAATATGGATCACATGCACTGGCTGGAGTTAAGTGGATAATTCCCTCCCATGCTTGTACCCATCCCATCAATACAGAGCAACTTGAACCGTATTCAAAAAGTAAAAGCAAGCAATACAAGTAATTATGAGCCCAAATCAATGTTCTACTATGGGCATTTAAATTTATTTCCTAATCGATAGTGTTTTGAGGAAGGGATGTGCATGTGTAAGAATGTGCATTCAGCTCCAAAATCCTCTCTAAATGGCATCACCAATGAAATACCTACCACAGTCCTGCAATGCCTCCTATCTCAAACACTTAGTTCACTAAGAAATCTGTCTCTCACTTCATTCATGCCCTATACCCTTTCTTAAGGGTGCATTTCAGCAGATCACTTGTATCATACTAAAGGTATCTGTGTGTGAGCATAGATAGAAAGAGAAGTCAGCATGGATTTTTTGCACCAACCACAGAACTGGAAAAACAAAGATGCATCAAAGGAATTACATCTAAAGACTCTTATGCTGCTTTTGCACGGCACCTTCTTTCTGAGGCTGCAGTGTGCTCTACTGAATTCAGCCTAGCAGCACCACAGAGGAGCCTACCTTGCACTGCTATGTTTACTTTTACAGGCAAAGAAAGCAAGACTTTGAGAAATATAAAACTTAAACTTTATCCAAGCACTGGGAAGAGCTCAAGCTCAACTACCATTTAGATTATGAGCTCTTCTGCACAGAAATCAAGAGCAAGTTTCAGACACACTAGTGTGTCTGTAGACATTGAGGAAGAGCTTGTGTGGCAAAGGCACACGGTGGTAGTTTCAATAGCTCTGATATCTCCTATTCTTACAGCATGTAAACAAACCCACAGTAGTTTTTCCAGAAGTACCTGTTAGCACACAAGTAATCTTAGGCACTTTGCCAAAGCACATCACAAATAATCTGGTCTCCAGCTAAGCCTATAACCGGAGGCTTTCTGGCTGTTTTCTGTTCTGGCTTTGGTAGCACATTTTTCTCTCTTCTTCCCCAGCCCCCTTTACTCATTATTTATACCCTGGTATCCTTTCCTTCACTCTCCAATTCTATTTTATCCTGCTCTTTTCACTGCCACATGTTTCTTCCTCTGTAGATTATGATTCTATCTCAACTTTTCTTCTTGTGATTCTGTGCAAATACTTACACCTGGTTTTCTGTGGTGGCTACACCTCCTTTGGAAAACGAGCGGCTTGGAAGCGTCAACTAAAAAAACCATTAAAACAAAATTCAGACTGGAAAGGATTTTATAGCTTGGATGAAGTTATAGATCAGATTAATTCCAGCAGGATTGGTCAGTGTACAGTGGCAATGAAACATTTATTTATTTTTAAAGCTTGTGTTACTAAACATTGATTAAAATTGAATGATAAAGAACTCTCTCCAGCCCCAACCTCACAACTTTCAGGTACCAATGATTCTGTATGGATTTACTGTGCTGCCTGCCCTGCTTTTCCATAAGACCATTTTTGTTCTTTCTGTTTGTGTTTAAATGCAGTGCAATAGAGAAAATCTGCCATACTATTTTTTGATACAAGAAACAAACATAGCCTAAACCATATTTTTTAAAAAGTTTTGTGGAAAAAACCATATATTTTAATTAGTTTAATTTTATCGCTTAATTGACTGTATTGACAACTTAAAAAAAATATCAACTTATTTGGACCATTCTTACATGGCAAGCATGGCATAAGAAACATTCTTCTGGACACAGAAAACCATAAATTCACTCCTATATGCTGTATTTCTACTAGCTGCTCTCATAACACAAGTGGCCCCTGTATGTATAAAATTAATCCTGACCACACCTACCATTTGAAAATCATAGCAAATCCTTTTCATGTAGTTTATATTTTGGAGCAGGTCTACTAAATGTTATTCTTTAACTTCCATCTATGCAGCAGAGACTCCCTCATAACTTTTTTTTTCTGCCTGTAGCGCCATTCTTGGATGATTCAGCTCACCAGCAATTTTCACATGGAGGAAATAGACCTTTCTTCCCTATTATAAATCAAGGTGAGAGATAAGGCAGTACTGTTTAAATATACAGAAAAGTACATTAGAGAAATATAATTCCAAAGACTCTACAAAAGTCAAGTAACAAAAACAACTCAAAATTTGGAGAGAGGAATGGGATTAGGACTTAGAGCATGAACACTATTTTCTTTTTCCAGACAGGAGGAAAAAAAAAAAAAAAGTCAAAGAAATAAGCCTATAATTGATAAAGGGTTTTTTTATGAATTCCAGTGGACATGCATAGTGTTATCTTAGATTAGAGTCTCAAATATATCAGAACATGAAGTTTTCATGAAGATTTACAGTTCTGACAGTTTGGATTCTCCAGACCTTCCCCTTCTCGAGGCTGCGAAATTATACATTTATTTTACTGTGAAACAAAAGTCACATGGCTAGAAAACACATCAATTAATGAAATTTACATAAAGCACTGCCTGTTAGGTCACAGACAAAAAAAAATCCTGATGGATATACTGGGCTACATCAAAATTTCTCTTTCATTTTTACTCAAGAGAAATTGTGTCTCGGCTGGGCACTGCTTGTTTTTGTGCTTAAGTGGGTCAGTAAACAGAAGCTTAGTCACATTGCTGAGGTGGAAGGATAAATACATACGCCAGCACAAAGCAGGGGGTTAAACATGCTTTTAGCACGTCTCACAACTTAAATCCAACCCAAGCCAGCACCCAAACTGCCCACGTGTACCTTGGCTTTTTCCATGTGCTCCCTTGCATCTGGGCTGGCACTCATACGGCCACACAGTAAAATCGCTTATTTTATCTCGTTTCCCCCCCAGTTTCACATCGCACCACTTCAATCAGTTCACTCAGTGGCCACAGTAAGGTTGGCTCCACAGAGAAAAGAAAACATCCTTTTCAGCAGCCGCACAAACAGATGCCAGATTAAACTTGCTGCAGAATTTGAGTCAATTCTCCATACACATTCTTATTATTTACAATGGCTTAATATATGCCACATCTTTAAAGAGAAAGAATTTGGCTGTGCCTGTCATACAGTAGAGCTTTAGCAATGAAAATTTCTATGTATATATGTAATTAATAATAAAAATTAGCTATTTAATTAAAAAGAAAAGCATTAAATTTCAGAAAAAAAAATGGTATTAGCGCTGTTGCCTTATAGATGGTTAACAAATAACCTCAACCTGTGCTGCTGCAGCTATTTATCAGAGAATTTTGCAAAATAAGTTGCCTTGATGCATTTAGCAGAGGAAAAATACTGGGAATATGCACATTCTGTTTCTTTTTTAACATACTGTAGGTTACTTATACTGTTGATTATACAAAATACTTACAAAAGGGCAAAGCCAAACACCATTATGAACATCTTAAACAACAGAATTATGGCAATAATAGAAAATCTGTCAAATCAAGGCACAGTTTTCCAGGTTATCCAAGCTCTATGATAAGCTATAGCAAACTGAGGAGAGAAAATACAAAAAGTAGTCACAGTCAAGAGTTACAACAATAATATCTCTTATTTCATTATATTCTTACTTTTGTACAGTACAGAGAGACTTCAGTGATAAATATTCAACCATAAGACTAGGAATCATTCTACAGAGTTTCCTAGGTAGCAGCTTCTCTAGGACAAATATAGCGCATATCTTCATTCTGAATTTGTAGAAAATCTCACAGAGAACCGTGGGCAGAAAAGTACTTCCCCCTCCACAGACAGGAGATTGAAGTAACCTGAGCTGACTTTAGCCCAATGTAAATTATGAGCACAATAAAAGAAAAAGCAAATACAAAACATCTCTCAGAGGAACGGCTAAGGAGTAATACCTCTAAGGATCAAAAGAGGCTGCCTGCTATCTCTAGAACCAGCTGGGGAGTGAAAAGGGAAGGGGAGGGGAGAGGAGGAAAGGCTCCTCATCAAACTTATATATCAGGATGTAGGCTAACCTCAAAACACTACAGGAGAAAAATTCTTTGCAAAAAGCTTCCCAAAGTTTTTAATACACCCAAGAAGCTATTTCAAGACAAAGTAACTAGCTGTTGGAGCTAAAAACGCCACCTCCCCCCGCCAAAAAAAAAAAAAAAAGAGAAAAAAAAGAAATAACCCTACTCACTAGGAGAGAGAGAAAAGAACGTGCAAGTTCCACCACCAAACTTCTAGAGAATATAACGATACAGAATATAAATATACAGCTCCCAACAAGCTGCATCTGGTAGTCTCTGCTACCTCTTCCACATTTGAAGAGCTGGAGAAAGGTTGTTAAAAGGTAAAACACAAAAGCAAGGAATCTGTCAAATGAAGGACAGTTCTTATTTATAAACTCTGTGATAGATGAAAGTAGAAAGAGTTTAGTATACTTTAACTATGGAATATTACTAAAACCATTTGATTTAATTTATGTTGTGCTTGTCTTCTTTCTAATATCTTATAAAAGACATAGTCTCATTTACATCAAATCCATCATTACAGCCTCAAAAATTTATTCTAGGAATTTTTATGCAATTTGAAATAACTTTGCATTTAAAAATATACACATGTACTTGCATTTTTTTGATCCACATTTCTTTGCCACAAGCCTGAATTTAGAGCTTAGTTGAGTATGTTTTTGCAAAAAAAATGAAATCGGCATGGGTTACTCACTTGAGAATCTGCTCGGGTTTTTCAAATGGATGTAAGCATTTCTAAGCCTGATGACACCACAGCTGAGCTGCTGATGTCACCTGTGCTGCCTTGGCAAGCACGGTCTGTCACTGCAATCATTGTCTGTGTGGCCTGGCTGACCGCAGCGCTCTGGGGAAGCACGTGATCAGGACCTTGTTTTCAGCTGTGTTTATCATATAAAATATTTGTAACACAGCAGATCAAGGTTCTAAATTTCCTGTTTTCAGTAGCTTCCTTCAATTGAGCTCAGTCAGTGAATTCACACTTTCAAAGGCTGCGCCTTCAGAATCTAGGTCTCATCATTGCAATAAGGAAAACTGTATTTATAAGAAAACTCACTTCAATAAGTATGCTAGGTAAACCAGGCTTTAGGTAAATTAGAGAGGACCCAACCTCAGTAGCTTACTAGTTGTCTATTCCACATATTGCAATATAAATTTCGAGGTTATAATAATAACAACCCTCAATGGAGAAACTGTTGGCTGTGAGAATATATTCTAATTTTTTCAAATGTTGCTCAAGTTGGCCAAGATGTTGTCCCATAGTGAGAAGAGGCAAGCATGGCCGGATAGAATTCAATACAGTATTTCACAGTATGGCCCTAAAAGCCAATAAATGAGATCCCCTTCAAGTTTGATTTGTGGTATTATTAGGAAAAGCCAATATATGCAGTTGGTGACAGGAATGTATATGAGCTACAACAGCGCAATACATACATAGCATATATTCAAACCATACAATTCTTTTGAGCAGCACATCTCTCAATCACTTTCAGATAATGTGGATACTTATTATAAATGTTCAAGGGTTTTGTTTTTCTATTGCTAACCTCAAAAGCGGGAAAGCATTTGCATTTTAAAGAGAAAGCTCTACTAGGTGAAGGTTCTGTTTGAATATTTGCATGCATTTTAATGAGTCAGTTCTAAGGCTTTTTCAGTCGTTAGAAAAACTGTCATGTAACTGAGATAGGCTGAAGTTGTGGCAAGCCACAGGGTCTGTCAGTTCCTAGGAACTCAGTCTCTAGGGGGTGGAGGTACTGCATCCTTTACCTTATGTAATCCATGCAACAAAATGACTTTTTTCTTTCTCTTCTTTTATAGTTAGGAATGAGGATGCTTTTTATTTTGGGAGACTGAGCATTTTATTACCCATTTCATAGCTTAGGAAACCTCTCTTTATTATTTGCATGTCACACCATGTGTCTGCTTCATAATCTGAGTGGCACACAAATGACCAAATAAGTGCCAAACCCTGTAAACATGACGGCACAAAGACTTTTAAGACTCCTATAAAACGGCACAAAGACTTTTATTGCCTTGAAAATTCTTTTTGATTCAAAGAATGCTGGGGACAAAATGCTCTGTAATGACAGTACAGGACATGCTTTTGTCTCACCAGAGAGAAATAAATTTTAAAACGAACTATGAGAAAGCCTGTAAAAAGAGAAAAGCACCTAGTGAAGCAAATGAGAACACTCCCACTGATTTAATTAAAATTGAAGTGGACCCTCTTTACTCGTTATCAGTTGATAGTAGAGACTCTTGTTTGTATCCAGTACTACTGAAAACCACAAGTACTTTTACTTAAGTCTCCACAGAACTTTGTACATCATGCAATAATCTACTTCAGTGAGTCAAATCAGAACCATTCTGTGTGTTTGACCAAGGCTGTTTGACCAAAGCCTTGGTTTTAAAGAAGTTTTGGGAGAGGGAATTTTCCATGTCATTTTGATCCTGGTGGATGAAATTTAGGGTGCACACTATGTAGAACTTGGGCAGTGCTGTACAGGCATGAGTGGAGCATAAAGCACTTGAATCTTTGGGGAGAACCTGTGGCACGCTGTCAGTAATCCTTTTGTGAACTGTGCTCACCAGGCCGGCTGATGCCATTTGCTTATATACGATGTCAGAGATCGCATAGCAGCAAAGAGAGGGTTTAAATGGATTTGATGGGTTCAGTACTGCAAATTTTACAAAACCCCTGGCAAGCAGGGCTACTATTAACTGTTTGAAGAGACAGTGTAGGATCAAAGTAGGGGAATACCTGACCAGTGCTTGTAAGGGACAGCACAACAAGGGACACCATTTCCTAGTCAGCCTGGTGAGATGATTAATTCATTCAGCATTTTACTAGCAGCCTGGAAGAGTTGTGGGTCTGAATGTTTCTCATGTCTAACTATGCCACGTCATTCATAACTCCCAGGTAACAAGTGACAAATCAATCGTTCTTGCAAGCACGTCTCAAATAGCCTGATATAACAGGACAAGAGGTTCTTCTCTTATCAGCCTGCCTGTGATCCCTCATAAAAGTGAGTTCCTCATCTGCCTCTGAGATTCTGAAGTTTTCACTTTCTTTTCCTACAGATAAGAATATTCAAGGGTTTCTCTTTACAATCAGATACAAATATCACACTGAAAATCTGAGGCAGATATAAAAATGGCATGCTGCTCTGGAAAATGTTTAGTATATTACCAAGCCTTAGGACATATGCAGAAGATAGGCTTGAAAAATCTCTGCATGGGATTTTTTACAAGATTTTTTTACCAAAAGTATAAAACAAATGGAAATGTGTATGTGTCTATGATAATGTATACATGTTTTACGTCTATCCAACCACTGTGATGTCACTAAAGATATCTCAAGTATCTGGCTTGCTTATTTCCCTCTTTCTTCTTCATGACTATTATGTCTAGATCCCTTTTCTTCCTCTGCTATTCTATTTTCTGTTAGGAAGGAGTACATGTGAATTATTTAATATGAAGTATTTTCAATAGAAATTCTTTCAACAGTATTGCTTTCCACAAGCAGGTCTCCAAAACATTTGTTCCTGAAAATCAAACAGAGCTATAATTAATATACGAGAAATGCCCCAGGATACATTCTTGTCTTTCTGCACTGCAAACAAGGCATTTGTTTTATATAAATATACACATTTCATAGGTCAGAAAGAGAATGTGGAATTAATAGGAGATGTTGCAGGGAGGAATTTGAGCCAGACACATTTGTATACATGAGAAAAGCTAAAAAAAAAACAGGAAAAGGATTTCTAAAATTTGTTTCCGAGTACACTGAAAAGAATAAATTTTCATTGTATTGTTCTGCTAAACCATTCTGTCCTTTTCCCTGAGATAAGATATTGGTGGTGGATGGCTATGGGACATGTCATGTCACATAAAATTTACAATTATATTTATAAACTGATTTTTTTTGCAGTTTTTCTTCAGAGAAACAGTAAAAATCTTTTTTTTTTTTTTTTTTTTTTTTTTAAATAGCAAAGATAGCTGTACTAGCACAGGAATGACTACCATCAAGCAGAGAAGGCTTATTCAGAAGCCCATGAGAAATCTCTGATAGTAAAGTGCACCTGGGATTTCAGGGGAAAATTCTGAAATTCTCCAGTAATTAGTTAAGGAGAAAAATCTGTTTTGGGGAAAAAAAATATTTTTATCTGTGCAAATATTTATCTGAAATATATGAGCTCCTCTTCAAATTTAAAGGAATGAGATTTTGAATTTGTTTCTGTGACATGTGACATACTACTTTATCTTTTTAAGCATTCATTTAGAATGAGAATACCATCAGCAATTACTTTATTTACTATCCTGTTAAGCTTCTGACCTCAGTTATCTTGTGACAAAGAGGTCAAAAAGGAATCATATTTTCATATAGTTAATATGCACCTCAGACAGTTCACAGCTCTTTATAGATACTAGAACTTGAAAACAAATTCTTAGCAAACCTGCAGCCTCTAAAGTCCACCTCCTCCAGATGTCCCATATAAAATGACAAGAAGAAACAGAGAGCTTATGAAGCAAATGGAAAGTGTTAGAAAAAGTTATTTTAATCTTACCAGGACTCACCTACCTCTCCTGCTCCTGTGGAGTAACAGGTTGTATGTGTGAGTATATGTCTATATACCTATATATCTGTATATTCATATATTTAAACAGGAAATAACCTGCAGGTTATATGAATCATCTTCCCAAATTACTCAATCTTGATCTCAAAAATCTCTTCATCAGGCAGCTTTCTGTATGTCATACACCTCATAATTCTCATAATTTGTTTCTGAGCACGCTTTATTTCTTCATTCTTTTTGTGATTGAATCTACAGAGAATTTCCCACTGATTTCCAATGGGATACTTGTGTGCTCTACATCCTGCTCATTATTCATCTTACCAAGTTTGTTTTCTTTAACTGGTGCTTTCAATTGTGCTGTCCACAATGATAATTACTATTTAATTTTTCTGTGACTCCTCATGCACTGACACCTTGCAGCAATCCACAAGTGAAGATTTCTTAAGCAGCAGGTTTGCAATTTGTGGATTTCAAACTAGAGGGGAAAAGAAGTGAAATGATTTGCCTTCAGTTTTGCAGTACATCTCCAGCGCACGTCTGTATTAAGTTTTAGCCTCTGGGCCAAACAAATAGGTAAGAAGAATCTTTACCATCAAAAGTAAAACATTTTCCTGAAGTAAATGGCCTAGATTAATTAAATACTTTCTTCTCTATTTTATATATAAACTACCAATATTTATTATGAGATTATATATTTCAAACAAAACGTTTGCTTTTGTTTCTTAGTTTCTTCATCAAAAACTGAGACAATTTTTAGGAATATTAAGTTAAAATATGACCTCTTTTATGTCATACTTTATTCTGATGTTCCAGTTCTCAGTCAAGCAGAGATCAATGGACCTCAGGTAGTTTCAGAAAATCTAAAACTGTATTGTTTTATTGTCTACTTAAGAAGTAAAGGCAAGAGAGAGGCTTAACATAACTTTGAAACCAAGAATAGTTCCTGCACAACTGAAAAGTGCTTCTGATACCTTGAAGGTGATATTCTTGACACCTCCAAAAGTGCCAGTGGAATTCAAACACTAATCAAGGGAAATGTGAATTGCAAAACTGGAAAATTTCTTTGCAGTGAAATTATACAGGAGATTATTACAGTGTAACATTGAAATTAGACACCTCTGCCTTTTTAGCTAAATCATTATGTGGGGCAACCTATATTGTAGACTAATTGCCTCTGGAATTAAGCCAAGCAGAAGAAAGATAGGCACACTGGTGCTAAAATGAGTTTAAGCACCTCTGCTCATATATTGACTCTAATGATGGTGAAAATCATAGAATCTTATTATTTATGTTGTAGAAGCCTTGTTGCCTAATGGACTGATTCTGTTCTGATGCCAAGTGCAAAACAGTCATTAACAGAAGCAGATGCAACTCCTCTTACATGGAAGAACTCCATTGTAAATCCTGAAACCTTTTCTGTGTTAGAAAGCAAGCCACGCTTCTTTCACTAAGCCATCTAGAACATAAGCAAAAGGGCTAAAATACATAAAATAGAAACTCTTAAAGTGTTTTAAGCTAGCCATATAGATTTCAGGAACAAGGTCAAGACTGAGTAATTTAAGAAGTTATAATATATCAAAAGACCTACAGCTGTGTTGACAACAGATATTCTCCACCCATATTAAAGGCAGAGTATTTCATGATTGGGGCAGTCTATCAGTGTGTATAGTGTCAGCTATTGGTAGTTACCTCAACTGAGTCTATGCTTGGAAAAATCACATCCTCATGCATCTGAGTCATCTTTTATTTTGTCCTAGATATCTTCTATTGACCGTCCTCACAGCTATTGAGCTAGACAGACGTTTGATATAATACAACAACAGGTCATTATTCTGCTAAGAAAATGTACCCTACAATTTTTAAGAAAATGAATCGTCTGTCCATGTTTTCCCCTTCTGGAAAAAAATAACTGCATTGTAAGCAACGGATGTTTCAGTATATGACTATGCTGAGCAGTGCCGAGGAGAATGAGACCTGAACTAGCTGAAGAACTGGAAGCAGAATAGCCTTGATCTAATTAGTGTTATTGTATTGTGAAATAAAGATACATCCTCACGGTGTTATCCTGTAAATTTTGTTATATTTGATAGCTATTTCCAGTAGCATTCTTAGATGCTTGAGAGATGATTCTAAGAACTGATCTTGTTCATAGTAAGTTCTAGTTCACAGACATCATTAAAAAGATGTCATAAAATTTTTTAGAGAGTTATGACCTACTTCTGTATCTAGGAAATTAATTGAAGATAGATGAAGAACTGGTTAACATAATTTAATGAAACTTCTCCAGACTTCAAATATGTCCTGCAAAAGAGTCTACATGATAAACAAAATAATCTTGAGATGACAACACCACTATATTAAAGAGAAGGCCAAAGAGCAATTAAATGCTCAAGAAAAAAAAAAAAACACAGCACACGTTTTCACAGTTAAACTTTTATTATTTAATGTACACCAATAGCCTGAAAAGAACTAGGCTTGTAGTGAACCTACTTATTAAAATTTGCAGACAACACTAAGTTATTTAAGTTAGAGGTCAGAGGGGTTGACAGAAACTTTAGAGAACCCTAGTTCAGACATTGTACTCATCAACATAATAAATATTACACTTCACACTAGAAGGGAAAGTTCAGGCTTCTCTCACATCTCAGGCTTCTAAATTTATGGAAGCAACTCCTACAGCAGGTCTTGAAACCACTATAGATTGCTTGATGTGTAAATGCAGCTGGGAGGCTAATAAGAAGCTGGGTTACATGAAGACTAATGGGGTAATTACGCTGGCATATAATGCCTCTCTATAATTAACGACATGACCTCATTTGGAGTATGTAGTTCTGATCACCTATCTCTAAAGGGACATTGCAGAAGTTAGAGTAGTTCTAAGGACTTTGGAAAGTGCAATCAGTGGATAAGAAATGTTCGTATATGAAAAGAGATGGAAAAATTAGGACCGATCACTTCAGAAACAGAAGAAAGGGATATTATAAAAATAAATTACATTTTTAAAAAATTATGGAGAGAACAGATCATACATTTTCCTTCTCCTTGTCTCACAATACAAGCAAACAAACACACAATGATTTTAAAAAGCTATGGATTAAATATTGATTCTAGGAGTCAGTTTTCCATTTATTACATGTAAACTTTGGAACTTATTGCCGTAGGAAATGAGTAAATACAACAAGATTCAAAAAGAGATTGACCCTTTTAATGGATATCGAGAGTATATTATGCAAA
Organism: Eudromia elegans; assembly: GCA_003342815.1. NCBI lineage: Eukaryota > Metazoa > Chordata > Aves > Tinamiformes > Tinamidae > Eudromia > Eudromia elegans. The sequence goes on along the minus strand of PTEX01000255.1, from coordinate 210,826 downwards.
TACAGTGGCCAGAAGCAGCAGGACGCAGTATTACCAGTTGAGGGGACATGCCACTTTTGTAATGGAAGACATCTCCACATGGCACGTGAGGGGCCGTGCCAGAAGGTGTGTTGGGTTCCTTAGTTGGTGCATTCCAGGCATTGATTGCCTAGAGAAAGCCCAGCAAAAGGCTCAGGAGAGAAGCTGGAGGACGGGACATGTGAGAGGAAGATGGGTTTGATGGGTTTGTTCAGCCCTCAAAGGAAGGCTTTGGGGAAACCTTGGTGTACAGCTACAAAGTAGATAGAGTAGCTCTGACTCCTCTATCAATGATCTCTGACCTGTGTGAAATTCAGAAATGCTAGGAATTGCTTGGTAAAGCCGTCAGAGGCACACAGCTTCTTGCATATCAGTCTTCAGCTATGTGCTCTGGCACTCTATTAATCATGAAGCCTCTGACTTGTGGGTAGGCACAGAGAAAGTTTAGGACATTTAAATATTTTAGCAAGAGCACTTATCCATAAACTGAACTTGTCCAATTGGATGATCTTCCTAGAAGTGCTACTGGACCAAACATGACTTGATTTTCCTGTTATCCTACCACTCTGCCTCTAGGATTATACTCATACCAGCTTCAAAAGCACCTCTTCCACAGCGTATAGTTGCTTCTCGTCTCCAAATAAACAGCTGAAGAAATCCTGACAGAAGAAACCTGAAAGAAAACTGACAGAACTATATTCCTCTAAACTTTTGTGTTAGTATTGTTAAACTGCCTTCAATGAAACAATTCAAAAAAAACTTGATGCAATTATGAAATATTTTCATATCAAATAGTTACTGTGCATATTGCAAACAATTGAAAAAGTTTGATGAGAAGTTTTAAATATGTTACTGCTTTTCCATCCTATGCTAAGACTAACTGCCTAATTTGTTCTATATGCACAATATTATTCCTATTACTGGAAAAACTTCTATATGAAACAGACATCAGACACTATATTAATTTTGAAACCTTAGCTGGAGCAGCATGTAATCTTGAGAATGCTGTTCTTAACTTGCTAAATAAGTAGAATTTGAATTAATGATTTTTATATGATAAACAAGATGAGATATAAATAAAAAAGTGACTTATACTGCACATGGAGGATTTGACCACAGAATGATAAGGAAGAGCTGAAATATTTGCACTAATCTGGGAGGAACTGAACTTAACTACATAATATAGAACATTTGCAATTTTCAGTGTGTGACTTTCAAATTTTTAATACGCTTGGCTGAATCTTACTACACTTTCTGCTTGAAATGTTTTACTAACAGTCCACTGAGGTGTGAAAGAACAGCAAGTTCTTACTGTGGGAGGAAAGGTGAATTTCTTAGCACTATAGCTGAACTAAAATTAGATTACTATTTTTCCCATATGAAATACTCTACACCAAACAACCTGGCTAAATTTATTCCTATGTGCTAAGGTATTAGTAATGTTCCTGCCTAATAGCTGTGGCAGTCTTTACAAGAAGTGTAGGGTTATAAAGGAAACCACAAAAACTACGACCTTTACTGCCAGATACACTTAAAAAAAGAATCAGTGTCGTCTAAGACTGAAGACACAACCTCAAATAAAAAATAAAATCAACAGATATACCTTCCCTATATTTTCTTTTGTCTATTGGCAAATTACATGGAAGACTGATCCTCTTGAGGTAGAGTTTCATAATTATAACTAAAAATCTTTTCCTTCTTTATATTTCTATGATTTTTTTTTTGAGTTCTGTGCTATTTTAAGCAAAGAATACTCATACCATACCAAATAATCTGCCTTTGTTTAAACCAGGGAAAGATATCATGGCTTGTTGTCAAATCTGTGATGCAATGCACATTATTGCAGCATTTTTTGTGTTATTAAAGAAAGCAATACAGGGTTTTTACATCAAATTACGAAAACTGGTGAAAGCTAAAGCTTCATGTTTTCTGTTCTTTAGTTCAACTGCTATTGTGAATGGGAAATATTTACAGCTGATTTAGCATTAGCAGTAAGTGAGCTCCCATGAATTTTTGGAAAAAAAAAAAAAAGACCAAATACTGTGCAAATCAAATCATTTTCCATCTAGTTCTGTCAGCAGCAGGTCATCGGGTTCAACAAGCTGATTTTCAAAAGCAAAGTACATTTTGCTGAGTAAAGATAATATTTTTGCAACACCAGATAATAATATTTTTGCAACACCAGATAGGTGACACACTGGAAACTAATGCAATTCTACATTGCCTCAATTAGAGCTGAGAGAATCTGTAAGAAGCTTATATGGAGACCACAGCTGAGTAGCTTTATGTTTCTTCATTTCTATAGGATATTCTGAGTTGCTGGCAACAGCTATATTAAAAGGCTAACACTTTACTCAATTATCATTTATTTGCTTGTCATTTTATCACAGTACACCCTCTTAATCTTAGTTTTTCAGATTTTGTTTTTATCTGTCACTCAAATTTCCAGCAAAGTTCGATCAAAAATTGTTATGGCTTTTTAGGAAATAAGTGAGAAAATGCCATTTTGGCAGCTTCAGGAATCTGTCCTTTTGGCTATTTCAGGAATCTTTCTTTTTTCTCCATATATCCTAAATCTTGCCTAGATGTAGGGTGAATTTCAGCTCTTCGCTGTCTTGCACACAGTGCAGGCAACTAGCTATCCTGCTTGCCTCTGTTGCCTGCAAATGAGCTAATCTTGCATCTTGTCTGCAACATGTTTTAAAACCTATAGATGAATCAGTAGGGGCTGAGTGCCAAGCATGAATCATAAACAGGTAGTCATCAGGAATCTGTATTGTTCTCTGTGAATCAGAAATAATATCCAAGAATCTCTTTTCAAACAGTGTGACCTGCTTTTCTAGAGAGCCTACATCAAAAGAAGTGCAGAAGAGAGATAGCAGGTCCAGAATAATTCATTCTAATTCTTGTCTTCAGAGTCTCTCTTTTTCAAACTCATTTATCCTTTATTGCCCTTTTTCCCTTGTTCTTGTCTGAAATTAGAGTGGTAACTACCAAATATCATTAAATTTGCAGAATACCATACTGTTCCCTCTGCTTATATCATAACTAACAATTTCCTATACTCTACTAGTTCTTTTTCTTCAGCTCACAGGAATGAAGACAGACAGTTCACGTTTCTACAACTTATGAAACTCATGGTCTCCCAGTACACCTAAAGCTTACTGATACTACCTTAATACAAATAATAAATTTAACAATAATAATGGAAGAGCAGTACAGTTTTTCACAGTTTTTCACATACCTCTTTGAAAAATACAAATGAAAATTCTTGCATTAAAAAGGGCTTATATAGCAAAACTGGTGTCTCACTATGTCACTACCTTCCTCATTGCTCTCCTTTAGCTGCTTCTAATGCAGCCTAAGCAGTTTATTAATTTATCATCTCCACCAAGAATCAGATTTGAACATCCCTTCTTTCCCCTGGGTCTGACCTCAGAGTCCCAAGTTTAAGATTACTTTTCTAATTCCTTAACTTAAAGTTCTTTTACCTGTTCTGATTCACTTCTAGAGATGCTTTTCTTATATTATCCCAGCTGATATTAAAAGAAAACAGACATTGATTTTTTTAAGCATTCGCAACAATTTTTCTCTAGCTGGCAGTCTTTGTGAGATTTGTATGTATAAAAGTCAGAGGGAGTGAAAATCTTTGGCAACACCCCTTGTGAAGACTCCATCATTCTTTTATTTGTGTTATAAAAGAAGATTCAAAGTTTTATTTTATGTTTTTCTTGACTTTATTTAATTTTCCTTTTAACAGCCATTGTACTTTCACATTTTATGATTTCATTTAATTGGTATTAGGTCCTAGCAAAAGGCATGCTGGAGCTTTTGTCTGGATGATTCTCTGAGGCCATATACTGATTTAAAAGAAAAATTTCTGAGGAATGCAGACATTAAGTTAACCTAAATCTGTCTCAGTACTGCAAGATGACAACTAGCTAAGGAGAGGTAAATAAATAAATCATATTCAAAGTTAAAAACTAGCAACAATAAAAACAACAAAAACATTTATACAACAAAATGCAATTAATAGAGTTGTATTAAGCAAGTCAATAAGTGTCTACTACACAGTGTGGTAGTGATGTTGATTTAACTGAATCATAGCCATATCATCAAGTGCCTGCCCACAAGGCATCTACTTAATACTAAATTGGTACTACAATGATACATATTTCTTTCTATTTATGTAAAAGCGCTATAGGGTATGCATACGATGAATTATGCAAGCCATAGACCATCATCTATGCTGACATACTCAGTATGATTATTGTTCGAGGTCTTATTTAGATCAACAGAACATACTTATGTCCTTAAGATCAAAAATTCACTCTTCAATAGTCCTTTCCTTGCTCCCACCTTGTTTTCTGTAATACAATAACAAGGGAACAGAGAATAGGAAAATTATTGTGATTCTTTGTCATGACATATAGCCTGGCAGACAGCAACTGTTTGGGCTTAGATCTATTTTTAGGCATATTGCTGTCAGTGAGAGCAGAACTTGACCTTTTCCAAGTGTATATGATGTGTGGGTTTCTTTGCCTGGATTTAGTTTAAAACTGGATGGAGAAAAGGGGAGCATATCAAACACTTGATGAAGTCTGGTATCATTTTAGCTATACACAGAATGATTCTTGATTTGAGAATAATAAAGTTAAGATAACTTTGAGCTTATCAAATAGACTGACTATACAACATTAAACAACTCCGCTCAAATGACTTTGTATGAAAGTGATTCAGCATTTAGATTCAGTCAAGTTTCAGTCAAGATGCTTTCTACAAAGCATCATGATAAATTGTGAGTCAACATATTCATTAAAGAAAACGTCAACTCAGAATTTGGTTTATGCAAGAGTGATACAAGCTTAATATTGGATTAATATCTACAGATCTTTGCTGGATTAGTGCAAAATTGAGATATATTGAACAGAAGAAACACGACTGTTTAGTTGCTGACCTACTTATGTACTGATGGACTGTTAACTAGTAAACATTTAACATCCTTTGTTTCTTGTTTTTCTCTTTTAATTCCTCTGGATTTTCCTCTGTTTCCTTGGAATTTGCAAACTTTCCTCTGGTGAATCAGTTCTAGTGAAGAGTAGTTATTAAAGCCAAGAAGGATAATTTACTTCTTACCTGATTAAGATGTAAACTCTATTCAAGTGTCATGTTTCTATATTGAGAGGAACCTAGGATCACATCCACAGTTTCCTAGATAGCTTTGTCTTTTCCTTTTGTTATCTATACAATGTTAACCAATGCACTATTTAAATTGTATATCATCTTCTTGCTCTTGTTTAGTATGCATTACTCTAAACTAAGAGGACTTTTTACCAAGTTTTCCTCTTCTGCCAGTCTTTGAAACATTGATTCAACTTTTTATAGAACAGTGCTACAAAACTGTTGATTAACATTATACTTGTTAACACTGCTATTTAAATTCTGATGATGGATCAGATAATATTTAATGTGGAACATTTATATGTAAAAGACATGCTTGCTTCTATTGGACAGCAGCTCAGAGATTCTCCCTTTTATGCATCATCTCTTAAGCATTATAAATTTTAGGAAAGGATTTTAGAAATCAGCACCAGAATTGAGGTTTTTGAACCTAATTAGGAGAACTTAGAAAGAAAAAAAAAAAAAATCCAATCATTTGGCATCAGAAAGTGCCTTGTTGAAAACCACCCTTGGTACTTAGATTACATGATCATTTTTTCTGACTTTCCTTCAGAGACCATGATTATTTCATACTGCCAGTTTACATCACTTTCCTTCTCCATTATTTTGCAGACACTCTAATCATACATCGTCTTTGTTCCTGTTCGTCTTTGGTTCCTTGTTCATCTTTCTTAGGGACAGACATAACTGTGGCAGGTTTTGACAGGGGTGGAACTGAATAAGTTTAAAAGTGCTTGAGCATCTCTGTTCACTTAGGATATCCGGAAGGCAGTATTTTCTTCTTACACTTTGGGTCCCACAAAGACACTACTATTTAGATCTGCTGAAAAATGTATTATTCAAGTCGCACATCATTTGCAGAAATGCTGCAAAGCTTAATTAATTAGTGATTATAAAGTGCTCAGAGTCATAGATGACGAGCACAGCATAATTCTTTGCATTTACTATTGTTTTTACCAATGATAACTATGGTTTTCCTCTCCCTTATGAAGTTTCTAACAATTCCAAACTTAAATTCCTGACAGTGAAGATGGGGGACGTTTTTGTTCCTTTTTAATTTCCTCCTACATAACTTTGAATTCAAAAGCTCATTTTTCTTCACCAAGGGCATATGTAGGATTTGATTACTGCAAGTTCACACAGAGCAGCTTTCCTTTAATCTGAGCTGTCTACCTACAATGGAAGTGAAAACCCTGAAGTAAGCTGTCAAGAGTCCATCTGCTAACACAGCAGCCTCAGCACCTAAAAATAGTGATACATTGACTTATGTATCACTTATGACTAGATTCCAGCATTTATGACTAGATTCCAGCATTTCGGGGGGGATGAATTCAGAGTTGTATCCGCTTAAGAAGAAAATGCATTGGAAGCTGAATTTTATACCTGGAGATCACGTTTCTCTCAAGTGTAAGGAAAGCTAATTTTTTGTGAGTCCATTTAAAAAAAAAAGGAAAAAGAAAAAAAGAAAAAAGTTTATTGTTCATCACAAAAGGAAAAAAATGTGCTGAATGTTTCCAAGTTGAATTAAAAAAAAAAGAAAAAAAAACCCTTTAAAGAAAATCAGTTTGATAATTAAAACAATCAACTTGGTTAAGATGAATCTGATAATCTTTTCTTAGCTATTGTCAGGCCAAAATTCACTGTTGTATTCCTTGACTGCAATGCAACAGCAATAAGAAAGTCTTATCTTTCATTTACAATAAAATCTATTTCCTTCCAGAAAGCAGGTATATCTGTTGGTTAGCTATACCATTACTGTGTTGTGAAGTATACTTGTACCTTACAGTATACACAGTTTACCAGTTTCATCCTAAGGATCAAACTAATTTCAAAGAAAATCATAAAGAAAATCACACTTTCAAGCACCTTCTCTGTCTGTAAATGAGTCAACACCTTTACAAGGTGTTTAATCCTATTTGCATGAAGTGAAAATTCCCATTTTACTGCATGAATCCACTTATTGAAGGATACTGTAAAATAATATTTATACACAAAGTGAACGGTAAAACTCATGAAAAATAAAAATACAGCAATGACTATTAAATCACCTTTTGCTCAAATATGAGCTGTGAATTGAAGGAAACTGGGTGAATATTTGTAGAAGATATCACCACATACCTAAGTAGATAATGCCATCTTCTCTAGCAGACTGTTCCTGGCTTAAACCAAACAACATTTTTCCTAAATTGGTATCTTGCTCCATACAAATTTGTTTACAAAGGGCAGCTTAGTTTGCTGGGCTCTGCCTTGCATAACACCATGCAAGTGTGCTTGGCCAAGTACTACACCATAGATAGAAGCAGACAGAAAATAACAGTGTATTTCCTTGTTCAGTTCCTGCTGAAGATACACTTGAAATGGGGAAGAAGGAAATCTAAAATCAAGGTGCCATTTAATTGCTTCTATTTTCTCAAATAGCAAACCAATGAAAAAGCCATTTGGTTTTAACTGTGAGTTTTGGTGAACCATATCCTTAAAAAAGGAAAAAAAAATATTTCAAAAAGGTTTTTAATTATCTCTCCCTCAGGTTTTGTATTGCTCTGGGACTGCTAATTTTTGTAGCATCCAACTTGTCAAAGTGACTGCATAACATGCAACAGTTTAAAACCCTTAAGAAGGGGCTTTTTAAAGGCTGTTCCATAATTTACAGTACATTTATTTTAATAAATTTCATTTACATACCCAATCTTTCAACCCAAATGATCTCACAGCATTTTACAAACTGGATTCATCTCCTTCAGCATTGAAATTTAGCCATCTCCAAGAAAATCAGAAGTCAAGCAATAGCTTCAAGCTATCACAAGGACAAATTAATATTTTGGCTAAGGATGCTAAGGCAAATTCTGTCCTGACAGAAGCTGTCACATTAACTTCCATGTATTGAGTGTGCCAACTTCCAGTATCTCAGCTCCATAAGCCTGATCTTCCTTCCTTATATCATTATATCCTATAATCTGTGCAATATGTGCATCTGCAGAGCATAAAGGGCCAATCAAAATCTCCTTCCAGCCAAGTGAATTAATGGGATTTCCTCATTTTTGGTTCTCTGGACTCAGGAAAATGAGTTCTCCCAGGAGAAGGAGGATCACTAGGAGAAGGGTATCCCAGGCACAGGCACTTCCTGCCGTTCCCTCCCTGGCTGTCTCAGGGCCCTGATTTGAGTGGGTCCGCACTTAGGCAGGAACAGACATCCCTACCTCATCCCTGTTGTTGCCCCTTTCTTTGACATAAACAGAGTCAAATGCAACAACATGAAGTCCAAGAACTATATGGACAAAAATGGACCACTTCCATAATGACAGTTAAATGATATAACTATAGATAAAGGCAAAGCAATTCTTATTCCAAAAAACAGGCCTAGGCATACCAGCAGGATTCATTCAACTTACCCTCTGATGCAGAAAAAAAAAAAAAAAGGAATAGTTTAAATAAAAGAATTGATTAAAATGGAACAAAGCTTGAGTTTACCAGTTCTGGATAATCATATAAGTGGCTCCACTTATTTAGATACCTTCAGCAATGTATATTTGACTTGCTAAATATAGCATTTTCCAGCATAATAGAACAAATAATTACTCATCTACAGAAACTGGTGTACGAAGCATTTTTCATTATCTGATATTTGTCATTTAATATTTGTTGTGCTCCTGTTCAAGGCACCTCAGTCTTCCTAACAGGAGCAGTAACAAATAATCGGAGGTAGGTGACCGCGCCACGAATAACAATTATTGGAAATACAATATATGAATAACTCATAGGCTTGCATTTACCTGCATGAAATGTGTAAAAATGCAGTCACGGATGTAAGGGGATTTTCTTCACCTTCTATTTATTATCTCACCTACTGTAAAAGAAGGATTAAGTTATTCATATACAGTGAAGTCACATCTTCCTTGTGACTTCTGCCTTTCTGGTATCATCTTGACAGCTTCAGTGATTAGCCTCTGGCATTCAACCTTTGAGCAACAACGATCACTGTCTGCAATGGCCACAGAGGCTGTGGCCGACCATCTTCTCCAAAGTCCTCTGTCTCGGCACCGCAGCTTCGCAGGCAAAGTAAAACCACACAGAGGAACAACTTGTCCTTGTTCCTTGGCCTGTGCAGATCTCTACTTTGAAACCTCATACTGTCTTTTCACCTCTTACGCCACTGCCTGCAAACAACCACCGTTGTTTGTTATTCCAAGCAATGGTTGTTTACTATATATAAGCAACCTATGCAGCTATTTACATTCTAGTACCTACTACTGCAGTATTCAATCTGTTTTTAGAATAACTTGAAAATAAAATACGCTCAGTTACTTTAGTATTTCAAAATGGCAGTAATTCATGCGACTATTTATTTCTAATTTTCTGTGGATGTAACAACTAGCATTTCCCTTTTCTTCCGTCAGCCACTCTCTCAGGCTTTTTCTGATAGCCTGAACAGGTAATTGTCTTTCCTCCTTGAGATGCTTCAAGTTTCCACTAATACACAAAATTAAACAGTTCTTTAAATCTAGTAACCCAAAATTTAAGTTTTAGTGGTTAAGATCTTTTATCATCTGTAACTACATATCTGCTCAGACTACTTAATATTTTGCTGAGAGCTCAACTAGACTGATCAAGCTTTACTTACCACTTTATTATTCTGCACCACTTTTTCCTATGTTTTTCCAAAAATTTTCTAAATCATAGCACTGTTAAGCCATAGTCTTGGTTTCCATCAGTTACTTGTTTCAACAACATTCTGTGAATAGATTTCATTCAGCCTAGCATATATTTCAGACTCTTGATGGCATTTTAAAATGTGGATCTTGCAACTGAAGTGTGGGGGTTTTTTTGGTCAAACTGAGCATATGTTGAATACTTCTGGCTGATACATAATCAATATTACATAGCATTTACAATATTAAAAATGGTTTTATAATTCAAAAATTTTTCCTTTTAAAAAATAGGAAGACAGAGGGTTAAGTTCATGGGGGAAGCTGATAAACAAGTGAAAACATACCATTATACAGTGCTAATTTGCCAGGAAGGGGATTTTCAGGCTCCTGTGTAAAGAAACCTAAATATCTTTTTAAAACATTATTTTCTTTATAAGATCTACCATCTTTATATCAAACAACTGGCATTTTAGAGAAGTAGTTCGCAACATCTTTCCTTTCCTTTAAGAATGGCTTAACTTCCACAGCTAATTGCTATTCTCAGTCTTCTTTTGTTAGGGATCGGTGCTGAGATTATTGACATTTCTCTTCTCCTCCCTTCTCATTTTCTGTTTCCTTGCCTTCTTCCTTTATTTCTGCTATGTTCAATCAATCACTGCCAGTGTTGTGCTCTGCAGGAGGGAGGCTGGCTCTGCAGAGCGCTAATTCGGTGACCACCAGGACGCCTGAAGGCTACTGCTGCCGCAGGGCTCTGCTGCTCGCTGATCGATGGCTCCCTCCTTCCCACGACTGGGCAATTTGCTCCGAAAGACTGTCTCGTTTTACTTTTATTTATTAAAGTGTAGAGTAGCGCTTGCAAAATGTATTAGGTACTGAGGAAAGGAGCAGAAGCTCAGTCTCTGCGTTGTTATTACAATCCCTGGTCTATCCGTTGAACGTGCTGTCCAACGTGTCATTTATGACAAGAACATCTGTCCACAAAGAACTGGCCCTAGAGCATCAGGGCATTAAAACTATGCCAGATGCTACTCACCTATAGAGCAACAGGACTGGGAAGGCACGAGCCGCAGACCTTATGGAAGGCAAGTTCTCTACCCTGCCTTGTGCGCGTTCACTTGCGTGTTCCTGGCCACCGTGGGAGTTTAATGTAACTGCAAATGCATTTGAATAACAAGAAAAATCAACCACAATGCCCATGAGGGAGGGAAAAAAAAAAAGAAAAGCTTCAAAACCATAAGTACTTCCTACTCCAGGCGGTCAGGAGAACAGTGCAGATGGAGCTCACTTGCTACTCTGCGGTCTACCATGCATACTCCTTGAGCCAGCGTTTAACAACATAATGAAATCTGTTCTTTTGATCATTCTTGTATATGAAACAAATTGCTGGAGGGGAAAAAAAGAAAACAAGGCATCAACACTGTTCTTGTACTGTACCTGACAAAAACAATAAATACTAATTTGTATAATGAAGTATCTGAAAAGGCTTTGTTATTTATCATTTTCATTTGTATCTTCTTCTGGCATATGGTGCTAATGTGACATTTTTTAGAAGATGAAACCTTATTCATATTCACAGAATGCCTCTGGCATCCATTCTGACCTCGGAGAAAACTGCCACCACATGCCAATAATCATCCCCTTCTCAAATAAGTGGACATTTCAGGGGAGAAGAGTTAGAGCAAAGTATGACAGAAGAGATAAACAATAAACAAGCAATAATATCTCTTTTTTTAAAAAAATCTATTTTATGCCACTGTCAGTGCAGTGATTTATAAACTGCAAATCTTGATTTATGCCCATTCAATTTGGAAAAGAATTAAGCCCTCCCTTTCAGATCTCGATCTCACTCCTGACTGCTGCATACGACTGGCAGTGGCGAGCACTACCTCTGGCACCAGTGCAGTCCTCATAGCCCGAGCTGGTCTAACAACTCTGGCATTGGCAACAGTGGGAAGTCGCACTTGCTTATTCTTGTGAAATCAGTAGACTTATTCTACTTTTGCACTGTAGTGACTAAAGCAGTCAAGACCGCCAATGCTTTACATCAGCAGAGACATCTGATATAAGGAAAATAGCACAGGCTGGGCTGTGACTCCAGCACAGGCACCAGCAATTGTACAATCGTAGTGTCATGGGATGCTCCCACACGCTTAGCTCAACCCCTGTGATGAATCCAGACACCTTGGTCCTGTCCAGCTATGATCCTTCAGATTAACAAATCAACTTGAACTATAAGCAAGTATTAGCTCAATATGATGGCATACTGAATGCAGGATCATTCAACTTGTAGCTGGACTTTCAGATCCATTTTGAAAGTAAAAGCATTAGACTTCAAAGGTCCCAAGATATGGCTGGCAGGGAGACTACACCATATTTAAAGGTGAGAGGTTTTCCACTAGAAACTGAGAAGTCATCCACACATTACCTAGAGGAAAATGAAGGCAGGTTTTAAAGACAGGGATCCTACAAGTCTCTAAAATTCCCCTTCAGCATAGATAAGGGAAAATTCCAATGACTATTGCATGCTATACATGGCCTTGCTTTGGTAAATTTATAGTTATTGATTTCCATAGCATTCTTACTGACTGTTTATAAAGAGTTGGCTTATGTTTATTAAAGTTTTTCCATGACAGAAGATAGAATGATCTAATAGGCCTCTTTCCATTTGTGACTTCTAATTCCATGAATAACAATTTTGGGGGGAGAATGAAGGAAAGAGTAGAACACGAAAAGATGTCTATGTAAAAAAATATAATTTCATATCATAATAACAATATATAAAATCATAATAATATATAAAATGTAATATTTTCAGAAGAAATTATTACTACTATATTTCAGAAAAACAAGTTGGATGTGATTTAAAACAGAAGCAAACACCAATTTTGGTGAACGATAGAAGGCGCCCTGAACTTTGGTTTCCTGGCTCAGATACATATTATTGCTATTCTGTGTAGTGTATCAGCCGTATTGCCTACATCCTTTTAAAAAGTGAGCTGAAGGAATGAATAATAAGCACAGTTCATCTCTGTTCGGTGAGATTGACAGCTTCTGTAAAATGCCATAATTACTAACATTTTACTGAACCATGGTTTCTACAATAGGTAAAACATTTTCTACTACTGCTGCATATTTTCAGAACTGTTTCAGAACCCTGCCTGCATCTATGCTTGAACAAATGCAAGGTATGACTCTCAAGCTAAGAAGGATTTTGCGAGATATTCCCCACAAGAAGTTAGAATTAAAACTCAGACTAGAAGGGTTTGCCAGATTTGAAAATGTAGGACTGAAATCAGTTACATCTTGGGAGGAGGAGAAAGCAGGGGCCAGATCTCTGAAAGAAGTGGGAACAAATGTCACTGAAGTGCAAATAATGCGGATGATAATCTAGATGAGGGGCTGAGGTCTGCTATTTTCCTTTCTTTTAAATATGCCCCTCCTCCTCTCCCTTTTTACAATATTTTCTGTCGTTTCTGTTTTCTGTTTTTTTGATGCAAAAAGCAGAATCTGTAAGGGGCAACCCATAAAAGTATATGCCAACATGACAGATTTCCAGTAGAATTATACAGTGCAGACAGATTAATTTCTGGCACTACTAAACATGGACAGGTTTATATAATCCAAATGTCTCAGGATCACAACAGCCTAAAGATTTGCAGAAGAGTTTGAAACATGAACAACTGCCTTCTCCTTCCTTATACCATGAGCAATTTTCACAGCAGAGCAGTTTTCACATCCTCTAGCCCTGCATACTTTTGCTGTTGGGCTCATTAGAGTGGTTACAACTCCCCAGTCAAGTTGAATACAAAAATGAACTTCTCTTACACACACATGAGCAGTGAAATCCATTCGATAGTGGATCTAAATTGCAAGTTCTTAACTACATTCATGAAAAATTGTTACATTTCCTAGCTTCTTTGTCTGACTTTCTACCTATAGGACTGATTTTCATAGCTTTGATACCATAGACAGGATTCAGTTGTTCTACCTTTTTTGCAAGTTGAAGCAATCCTACATGAAAAATATACAATTTTGAGTTTACTGCTCTCATAGAATCATAGAATCCATAAGGTCAGAAGAAACCTTTGGAGGTCATCCAGCCCAACTCCCCTGGAGCACGTGGCACAGGGTGGCACCCAAGCAGATTTAGAAGACCTCCAGGGAAGGAAAATCAACAACCTCTCTCAGCAGCCTGTTCCAGAGCCCTGTCACACTCACTGTCAAGAAATTTTTCCCTAATTTCCTCTGAAACTTGGTGTTTCCGCTCCTGGTTGTTTCCTCAAGTCCCATTGTTGGCCACCACTAAGAAGAGGCTGGCTCCCTCCTCTTCACTCTCTCCCCTGAGGTACTTATAGACACTGATGAGGTCCCCTCTCAGCCTTCTCTTCTCCAGGATGAACAGGCCCAGCTCTCTCAGCCTTTGCTTGTAGGGCAGATGTTCCAGATCCCTAATCATCCTTGTAGCCCTGCGCTGGACTCTCTCTAGCAGCTCCACGTCCCTCCTGCACTGGGGGGCCCAGAACTGCACACAGGACTCGAGGTGCGGCCTCCCTCACCAGGGCTGAGTAGAGGGGCAGAATCACCTCCCTCGACCTGCTGCAGACGCTCTGCTTAATGCACCCCAGGATCCCATTGGCCTTCTTGGCCACGAGGGCACACTGCTGCCCCATGGTCAGCTTGTCATCCATCATGATGCCCAGGTCCCTCTCTGCGGGGCTGCTCTCCAGGAGGTCGGTCCCCAGCCTGTAGGCATGTCTAGGGTTATTCCTGCCCAGGTGCAGGACCCTACACTTGCCCTTGTTGAACTTCATGAGGTTTTTCACCGCCCAGATGTCCAGTCTGTCCAGGTCCCTCTGAATGGCAGCGCAGCCCTCAGGGCTGTCAGCTATTCCTCCCAGTTTGGTGTCATCAGCAAACTTGCTGAGGGAGCACTCCATCCCTTCATCCAGGTTGTTAAGGAATAAGTTGAACAGGATTGGACGGAGGCCTGACCCCAGGGGAACACCACTAACCACAGGCCTCCAGCTGGACTCTGTACTGCTGATCACCATAATAACTTATTGTGCAACAGAATAAGTGACTTGTAACTCACTCAAAATAAAAAAATTAGCAGATGGAAATATTCCCCAATACCTTCTTTGCCTTCTCCTGTGCTACTTTCTTTCTAAAATTTTCCACTTGGGCCTGTGAATTCTTCCTGCTCAGATATATGGGTATATTTTTTAATCTGACTGCTCAGCCTTAGATGAAATCATACACGACACTGTTTAAAAGCAAGAGATAGTTTTCCTGGTCTGCATTGCCTGAAATATCATGGTGTTTTTGAATACTAAAAATGGCCTTCATTCACATGAACACTTAAGCATACATCTTCCGTGGGACTACTCACCTAGTTCAGGCTATACAAGTGACTCACCCTGAACTGAATCAAGGCCCTCAGCAGTGAAGGAAACAAAATATTATGGGATGCAACCAGTCAGTGCCTCAAAATATTAAGTGTTTTTCTCTTTTCTATTTTCAATAAGGAAGAGGACAGAACTGGTATTAGTATGGTACATATTTCTAACTGATGGCATAATTTCCTATCACCTTTTTCTGATTGATGTTGCGATGTTTGTCCAATTTCTTATATAACATCATCAAAACAAGAAACAGTGTATATTTGTTACTTAACCTCTATGATACCTTCAAGAATTGGCAGAACGAAGTGTACTCATATTCTTGTTGTTTGCTTTAGATAATAATTTTGCCAAACAGAACTGCAACATCAAATTTATTTACTATTATTACCATAAAAAAATATGGACTTGCTACTGCATTTTTGTCCTGGAAAAAATTGATTTTCCTCACTAGCTAGCAAGGTTGAGTGAAAAATATCTTCTCTCATTCCCTGTAAAATAAGTAGGAATTTTGGCATCAACACACTAGTTCCTAATTATTCAAGAATTTACTGGTAACAGACTGAGCTGTACAGGAGTCTGAAAACTGGGCCAATGCAGCTCTATTTATTTAGCAAACTATGGGAAAAGATATGGGGAAGGAGAATTCTATTCCTTGGCTGAGGGACTCCTGACTGTCTCATAGCCAACTTGGAGATAGTGATTTCACTGGAGTCTGTTTTTCACAAATTCACTCTGCAATCAAAGTAATAACTGAAAAGCAAATAGCCCACTGCACACTTCAGACAGCCAGGGTTTCCTCACAATCAGCCAATTGCTCACGCTCATTTCCCAAACTAATTTCTTCCTTGCTTGTCAATATAGTACCTTTATAGCAACACTGCGTAACAAAAAAGATGCAAGGAATAAAATGCAAATTTTGGAAGTGGTCCTAAGAATAAGAGGTGTTCCAGTAAAAGGTTTTAGAGCCATTACTGAACTACTGACACTAGCTTGGAAGAGAAGACAGCCAAGATAATTTCAGGGCACAGAGTAAAGACTGGAGTCAAGTCTGAAATGTGCTGATCTTTTCTTCCTCCATCAAGACAGAAATTCAATCTCTGTATTGTCCAGTTAGCCATGGAAAATCCTTGTGACTGAGGCAATGGCCCTGACTGTGAGGTCTAGGTCTTGGATATGCCATTTCTTTTCACATGCTAGCTAAAGCAACCAAACAATCACAAGAATTAATCACCTTCACAGTTCACAGCTATCTGACAGGTGACAAAGTATGGAAAATCTGGAGTTTGGAGAACCCTTCTGTGCTCTTTGATTCTGTCATATCAGCAATCATTTGATCCTAATCTAGAATGACAAGTGAAAGCCCTTTCATCAGTTTACACTATTCCTAATCATCCAAGTTAAGACAGAACTACTCCATATCTCCTGCCTCCTTTTTCTCATGAATATGGTTGAGCGGCGATTGCTCTTTGAGCAATCTCAGCAGTTTGCCCTCTCTGCTCAGGCTATCCAAGAAAAACCAAGAGTTCTGGAGCAAGCAAGATTGCAACCCATTGTACAGTTGCAAGGTAGGAGCCTGTAGGCCTATTAGCACTGCTCTCCTTTGAAAACTAGAAAATAAGTGCTTAAATCTAGACTCTACTTGATTTAAATCCATAAAATTTCCCCTAGCCTCTAAAGTGATATGAGATCAGTACCCCTCATTCCTTTACCAATGACACACAGTTTCCATTTCAAATCCAATCCAAAATTTATATAAATCAAATGAGGCCCTCTCCATACATGCAAGAGAGGTTTATTTTGGGTCCAAAAGAAAATTTATTTGGAAATACAATATGGGTGATACTTAATTTGTGAATCTGTCTTACTAAAATCATGACTGTAATAAAAGCTACAGATTGTTTAAGAAAATCAATAAACTCCACATATTTCTTTGCCTTTAATCTTTTAAGTAATTCTGAACTTCTCTTTCTAATTATGGGAGCTAAAACCATGAGTATTTTTAAGATGTGCAGTAAAATTGACAGCACTCTGCAGGAAATCCCTCATGTGAATTGCTCACTCAAAGGAGTTAACACGGCTTTGGCGTACATGTCAGCAGTATTTGAGGTTGACCTACTTCAGATTCAGTTTTCCACTGGTACTAAATACATTGGAGAAACCTCCCAACTCTCACACTTAGACAGACCTGACTGACTATCCCATGTCTTACCACCTCTTTCAAACAACCACATTTCCAGATCAGATCCTTGATAGCAGTTATACGTAATTTACTCCAGAGCATCAATAAAAGTCATACATGAAAAAGACAATATATTACACTGTGCACCACAGTGAAAAAGCCTTGGCACACTTCACGGACCAGGTCAACTCTTCTTTGCTTGAGACAGACTTGGTCTCTGTGCTTCACTGCTCCAGGAATAAAACAAGAAAGGTTCATTCCTTGTGTGCCCAAGCTTGCCTCAGCTCTATGGGTACGGGAGCACACCTATAGCAACAGCATATCATAATGCATATTTTTGCTGATAGACTGTTTTTTGTGACATTTCACATAATGCAGAAGTGGAAATGCACTCTGCCTGATTTATTTCTGCTTATATGAGAGTTCTTCTGGTAGAGCTCTTGCAGCCAGAGGCTATTTTGTGCAATTTTGCTACATTCCTAGTCTTCATAGCTATAGGAATATGGCAATATTCAATACACAGCAATATTGTGTTAAAATATTTAACTTTGGGGAGCTCCTTCTTAATTTCCCATTTCAGTATTTACTCCCTTTGTGGGGCCAGCTCTCCTTACCTCATTACTGCCTTTCACTGCTTCTCTGGAGGAAAAAACCCCCTTCCAGTAACAGAGTTAAAACTACACTGATAAAATTAAGTCCAGCTTTCTCACTAAAGGCAACACTTCCAAGAGATATTTGAAAAACATCACAGAAACACTAAGTCTAATTCCCTGCCATTACACAAGATAGGGTTGGATATACTAATTTTCCTGTACACTTTTTGTAAAGCATAAGTCACCAAAAATTTCAGTATATTTCTATGGTATAGAAAAAAAGTCATTTTGCCTGAGCATTCAATAAGTTATTGCATCTCCTATAGCACTTCTGTGATGATGATAAAGCTATTTGGCTTGCAAATACCTTCAAGTCATGCTTAACTTACATCATTATGCTATCAGAAGCCCAGGACACTTTTTGGATTGATGCAGTTTGACAGGATTTGGATGAGGTTCTGAGAATCTAATATGACAAACAGACAAGACCAACACACACCTTCTAGCTAATAAGCTTTTGAAAAGAACTAACTACAGAGAAAAGATGTTTTAGAAAAGAGATGATAAACAAAAAAAGAAGTGATTAACAGATTAGTTCAAAATATCTCAAGTAATGTAGAAAAAATATTTGAGAATTTCAAAAGCAAAACCACTAATTAGATAATATGAATCCTTTTAGTTTTGACTATATCTTAGGTACATGTTAATGAATAGTCATCTATGGATTAACACCCAACTAAAACAACAAGCCATACTAACAATGTGTGTAATAATCTCAGAACCTTTTCACTGATTTTAACTGACGTCCATCACAGATGACAAGGTCAGTCTTGGAAAGTGTTATTTGGAATAGTGAAGTCAACACGATCTGAACTCTTTTGTATAATATTGTATCCTGATATCCACTAAAAAGATCTGTTGAGAAAAAGGGGCTTAAATTACATTTTTTTGCCCATATATCCATTTATGTTACACTCATTAAAATTATCACCTGTGAGCCCAAGTGCTCGTGTATTTCCACCCCCTTAACTTCCACCAAAAGAAAAATGTTAATTGTGTCCTAGAATCTTAGCTTTCATTAAGGCAAAAAATGCTCTTTACTGCTTATGGTGATGCAGATAACCTTAAGAACATGAAACAAGAACAAACGTGAAATATATTCATTGCAAAAGAAGCTGAATTGAGAAATGTGACCATTCATCTCAATAAGCAGTTAACTCTGCAGTTATACTGGTGGCAATTTAGATATCTCTGGCTAAGTACAGAAAGAATCAAGTATAATGCATTATTTTCAATCTACTAGTATCTGTGTACTTTCCAAAGTAATTTTCATGCACTCAGATATGATGAACAATCCTATTGTTCTTAACCACTGTTTCTTAATAAACATCTTATGTAATGCTGTTATGCATTGCTAATACAAAGATCTGTAAAACATGTTAAACAGGCGATGCTGGAATAAGAAACAACAATAAAGGCAAGCAGAGAACAGAGAGCTGTTTACACCACTGACTCTTGCTTGAGGGCCTATAGCTGAATAGCCCACGTAGTGAGCAGAACAAGTTTCATACACTACACTTGTTGTAATTTGTCTTCTCATATGGAATTTTTACAGGATTAAAACTGGACTGAGAGTAGAGAAAGATGGCTCTCTCATCTGCAGGATTTTTACTTCCTCTGTCCCAGATACCCTCTAGCAAGTGACCTGGGCTTCTTCACAGGGCTGGGTGCAAGCTGGTGGAGATTACTGCTTGGTAGAGATTGGGAACATATATTTTGGCTTTCCTGGAGTCCTGGAGGAAGGGTATTGTCTCTTTCTGGAAGGCATCTTAGCCATGAAAATACTTAGTGGCAGCTTGTACACCTCCCTGGTTTCTACGTATCCCGACACCTGGCTGAGTGCAGCTCTTTCATCCTGCATAGTTCCTCCCTACGCTCTGGCTCTACACTGAGCCAGACTGCTCTAAGAGGTGCACAGTGGAAGAACAAGAGAAAAGGAGCACCACACAGGACAGGGGAAATTCTGTCTTGGTATAAGGGGAGGGGGGGAATTACAAAAAAAGGGCAAACACTGGCACAGGTTGCACACAGAAAAGCTGTGGAATCCCCATCCTTGGGTATGGCCCAAATGCTCGAGATGCTCACAACTTGCTGAGATGGTACATGCTTTGTGCAGAAGGTTGGACAAGACAACCCTCAATGATACCTTCCAACTTACATGAATCTACAGTTCCCTCATCTCTGGCTTATTAGTGACACAAATCATCTAACCAACATTTCTCTACCTGTACCTATGATCTTTAAGTAATATGTGATCATTTTTTATTCTTACTATCTTCTGTTTACAGAGCCTGTTAATTCCACATTACTGACATTCTAAACATTTCTACTGTATTTCTGTTCTCACTATTTCTCTTATGATTTGCTAGTTCCTATTTCCTTCCTTATGGCAGGGTAATCCAACATGTGAAATGCTGTTGACTAGAAGTCACCTTGGGGATACCTCACACTGCTGTGTGGAGAGATATAAAATGAATCACTGCCAGTTAAGCTGCTCTCTGGGGCACCCTGAGAGCAAATGGATGTTCCTACATACTCACAGCATTGACTCGTCAAACTAAATATTTGGATGTGACATCAGGAGATCTTTAACAGCTATTGGGCTATTGAACCAGTATGGATCATTTCTATCTCTAATAACTTTATGTAATCTCTCCCATGTTTTGCTTTCTCAAATTAGCATATGTAATGGCTGATTTCCTTCCTTTCTAGCCTGAAATGAAAGCCAGAGCAGAAAAAGTAATGATCTATATGAAGAGGTACAAAACTCCAGTTTGCAGGCTATCATTGAGAACATTCTTGTTTGAACTACGACATCTTTGACAGGACAACATGGTTAAAATTTTGATCTACCAGGTTCCTCCCCACCTTTCTTTCCCCTTATAATCTACTGCTTAAATGCTTATGCATTATATTAAGATTCCTAATCGTATGTTTTGTGGTTAAAAACCAATCAACAGATTTTTAAAAATGTTAATACCTATAAATATATCACATCTGTAGCAATGTCTATGGACATACAAGCAGAGGATACTGCTATTGTCTTAAGCAGATATTGGACTTTAACAATTGATTCTTTGTGTAAATATCAATTATTAATGCTTTATATACAAAACTTTACCAAATCTCTGCAAGCAATACCTCTTCTGAGCAATTCATTGTGCTGTCAACATTGAGATTACAGGTTTAAGGTTGTTTTCTCTCATATTACCCTTTCACTACAGACAATTTTTACATCCATGCCTTCTGTATGATGTCCTCCCTGCCACTGAACATATGTATAAAAATCATTTGCCTTGGGCATGAAAATGGAAAATTAGCTACACATAGGTTGAGGAGGAAGGCCTCCCAACATTTTTCACCTGAATAAATATTTTGGCTATTTTGCTACTAACATTTTGCATCTGAAGATATTATTAGAAGGATCTACAAAAACATATATCTCCCAACTCTTTCAAACTTATTTGAAATCCATATACTAATACTTTAATACAGATATAAATTTAAGCTAAACACTATACTCAAATGTTTCATAGTAGTTAAGGAGCTTAGATGTTGAAGAATATGAACTTACTGTTTTAGTTTTATATAAAAAGAACTATTAGAATAAATTCTTATATTCAGAAATCCTAAATATAATCTCTTAGAACTGCCACTTTTGAGTTAATATAATGCAAGCAGTAACTATCAGTTGCCTGTAGTAGTCACAAACCTCTACTTCCCATTACAGAGATCCAAAGGAAGCAAAAGTATGCTCTGCTCAACATTTAAACCTTGATGAAGATTCAGAAGATTCTAATCTTTAAAAAAAGGCACCATCAATGTCTTTTCCTAATTCAGTTAGTAATGACTACTGGCAAAAAGCATAATGGGTGTAGCTCAAAGTAAACAATAGTACAAGTACTGAATATATTTGGAGGACTCATAATGAAGGAGTATAAAAATAGCTGTTGTTTATATGCCAAATAATAACTTGCTCACACAAAATCTAGAAAGACCATTTGTAGGATTTTCTTTGTTTCTCTTTTTTGAGAAACTAGTGCTGCAACAAGCACTAGTTTGAAGACAGGCTTTCCTGCTCTCCCCATTTCTATTAAAACAGTTTGCTCACAGTATTGCAAGATAATGGTTATGCTTATAAAGAAGAAAGCAGTGATAAGAATGTATATTATTGACAGACAGAGAGACCTAACAAATATATATTGTCCTAGAATATAAACATTAATACTGAAATTGGCATGATTGTCCCATTTTGTATATTTTAAAGAAATCTAAAACAAGTCATTTTCTTTCAAAGGCATCTGGTATATAGTAAACTTCCAAGATTTCTCTGGGCACACCACCTACAGCAAAAGCATTAACAGAATCATTGTATAATTATGGTTGGAAAAGGTCTTCAAGATCACTGAGTCCAACCACGAGCCCCTCAACACCATGCCTGTTAAATCATGTGCCTAAGTGCCTCAGCTACATGTTTCTTGACCACTATCAGGGATGGTGACTTCAGCCCTTCCCCATGGCAGCCTGTTCCATCCAATGCTTCACTCCTCTTCCCGTGCAGAAATTTTTCCTAAAGTCTAATCTGAACCTCCCCTGGAACAATGTGAGGCTATTTCCTCTTATCCTAGCAGTAGTTATTTTGGAGAAAAGGCAGTGAGCTTATCAAACACCTCTTTTGATCTATATTTTCTCTGCTGGTTCAACTGGTAACGAGGAAGGAACTTACTGAATGAAATGCAAAGTCAATATGAAATCAGGAAGAAAGAATATTAGACTTTAAGAAATGACATGTTATGGACAGCCAGGGGATAAGAATCTTATCTGGGACAGCCCAGATAAGAAAGCTGGAGTGAGAGCCCTGGGAAGGACCCTCTGATTGAGGCATCAATTTCATCCTGCAATTAAAGACTTCTTTGTACTGCACATATATGGAGAAAGTTGCTATTGCTTTAACAAGCTTCATCCCATCACTGCCTAACTCCTATGTCTTGAACTCATTTCTTGACTTCAGTAATCTTGCCATTTAACACTGCTTTGCATCCAGGGTCATGATAAACTTTCTAAAAAGAACTACAACAAGATGATTACAATGTGCTATCAACATGCTTTTAACAGTGCATAAGCAACATTTTCGAAAAAGATCTCCCTTTCTCTTATCTAATTATTAAGTGACACTATTTGAAAACACATCCCTTGTTCTTAGTATGGAAATTTTATTGATAACAGATTTCTTTCTAGCACTGTCAGTTCTTCTTGTGTCATCGTATTTCAGGTAAACAAAGGCATTTTTCTGAAATTTGACAGATCTTCCAGATGTCCTTTCTTTGACAATTTTTGAACCAGTAATCCAGTAATAAAAGGAATTACAAACAAGGCAATTCTGACAAACTACATGCAGTATTTTGAATTTTCTGCAAAAAAAATTATGAAATTGTATGTTTCTGTTGTAGATGCTTATGAAGCATTTTATAAATGTATCTGCAAATGCAAACATGCTTCATCTAACCAGAGTGACTGAATATATTTGACTGATTAAATGAAGTTGCTGCTTTTCCTTGCCTTATACTTGTCCACATGCACCACACTTTAGAAAGTAACGTGAATGAAGTACCTACTGAAGCAGAAATTGCAAATGTTTTTCACCTCTGAAATCAAAATATCAAAATGCATCAGAAACCAGTAGATGCTCTGAAGTGCTATAGAGAAAACCAAAAAGAAAAAAAAAGAAAAAAAAAGCAAAGCACTTTCTGGTCCATAGTGAAAATTTCACTGCTGAAATACGAGCAGACTTTAACCTATCAAAGTACAGATAGTGTCTCACTTCCACTTGACATATACATCCTAAGCCCAGTCGAGAACGGCTTCAATCCTTTCTGAAATGTACAAAAGTTGAACAAAAGCAGGTAAAGAGTAAAGCCCCTTACAGATGAGGGATGCAAGATAAAACAGAGGAAAGGTCACAGGAAAATGAACCATGACTCCTTTCAAAATGAGAAATAGTTGGCAAAACAACCCAGAAGTTATGACACAGACAGATGTTGCAGGGTAGCTGGAGCCACTGCAGTGAGGCTAAAGCCTCACGGAACAGACACTTCAGTTTTGCCCCAAATGACAAATCTTCTGGACCCATGTCTGTCAGGTCCTCAAAGCTACCTGAGTGACTGAAAGGCAAACACAGTAGTTTCCCTGAATATTGATCTATCCTCTGTGAGAGGCCCAGATGTTCACAGTCCTTTATGTTGCATTAGAAGAGCAAGTCTCAGACACCTAAAAACTCACCAGAATTTTGTGAAATGTCATGCTTTATGCTATGTTCTTTCAAAAGAGGCAAGATCTGTTTTATGTCAAAACAAAGCCAATCTTGGAAGCTTTTTTTTTTTTTGTAAATTCTGTTTGCCTTCCATGAAGTTTTTGTCTCTCTGTCCACTTACCCCAAAAGGAACAGCTTTCTTTTTGCTGGTGGTTACTGAGGTAATCATTACATAAATATCAAACAAACGGTGAAAGAATCATAGAGACACAGAAGAAACATGGAGGTAAATCATATCTGCTCTCTAACTGATATCAAGCATATTAAGGCTGAGCAGCCTTTATTATCATTAAAAAAAAAAAAAAAGGTGCTACTTTTGCCTTTTCATGGTTTTGGCTCCTAGAAAGAAGGTAGTGATCCCAAAGCCTGCCAGCTCTATGTGAACAGCAAGTCTGATGCATCGTACAATTGATTCTGTGCAAGTGATCAGTATATGTGCAACAGCCAAAGTCTGAATTGTTTTTACTGGGTTTTCTTGCAGAATTGCTATTGAGAGCAGCAGAAAAGCCTTCCATAGCAAGAATGTGTTGGAGCCAGCATCCTATTCTCTCCAGAGGACATGCAGCAAACCTTCTGCCTCCTTGGACACTTGGATGCACAAAATTTCCGAACACTGGTATTCTGTGACCATTAAGTTAAGGCCTCTCATATAATTTTCTACTTGTTGTAGCTGATGTGTCAAAACAAAACAGATTATAATGTCTGTAATAACTCTTCTGTATTCTAATGAAACATCATGATTTCATTCTAGAAGAACAGTCACAGCATTGCTACATGCAGCAGCAATCTCTTCCCCTGTTGTTGACTAAGGATAATTCTGATCTCCTTTGCTTATGAGGGGCAAAAAATGAAGCACCAGTACCAAAAGAAAATCCAACATCACTTTGTAGCATGCAACTGTGAGATATCAGCACTGCAAAATTTTGTTCTGTATTCCTCCCAAGGACCTCAGATATTTTAATTACTATTTTAACTGACCCTAATAAAATCATCCTCAACGCCAGTATATAGAAGAAATGCTGTTATAAATTCTTATACCAAATAATTCTTTTTTTTTAAAAAAAAAAACCTCTGCAATTTCTTCTCAGAAACAAACTGCTTTAGTAAGTAGTGTGGGAAGTGAAGCCATGTTAGCATATCTGTGATAAATGACTATGAAAAAGTAAGCAGAAGCTAAAGAGAAGGTGAGGAAAATTTACTGCTGAATATTTGCCGCAAAGATCTTGTTGCATTTACTCAGGACTCAGCAGCACAACAAAATGAAGTTCTCTCATCAACACTTCTATAGCAAATATTTTTGGAGTGTTGAACTGGTTTCAAGCAGAAGTTTTCTTTTTAAGTGATTACATACTGAGATATTGGCAGGATTTTAAACTAATTTTAAACAGAAAACTACTGTAAATCTCAGGCTTTTCATTTTGGCAGCCTCTGTTCAGCTATGGGTATAAGATATTACAGATCTCAGGTAGTCACTCCAAAAATCAAATTCAAGAGGAATTTAGTACTGTACTAGTACTGTACTTTTTCATTGAAAACTCAGAGCAGTTAATTGAGTGATACAGAGAGATGGTAAGTAAAAGATTCCCCTTTCTAAAGAAGGGTCTAATGAACAAGAGGAGAAAATAAAAAAAAAACAACAAAGAAGGGGACCAACTATGACTTCTGGCATAACTCCTTATGAGAAGAAAGCAAATATTTTGGGATTCCTTTTCCTGGAAATAAATGAACAAAGGGGTATGACACAGGTCTATAAAATCACAACTGGAGGAGGGATTGTCTATGATATCATAACTTACTACTGCTCACAATATGAGAAGTAGGAAGCAAAAAGTAACTTTTCATCATTTTTTTAAGTCATGTATTTAAGATCAAGGAATGTATTTTTTCATGTGACCTGTATTGTGGACCTTAGTGCCACATAACGTGTTTTATATAAACCTTCCAGCCTCTCATAAGTGTTCCAGCCTTAAACAGAGGCTGGAAAAAATTACAGAAAGCAAAGTTATTGATGTCTTAAACACAACAGCACAAAACACAAATCCATCAGCACTGTCTGATGGGATACTTCTCATATTGGTGTGCCATAGAAACTAGAAATTTATTACCCTAGGGAGAGATCTAAATTCTAAAATGCCCCCCAAATATCAACTACTCATTACGGTTAGAAAAAAACATACTGATATAGGTAGACCTTATATCTGACGGAGCAAGGAGGAGAGGACACGTTTATATTTAGTTCTAGGCATGATTTGCGGAGAGATATAGAGATGAGCTGTAGAATGGTGAAAAATTTTCTCTTAATAGGATCCCAAGCACTTGTAGCTTCCCTTGTGACAGGGGGAAGTAAAACAAGTTTAGCAGAAAAGACTTTTCTTTTTATTAGGCAATTTGTATTCTTAACCCTTATCTAAAGATGAAACAGCAGCTGTACCAGAAAAAGATGTTGCTACTCAAGCCCCCAAGCCAATTACTAGTTCCTCAAGGGTCCATTCACATAACCAGTTCCTGCTGGAGAGCACAAAAACTAATGCAAATTTATTCTTATACCCCTTTTCATGTAGTAATCACTTGAGAAAGGGCAGTGATGATGCATGAGTTTTAAACTGCTTTTCAGATCAGTCCTGGGCATTTCTTTGCCTGATGATAGGATTTTGTTACATTAAAATAAAGCTTTAGTGCTGGAACATTTGTTCCTACTCTAATTTGCCTGTTCAATCCTGTTTTTTCATGTAAGCACGTCCAAAAAGCAATTTCTGGGTCTAAACAGAATAAGCCAGCTACCTAACAAAGATGGTAGCTTTCAGACAAGTGGGAGACTTGCACTGTAGAGTGAAAATATATAGCTTTGGTGCAACACAGCTACCTCAGAAAAATGATGAAAAATGGTCTGACACTTTTCAGGCAACCTGGAACTTTCATGAAGCATGCCTGATCACACTGCATAGCTACGGATATCTTCTTGTACCTGTGGAACAAAGGCATTGATAAAGCTCTTAGGGTGTCCAGACCTTTTTCTGAATGAGGGAGGTTTGAGATTGTTGAGATTCCATCAGAATCAGGATTTCAAGCCAAAGAAGGGGGTTTCAGAGTGCTGTCGAGCCTGTGCAAACATGTATGCTATAGGACCAAGAGGTCCTCCAGCACGGTGCACGTGACAGCAAGACTCATGATGGTACTGGCAAAGTTTGGTCTTGTCACATCCTCATTTACCAAGATACCTCTTGTCACTTCCCTGATTCCTTTTCGAATATATAATGTTATGTATCTTGGATGAAGTTTGCAAAGAAAGACAATCTTAAGCTTATTCACAAGGTGGTTGTAGCACTATAAGTTTTGGGGGGTTTAGTCAGTGTCCTCCAAACTCCAGTCATTAACACATACACAAAACAAACAAACAAACAAACAAACAAAAGCAGAACCAGCTCCCACAGCACTCAACACCACTTGATTGTGAAGTGACTTTATGCCTCAGCTGTGTAAATAGATAAGCTGAATCAGACCTCTCATTTTGAGTCTTGAATACATAGCCAAGGCCCTTCTGCAAGATGCCAGTTCATCAAAGATGGAATCGGAAAGTCAGGGTAGATCAATTCCATAACGATGACAAGCAAAACAAAAGCATGGGGCAATAATCTTAATTTCATAAAGGCCAGGGGTGTGATAAACCTTCAGCTTCTGCAAGTCTTAATGGTATTACAGATAAAAACGCCACTTGAAACAGTAGTGGACTTTTAGAAGTCAAGTATACATATTTTCATTGTTTTAACATGCAGTTATATGTTTCTTTTTAAGTGCAGTTCCATTTGGTCCTTTATATAAATTAGAGCTAAGCTCAAGGAGCATAACAGAGTTTAGTAATCGTGATGAATGCACACACTACAAAGTGAATGCCTGGTGAAACTGAAAAATAAAATCAAGTAATAGTTGCCACCTAGTCCTTGGCATTAAATGTATTAAAATAAGGCTGATAATGGGGACCATTTTTCCAATTTTCAAAACCTGAGTAAATCTCCCAATCAACATGAATTGCTATGATCACAATGCAGAAGACGTCCAGTATAACTATACATTGAGAAATATCTTGGTACATATGCCTCACATTGAGATATTTATCATCAACAATAACTACAGATTTCTTTTCAATATATCCTTTTATTCATTTCATGCACAAGCACAAGATGGCTTCAGGTAAGGACTGAATCTGCAAAACAGTACTAGATATATTTTTCACTTGGATTTTTCTGTCAAAGATGCTAACAATTTTATGAGCAGATAACAGTTGTATTCCTTTTTTTGCTGAAGAGGGACACATTTTGACTTACGCATACCCAGCACAAGAACATTTGGAAAGAAACTGGATAAAACAAATAACAAGACCACAAACAGTACCTACTGGGAGGAAGTCAGGCTGTCACAAAGGACTTCCTAGTTTCCTCCAGATAATTTTTTATATAGTTCATTAAAAAAAAAAAAGTATAACAATAAATTGCAGCAGAAATTGATTAAATGTGAAGACATAAGCAGGAAAAGAATGCTGGCACACTGCAATAGTGGAAAGATCTTTCCAAACAACTATTGCTACTAAAGAAAATGCAGAATATGTTAGACGATAATACTGAGAAAAGGAGAAAATGGAAATGCATATGTGAACAGGCATAAAAGTCAATATGAAGTCTTAGCAACTCAACAAGGACTGATAAATGAAGCTCATAATGAGAAGAAAATAGACAAGAAGCAAAAATAAGTACCTTATGGATGTACATGACTGGGGGGAGAGAGAGAGAAAGTGTGCAACACAATGTTTAAAGATTTATAGATGTTTTCCCAGCTGACGAATACCTCTTATCAGGTAGTGTATTTACTGTGTGAACCCCATATGCATGATGGCTAAACTTGATCAGAGCTGCCCATCATTACTAACATACTGAAGTGACCCAAAAGGAAAATTCTGAGCCACAGGAATTACATTCATTTGCTGTACACCCCTGGCAGTGGGGAAGGAGAGTATCACCTCAACAGCAGCTAATTAGGAAGACAGAAAGAAAACTATTGAAAGATGTATTACTTTACTCATAGATAATTAAAACCCTAGCTTGACTACTATCTGTCTATTCATCTGTATGCCACCAACTTCCAGTTTTGGATTAGTACTATGTGATTATTATTGTAGTTAGCACAAGAACATGAACATTAAATACCACAGAGACTATTTTAATGTTACATAATATTTAGCCTGACTTAGACTCTGCTCTTCTAAAATCTGCACACCTATACTTAATTTCCTCCTACCTTTCTATTTATTTTTACTGATATTTGGTTCATTTTGATACTGCTCATCTATGCAAGACATATTGTCCAAGAAAGCAGAGAATGTATAGGAAAACAAACAAACAAAACCCACTAAAGTAAAATACACAACCACCTTAAATCAAAGTCCAAAAATACTAAATCTTAAAATATTCTCACAAACAAAGGGAAAAGAGGCATCACAACTGTGATGTGAAAGGTGAGAATAAACCACACAGCTAGTCAGAGCAATGCACTAAAAGTAGATTACAAAGTGCTATTATCATATTCTTCTTTTTCTAGAAGAGAGATCAAATGCTTTAAGTCCTCAGCCACAAAAGCCCTGACTCATCCTCCCTAACTTCAGGCACTTATCTGAAACACCTTTCTAATAGGGCCCTTCTCCTTGGCTTTCTCTATAATCAATGCTGAGAGACTGGCACCTCCAGAGTGAAATTCAGCCCAATTAGAGATTTGAATCATCTTCTGAAGACACCTGTTTCTTTTTATTGGCTCGGATGACTAAGTTTCTAAGTTAGATGCCTCGATTATGTGCTTAAAGTTTAGTAAGATGAATCTAGGCCATAAGAGATCATAGAATTTTTTTTTTTGCTGTTTCCTGTAGCAGTTGAAGATATAATTCTTTTCACGTGGTCTGTTACTAGAAAGATATAAGCCCTATATTCCAGCAAAGTTGTTCCCCCTTTTTCTAAGCAAATATAAACATACTTTGTGAGTCACAATGAGGTTGCAGATAAATGCTTTCTGTTCTTCTACACAGAAAATGAATGAGTCTAGTGTAGACTTTGCTCACGGATTTTTCCAGTGATAATTCATTTAATTGCAAAGGTAAGAGTTTTCATTTTTTCCTGTGGGAGTTTTCAATTCTGAATAAAATTTCCCCCAAAGAATAGCTCTCATGGTATGGGACTGAATTAAAGGCGTTCTCTTTCCCATTATCCTGGCAATTATTTTCATCCTGTGCTTCCACAGTTGACAATCTTCTTCCTTTATAAAAGCAGTTCATATGCTCCATGGATCCAATCAGATGCACATTCCTCTGGGAATGCAGTATGTTAGATGCATGGGTGCTTTGGTTACAAAAACACTAGCTTTAATGTGCAATATATGTGCAGTCTAGGGCAGGAAGAAGTACTACCAAGTCTTTTGCATTTTTGATACAGAATACAAGTGGACTGAAAATTGTTTTAGGAAAAGACCTGAAATGATGCAAGTACATCAGTTTATACAAGAGAAAACAACAGTAGATGTAATTTCTTCTCTATGCCATACAGAAAAGGAAAGAGAAAATAAGTACCTAATCCACAAATTCCATTACTGATTTTTCTGTTCTTGTGTCCAATCTGTTCCGGGCTTTTTTGAACATTTGAAGGGAGTGTTGAAAATAAGCCCTTGGCTCCTCTTGCCTAAAAATAAAAGAAAAGTCTACTTTCAAATCTTCTGAAAGACATGAAAATAGACTTCTTTCTTGCTGAGGAACTGGACAGGCTTTGGTTTCTTTATTACAGACATTCTTTGGTTACCTGGTCTTCCCAGAGTTTACTGTAGCTTGTTTCATCATACTAGAAAATATCTGCAAAGACCTCAGGTCTACAGACCACAAGGTTCAGACCAAATGTACAACTGAACAGAAAAAAAAAGTAAAAATGAATAATAATAAAAAAGTAAAACTCTTAAACTGAGTTTTTTTACGCACTTCCTATGTATTTGCCCTCAGATGTATACTGAGTTATAGTAATTACACATTTTCTTCATTTGAGTGGTTTTTCAGACCTATAGAAGTCTAACTTTGGCAAATGATGATGCTGAAGCACAATCTTGATACACAGAAAGTATTTCTTGGGGCACTTTGACAATTGTGACTATATGCAATTCTTTAATGGGATAAGCTTATATATAGCTTCAGAGGAAATTTATGATAACTGAAATGTTTCCAATATTTTTACAGTCTACTTCAAAATAAAGTTCACACAAGATACATGCATTTGTTCTGACAAGCACAGCTGACTTTTCTGCAGTAATATCCTAACACAGTGAGGGCTATGTTCCAGCAGAACCAGATGACACTAACAGAGACTAATTTCACAACACTATAGTTTAATTTATGCCCAGGTACCACCTATTATGTAATTAATGCAATATAACCAAAATGATGCTTCCTGGAAAGAATCAATTCTGGTTTTACATGCAAACTGATTTGTGATCCTCAGCGAAGAAAGCCCCTTCCTGAAGGAAGTAATGCAGATGAAGATGCTTGGATTTCACAGAATCAGGAAATGCTCTTCTTTCATAGATTTTGCACTACAGCAATGAATGAGCCTCTTTTACAAGTGCTCTACAGTTTAGTCACAGGTGCATGATACAGCTACCACGCTCACCCTTTCCTCAGCATGGTTTTATCCAGTTTTCTCAAGCAATGGAGGCAACCACCCTCACCCTCTTACAGATCACCCTCTGGTATAGTTTCCCCTGGTTTCTCCTCAAGATAACATCCTTGCTGAGAGATGGGTCCTTGAGTCCAAACACCAGCTGACTCCAGGTCTGAGTCCCCACCAAGTGCATGTGGCTTACTCCCTCTTATAGCTAGGCAGGGCAATATCAGCCATAGCCACCAAGGTTGCAGGGCTCTGATCAATACTGGTGTGCACAGCCACAGGTGACGTCCTGCTCAGCCAACAGCCCTGCTCCACGGGCAGCAAGGCACAGGTGTTTCAGAGCAGAAGGGCTCTACAGCTTGGAGATGTCTATGAGTTTCACTTCTCTGTCTACACTTGCCAGTCATCGGGTCAGTGGAAGTTATCTCCCCAGGTTACAGCAATCTCCACAGTGTGGTGGCACCAGCTGTGATAATGCACCAAGATTTTTTAGCTCTTGGGAGAGTGCCCCAGAGCAAATCCTTCTTCTACAGGCTGCACCATCTGGTGTCTCACTTGCCTGTGTGGTGCCTCTCGCTATATTCTTAAGACTCAGAATTGGCAGAAACAATTGAAAAAATGTGCCAGGTGAACATACTGCATAGCTATGCTCTGGTACTTTGACTTTTCAAGCTGCCTTAAATGTCTGCTGGTTCTTACCAGACACAAAGGACTAGGATCTTCCTACTTCTGAGAAACTCCATTCAGTTCTGAATCCTTTAGAGACCATCGATATGATGATGAGACTGATGAAGACTTTCTGCCCATCTGGTCTGCTGATTCTTTGACTTTCACCAGCAGTTGTACTGCCACTAAGTTCTTGGCAAAGAGCTCTGATTTTGTTCTTCCCTGTATGCTTATGTCAAACATTGCTTTTCCTACTGCTGATCTATTGCTGTAGGGCTGTGTGATTTTCAGCACCCATCTGAAACCACTAGGTACATACCTAAAGGTGACCCAGAGGAGTTTTGTTCACATATACACATGCCAACCACCTGGTTTTTCAAGCATCAGATATTGGGACAGAAAACAGGACCATTTGGCATATATTTCACAAACCTGTGCACTACTGAAGAGAGAAAAAATGTACATGCCAGAGCTCACTCCAAGGCTCGCTGTCTGCCAGCTGGGCTTGTAAACAGATTACAGACTTCTTGAATAAAGAGTGTTGAGAAAATATGTGAACCAAATGTCCAAATAACCTGAGGCTTAGTTTGACCAATGACTAAAGATAAGTTCTGAAGCTCTGTTTTCAGCTGAAAAATGACATTAAACTATTTTCCTGTGCCTTTTGCCACCTGTAAGCCTAGAGAAAAAACCTCCTGTTAATGCTGGTGACTGAGATGGAGTAAGGCTAGATTTGTTTGTGTTGTTGCTTAGTAAATAGATGAGGAAAACAGTTGGTGAACTAGCTACACCATGAAAAAACAAGCTGTGACAATCTTTGCTGAATTAATCAGTCACTAATCAACTGTTGAAGTTAGACTGCAGAGAACCTGCTTCTGTGGCTATGCACTAGCAATGAAATCCATTTTCTGAGAACTCTGTTATTGTTTCCTTCATTCCTCACTAATCTTCTGAAATAAGATATGCTCCAGAAACCTTGATTCCATGAAAGCAAGAGTCTTGATGAAGGATTACTCTTTAACTCTATTTTTCTAGATAAAAAGAAAAAAATATATATTCCATTTTCTCAGAAAAAGTAAACTCTAAAGAGTGTAAAGTCAAAGTATGAAATGAAAAGAATGGCAAGCAAAAGTACATATGAAACTTAGGTCTTGTAATGAAGCAGACCCTGAGTTATTCCACTTGATGTTGGGGCAACAAAAATTATCTGATTAGCAATAGGGATTATTCTCTGCTTTATGCATCTTGAAAAGCGAAAGGCAAAGAAAAACTGAACACACATGCTACTCTAGAAGAACGGGCTGGTGAAAGCATTCAAAATTTCACTCCTCTGTCACAGGTATCCACATAGACAGATCCTGTACAGAGGAACGTTAACCACCCTTCAAGAAAGGTCAGCAGTTTGGCAAGCTGAGCCTTAGGCTTGTGTGACTGGCTTGGTTTTAATTTCCAAACTAAAATCCTAGTAAGAGATTTTTTTTTTCTTCTTGGATCGGTTAAGTGCTGCAATTTCCCACTGTCACATCAAGTACTCTTTAATGTGACCTGAAATCAGACTAAGGTAACAATTATATGCCACAGTGACTCATTTTCTTGAGTGCTGATGCCAGACAATAGTGAACCTAGTGCTCATTAAAGAAACGTGTATTTCATGCCTCAGAGTAATGCTGAATGACTTAGCTATACCTGGAGACATGGGTGAACATTGCTTTCCCTCCTTTGCTGCCTTTTGGCAGCGAGACAATTCTATGATATCTGATATTCCGTTGTGTGTTTTTTAATTTTAATTTTAATTTTTAATTTTACTTTTGACTAAAAATCTTTGTTCTCCTTGATTGTATTTGTCCTTAAGGCTGTATTTTGCAGAAAATAAGCTTTAAGACAAAATAAAAATTAGATATGGAGCTTTTTAGATTTATTCGTATACACACATATATATAAAAGAAACAGGTTATATAGAAATTGAGACTTTCTCTAAGAAATAAGGCGTATATACAGACATTGTTTCTGAGTTTTAGAAATCACAGAAAACTTTTCAAAGAAGCAAGAGATTCAGAAACAGACTCTCATGCAGAAGGAAGAAGACTAAAAACAGCTACAGAAGAATCAGAAGAGATTCCAGATAATGCAAGAGAGCAGCTAGCTCTTGCGCTTACAGCAGCTTTACCTGTGGTGATAACAAACTCCACAGGGGACGAGCTCATCCTCTTGAAAAGACGACCCTGCTCTGAAAAGTCAGGTTAAATCTAAACAAGCAGCACAGTTAGTCTTTGAATTCTAGCCACATTTCCTAGACAGCCAATCCCTGATAAGAAAAACAAAAATCTCTGTAAAAGACTGGAAGAGTCTCATGTTCCCAGAAATAAGGAAATTAGTTTGGATGACATATCATATTATCATCATATTACCATCAATGATAAAATCAGTAGTACAGTGTCTACTCTTTGCATGTGTCCAGCATATTTATGTGGTTTTCTTTTTTATTATTACACAGCCTATACAGAGGCAGATCAATGTGACTATCTTGTCCTTGTCTAAAATATAGTTAGTCTTCCCAAGATTACCAGAACTTTAAGCAAATAAAACATAGGTATTCTTGCCAGAGAAAGCTATGGCAAGTTAGTCCTTTAGCTCTTTTAATCAACTTGCATTCTTCTTCTTTTTTTTTTTTCCCCTCTGCATTGCCATTCAAATTTTGTGATGCCACCATCACAAAATTTCCCCCTGAATTGATGCTGCTCAGATCCAATAATGCTAATTTCTTTGAACAAATAGAGACTAGCACACTTGGACCAGAGATCAATTTGTTCCTTTACTACTGAACAGAAGCACACACCGGAGATTCACCATTCCAGATCCTCTCACATTAATCCTCAAGGTCAAAAACGAGGAGACGGGGAGTTTTGTTTAATTACTGCTCAGCATCTCTGGAATTATGCAGAAGTGCTGAGTTGTAAACGCCAGTGTTTGCATATGAGAAAAAAAACTATTCTGGGAAATCAGATTATGAATATTATTGATCCCAAGGTCCCTAGGATGTCTCAGTATTAGAAGCAGAAAGCAGTGAACTGAATTTGATGGACAATATTTGTTATTCTATCCTGACCCAGCAGATGAGCGCTCTCCCTATCTACTAATGATTGCCAATATCTGCAGCACCCTTTCCTGGAGGTGGTGTATTTTCCTCTAAGGCAACACTCATGTGTTTTTGCAGAAAGAAAAGAATAATTCACGCAATTTTAGGAACAAGTGTAAATGTCAATCACACATGAGCTTGGCAGATAGTTTTATACCCTGGAAACTTTTAATGATACAAGGAAAGAAAAGGCCTTCTACTGTCACCAGACTGTCCAGAGGGTCTAATGTTAAAAATCACTATCATAATATCTCTAGTTTCTCGTCATAACTGTGTGCGTGAAGTACATTGCAACAGTTCAGTGGAGATTAAGTCTGTGAATATCTCACACATTCACAAAGACATGCACGGAATAAAAGGAACAGTAAGACCAAAGATGAGTCCAAGTCTATCTACCTTGTCTTACTGCAGTTATTCAAGAATTATGCTGGCGGTATGATCAGAAAACATAAAACAAACCC
Source organism: Eudromia elegans (assembly GCA_003342815.1). NCBI lineage: Eukaryota > Metazoa > Chordata > Aves > Tinamiformes > Tinamidae > Eudromia > Eudromia elegans. Next base: position 174,492 of record PTEX01000255.1, on the reverse strand, counting down.
CACAAAATTAAAGAAGAGAGTCTTTATACCTGCAAGCTGTGAACAGTTCCTTTTTTTAAGCTTTTTCTAGCTCTTTTTCAGAATGCAACCGTAGAGGTACTGGTATCTCTTTCCTCTTAAGCATGGCCAAAGAAAATTTTATTTCAATCAAGACATGTAAAATGAGGGAAGGAAAGTTATATAACCAGACTAGTTCAAAGAAAGGCCAGAAACACTGCTATAGAGTTTAATTACTCCTGGGCATTTCATTGGTATTTCATTGCTCACTGCAGACTGTAATACTGCTACTCTCCCCCAAACTTAATTATTTTCTAAGTTATTTTTAATATAAATTAGATTATTCATGGCTGATGTGGGAAGATGTAGCACTACTCCCAGGTTTGTGAAGAAAGTGAGATTTCAATCTAATATTTCAGGTCATACAAAGGTAGTTATGGGTACCTAAAAAAACCAGTAATGTGTAATCTTAATGCTTATGCTAGTTTAATTGTTTTATCTTTTTACCTGCTGGAGGGGCATTTCAAATATTTTTAATTAGCTATTAAAAGGCATTTGAAAATTGCCTTTTAGTAAAAGGGCTGAAACTTTGAGGAAGCATCTTCAGAAAGTGTTACCTTAAATTTTCACCCAAAACTGGTTGTTTAACTGGTTCTATGCACAAAATTCTCTACTTAGACATAAAATATTCTCACTCTATTAATTATAATAGCATTGTGTTCGTTTACCAAGAACTGAGTAAAAAGTAAAGAAAAAATATTTGAGACACTGATAAATGATTCATGCATGAGAGATCAGTGTAACAAATTTTCTCTCTTCCGTGTATGAACTGCACTTAAGCATCCATAAATGCTTAGTCAAGGTATGTAGCTAAACAGAAATCATTACCCCCTGATATAATTGACTTTAAGATTATCACAGAAATGTTCGCAATGTCTGTCTCATCAGTCTCAATTTTTCAGTAGAATTGTGCTTGCACTCTGGTAATCCATGGCCCAGGGCTTCAACTGTCTGTAATGCGTGGCCCATTTTTGCATGGCACAGCTGCGTGGCCTTGGCTCAACTTTACTGAACATATCATTGTGGAGTGATGAGAGAGGATAGAGGCTAAATGTGTGAAGATGAGAAAAGTAAAGACAGAAGTAAAATTGTTGAAATGATAGCAGGAACTCAGAAAAATATTGATATGAAAAGCTATAAAACTGTGAGAAAAAAGGCAGAGAGACAAAAGACGGCAATGCAGAAAGATCAAGGTATAGATTATCGGATGGACCACTGAAGACCTGATGCTTGACGACCTGAATTAACAGCTACTGCCTGCAGAGATGCATCAGATTAGATCTGATGCATTGGATTTGAGATGGCAAGCACACTAATAATACTTAGTGTAGATATTCCTAGCTGCCTTACAAGTGTAGTTAACCAATAGATAACTGCTGTGTACTCATGAACTATGTATAATCCTATCATGTATAATCCTCCTAAAAGAGCCTTTGCACGTGCTCTAAGACCCTATAAATGGAGAGCTAAATTTGCATGAGAACAACTTGAATGTTCAAGGAATATAGATAGTGACATTCTTAGAAAAAGGACATTGCTTTCCAGAAGAAGAAAATTGTTTTTAAGTGTAAGCAAATAGTGACAACGTGGTAGCATTAATGTTGCATGTAATGCACATACCAGTTTCATACTCTAAATCTCTAAGGACTTTTTTTCAGGCTACATATAAATACACAAGATCAACGACCTATAAGAATTTAATTGACATCTAGATTTCACAAGGAATCCTATAGTGTCATGGAGAAACAAAATAGGACCCTCCCAGACCCTCAAATGCCACCAGGTATGACTAGATATCAGCATACACAAAGCTAAAATCCTACTGAGCATGCTGTTGGAACCTGTGAACAGACACAACTGATCTCAGAGAGACTCATATCAGTTTCCCACTGAAGACAAGAATCCAGTAAGGCATAAATGGGTTCAATCAAACCTATCTTCCAAACCTTGCCCCATGGTCTTGGATCAAAGAGGCTGACCCATCACTATGCAGACACCAAAGGAGGGTCCCGGTATCATAGATAATCTAACTCCTCTAGAGATGACAATGTCGTCCAGGCAGACTGCCAGAGAAAGACCACCAATACTACTCCACACAAAAAGGCAGACTATCCTTTTCAAGCCTTGCTCACAATCTAAAGATATTGAAATGCTGAGCAAGAAAGGAACAGAAGGTAGCTTTTCCAGAGACACTAAAAAAACCTCCCAAAGGAATGAGAATTACTAAGATAATATATCTGGAAATGTAGCAGATTGGAGGAACTCAATCTTGGAGGAAAGGCTAATGAGCTGTCAGAAACTGGTTCTGTTAAAAGAATCAACTGAACAACTCCAAAACTCCTTACTTTTTTAGTTTTTCTTTTTTTATAACATATTTAATAATTTTACGAGGGTGTAACCAGGACATATCTCTACATTCTATAATCATAGCAACTGTTGAATTGAAACAAAGAACGAAAGCAAATTCTCTTCCACAAACCTGAAATGAAAACCTGAAGTGCTTCAGCCTTTTGCTTTCCAGACATATATAAACATTTCAAAATTTCAGAGACCAAATATGTCCTCTGGCTCTTTAAGAGTCAAGATATCTCAGATTCCATTTTGTAGCACTGAAACGAAAGGAATCATCAAAGCGACATGCCCAAAGAATACCTTTATATTCATTTCCCAATGTGAGAGCTCACCACCCACGACTTTCCAAACAATTCTACTCGCATAGATTTTTTGTGATTTCTATTTATCTGTGTTTTGGGAGTGAGACCAAGATGATAAACTCATCTCATACCACCAGATTAAAAAACTATTACCTGCTAAAAAGTGTCTTAATCATCTCAGCTGAAGTTAGTGTCCCTAAGTGAGGCGTCTAGTGTCCAGAATATTCTTATACACTTCTGTCTGCTACGCTCAGATTGGAAACCATAAAAAATGAACCTTTTGTTGCCTTTTGTTTGTTCTTGTTTTTAGTTCAGACTTAGTGCTGAGGCTTACAAGAATTGATCTTGTGTAGCAAAATACCAGGTGACCACAGACAGCATACATGATAGATCAATAACAAAAAAAAATGCCCCAGTATCTTATTCTTCCCTTCTTCCACTCCAGCATCCTCAGTATTCTCAGTGTGCCTCTGTTAGCTATTCTAGTTTTTAAAGAAAGCAGTTCTGTACAGGGTTTTCAGAGTTTTGACTTTCATGTTGATGGACAAGGGCTTTCTTTTTTTGTTTTGCTGCAGTTCTACAAAAAATGCCCATATGTTGTTCACTGCTAAACTTCAAAAAACACCCTGAGGTTCACATACACAATGTGACTGGACCATTCTTAGCCACTATTTTCAGTTAGAATCCTAGTATGCCTAGTATCATGACCTAGGGTCCATTTCAATGAAAAAAAACCCTTCTCTATTTATATTTATGCTTTTATTTAAGAAACAGAAACAACCCAGAAACAACCAAACAAACATCAAGATACTGTGGAAGAATCTGATACTAATAATAATCATCACAAGAGTCCTATGATTATCATTATTCTATTATAACAGGAACTAAGCTGTTGAATTATTAACTCTAGATTAATCATCAGCAGTATTAGTCCAATGCTGAAGGTTAGTTTTATGACTTGAACACAGAGGCTTTTCTTCCTACTGAATGATTATGCCAGCTAAACACTTTTTTAATATTTTTGGTGGGGGGTTAGAAGTTTAATGAACAGGTATAACTATTACACAGTTCTTACAAAGTTTCTCTGACAGTTATCAACCTATAGTGACTGCACAGGGCCCAGATAGAGCCCTGGACCACACTTGGCCTGTGGGCTCTTAGTCTTCCTTTTGCTCCAAGCAGGATGTCACTCTGCATGACCTTCATATCCTTCCTAGCACTCTGACTGTGTTTAAGTGTTGTCTGCTGGCTGTTCTCAGAAATTAAGTTCATCAGCTCAACTTCTCTGTGCCACTCATCTCCTCTCCCAAAATTCCCAAGGACATAGAACACAAGCAGTCTCTAGTGCGAGTTGTAAATATCCTAGTTTCTCTTCTCAGACACAGACAGTCTTTGAAGATGAGAAGCACCTGGACCAAGAAGACAAGCAAGAAAGAGAGAAACAGAGAGACAGAGAGAGAGACAAGGAAGGAAGGAAGGAAGGAAGGAAGGAAGGAAGGAAGGAAGGAAGGAAGGAAGGAAGGAAGGAAGGAAGGAAGGAAGGAAGGAAGGAAGGANGAAGGAAGGAAGGAAGGAAGGAAGGAAGGAAGGAAGGAAGGAAGGAAGGAAGGAAGGAAGGAAGGAAGGAAGGAAGGAAGGAAGGAAGGAATTTTGTGATTCATAATGCGTTTCTATGAATTAGGTGCCTCACCATTCCCAAGAACCCTAAGCTTTGGTGAGGTTGCTTTAAGTCAAAGTCTGCTTGGGCAGATTCTCTAAAGAATGAAATGGAAGTTTAAGGACTATTTGTAAGTTTACTATTATAGAATCTCCTAAAACACTGTTTTTTTAAGATCAAACATAAAAATTTTGGGTTTTTCCCTATTTTGACCGTGGATGTACCACATGTACATGCAGTACAGAAGAATGCTGGCACTCTATTGTATTGTCCATGCTCCGGACCTTCCCCATCGCTCATACTCTATAGTCCTTCTGTTTTTTTCTCCTCTACATTTTACTTAGTTCCTCTCCCCTTCTCTCTACCTACCTCAGTGGGCATTTTCTTCAACACGGAAGCAGCTGATGCTTCCAATCTGCTGAGAAAAAAAGAGGAATATTAGTTTCAGAAATTTCTGAATCTCCAGAACTTTAAAGTCAATTTTACTTTTCAAAGCCTGATAACTTAATATAATATTGCAATTTTGATGGTAAAAAGGCAAGGAAATATTTCAAAGAAAATAACACATCTTCATTTTTCAAAAACTGTATTACGTTTCTTTTCCTCTTATATTAGTTAAACTGACTTTTGCCCATACAAAGTTATATTTTGAGCTTAAATTATCAGAAAATTTTCTTTTGAAAAGTAATATGAAACTGTATCATACCTGACTGTTTAACAGCTGACATAATAGCTAATCCATCATTGACTTCTTTTTCCATTGAGCCTAGACTGAGGACTGCTAAAGTTTTTTGCAAGGCATTGCGAAGATACAATCTAGCTCTTTAAAACTGTTTCAGTCAAGTCTACTTCGTAAGTTTCTATGCATGAGCTGCTGCAGATCTACCAGGCATATATACACATATATATATATACACACACATATATGTATACTATAAAATATATAATTAGTATGAAGAATATGCCTATTTCTGGAAAAAAAAAATCACTATCTTCTATTATCTTCTATTATAAGCTTCCAGGGCTTGGCTGAAAATTTAAGGCTTCTGAGATATTGTCAGATCAAAATCTTTTCATCTCATGTATAAAAATATTCTTTTTTCTTTTTTTTTTCTTTTTTTTTCCTCTTTAACTTGGGTGACAGTTTGAGCTGACAGAATGAATATAAAAGTTATATCACGGATTAGGTTATGTTCTACTTATATTCCTGGTGAAGAATGGAGCATACTCATTCATTTAGGCTGGAATATTGTAACTTGACACTTATTTTTCCCCTGAAGAAATGGAAAAATAACTGAAAACAAACCTATTCTTAGATAGATTGAAAGCTCCTAAATAAAATTAACACATCTGGTTGCTCTGCATACTCATCATACAGATTTATAGAGCCATAAATTCATGTGGCATCATCACACTTCAAGCAGTAGGGTGGCAAAAATGTTTTCCAGAAACTATAAATGAGAAAAACAGAAGAAAGATATTATATTGGCTTCTGCATGCACGGCGGGCAACTTTAGAACAAAAGAGTTAGAAAAATAATTTTACTTGACACTACTAACAGACTGGTATATATCAATAGATTTTTGTTTGTTTTTTGCATATGAATGTTTCTTGGTATAGAAAACACCTAGCATTATTTCAAACACTCTTAAGACTATTTCTTCTAAGATGTGGAAGCCTACTTTGGCAACTTTTTTGGTATGCATTACTTCATGCCCCTCAGTCAATGCTGCTCAGTATCTGACATTTTATATGGTCAGTGAGGAAGCAGCTGTTAGAACAGCAGTGACAACGTGCCAAGCTGCAGAATTTCAAGATCTAGCAAGTCAAGTTAGCGATATACATTCATATTCAGTTACCTGAAAAAGCACCGTGTCTAAAAATTGCTGAACATTTACAATTCCATTCTAAAGTTTGAACTAAATAGACAGTATTAACTGTTACCTGTGGAGAAGGTATTCTCAACAGGAATATATTGCTGAATCATATCACCAAGTGTAACAACTCCTGCCACAGCAGTGACAGCAGAATGCAAGACAGTATGTGAGATATTATAACACAACATAATATTCAACATACAGTGGACAGCAGTCCTAGTTAATTTATTTTGATGGATCTCTACCCATGCAACAATGGTCAGAACTCAAACAATAACTAGCTGAAGTATAAGCAATCTCCTTCATGCAAGAATATAAAATGAAAAACGTACTTGCTGAACTTGGCCATAATTTGTCCCTTCCAGTTCTTCCATGTTTGCATGCATCTAAATTCACATATGGCATACAACATGATCCAGCAACACAAGCAGAAATGACTACAGAGCACAGCTCCTCTGTCCTTAAGAATTCATGATGATTTTTAAAAGTCGTTTAAAATTAGCAGTTTCATAGACCCTACTAAATATATCACAATCTTATAACTTTGGAGATACATGGAGGGAATTTGCATGCATCTATCTTCCTGAAATCTAGTTTTTCCTTCTTTCATTTCTATTCCAAATCTGGACAGTTCTTAAAATTACCAGTGAAAGAACGGAATATGTTCCGGTAAGATTATTTTCTGTGCATTACAAGCTTAAGCTCTTTGAAACCATAGGATGACTGAAAAGCTTTGCCTGACAGCACACTCCTATACACAAGACTGACTGATAGTTGTTGCCAACACCTTAAGGGCTGCTCAGACCTTTACTCTGCTCTTGCTCAATGCATTCAATGTACATTTAAAAGTTAGCTCTCCTTTCTACTCCTTCAGATTTTCTTAGGTCACGAAGACTATAAGATGACCTGACAAGTTACCTACCTACTTTCACTAATCTTCAAGTTAAACTTGATGCTCTGTGTGATGACCTCCAAGTACATTTCACTTTGAAGGCTCCCATTATTTTTCTGTTTTTGATATCAGAGACCATTGGAAAACTGGCTTACTGCCCCTCTGGGTATTTATTGTTGCAGAAGTCTGGGTGAAGCATCGACATAACTAAACTTTATAAACATCTTTTAAGAAAATATGAGATCTTACTAGGTGTATGATATTGCATAGGTCATAAATGGTAATGCACAGACAAATAAGGGAGGTTTCTAACATAAATATGAACTCTGGTCATGGCATTTAAATCATTCTAGTATTTTAGTGTCATAATTTAATACTAATTCAAGCTATACTTTTAGAAATTGGTAACATTTTGTAATTATTTCAATTGGCAATTGAGATGATAGTTTTTAATTTCAATACAATTTAAAATTCAAAGATAGTTCAATAAAAGGGATTCTACCATTATTAATCTTTTCAACTGAGTCTTATTTTTCAAGAATGGACAATATTTTAGGGAAGACAGTAGGCAAACTGGACAGGACTTACACACTACAGGCCTTAGGGATAATAAAACCTCTTTCCAAGGCCTCCCTTAGCTCACAGTGCAGACCAAACTGAACTGTTATCACTGGACTGTGAAGATATGCTTTATGAAGTAAAGCAGTAATGCTTTATGAGATGAAGCACTTGAAGTACTTCATGAAATGGTCAGCTGTGAAGGTACTGCATTCTTACAAATACTGTTTGCTGTTTCTCCAGCTCAAGGGTATTCAACAGTTGCACGAATATATATACAATACATATGTGTGTGTGTGCGTATTGAATGTGCAGGGATTCTTAATGACACAAATTTAGATCTTAAGTCACAGGGCAGGAATTAAAACTAGCGAAATCCAGGCCTTCTGTAATTTGCAATTGCATACAGCAGACACTGTTGTGTGCATTTCTTACAGTAATTCAGGATAAATTCTGCCATTTTATTAATTTACTGTCACAATGGAGATTGTTCCAAAACTGTTAACATGCATTAAAGTATTTCTGAAGCAATGGTGCAATTCATAATGCTAACCTGACTATACAAACACCTCAACAATCATTAATAAAACAAAACAACATTATTAAAGGTTTACTAAATACCAGAAAAATATTACCTGCCTGTTAAATGCAAAATAAGTAAACAAGTAAAAACAAGCAAAAATCATGATTTTCAGAATACATTAATGTAGGAAAGAGTAATCTTTTGTTACAAATGTGCTATGTTCCTAGGAAGCTAATAGTTTTCAAAATGTGCACATTTTGGGAATGGGTTTTGCAGAAACAAAATAACATGGAAAGAAAAAGCAATATTTTGGCACGGTGGCTAAGTAAATCAAACAGTCCCCAGTGAACCATGAGTCATGAAACCAATCTCACCTAAGTTAGGCCATCAAGAAGACAGGTATCTGCTTGAGTCTTGACAGTATTTAGTAAACTAGAGTTTTTAAAAGGTGCATGTGTGTGCACACATATGTGCACAATTTCCTTAACCTCCAACCTCCTCTTGTGATAAGAAGGTTCATACTACACATCATACATAGTTGATACTGCACATAGAACAGAGATGCAACATAGAATAGATATATTTATATCAAGCCCAGTTATTTCCACAAGTACTAGATAATTTTCACTGAGAATACAGTAAACTTTAGGCAAACAAAATGAAGCAGTGTTATTTTCTTACTGGTCCTGCATTCACAGGGATTCTCCTCAAGCACTCAGGCCCCAGGGACTTGCCTCTCATGCAGTATTGCCACATTAGTGAGCAAAGTTCCTTATATCACTAGTAGATGGCCTGGCAAGTGTATTTGTGATCATGGTTGTGGAACATGCATGAATACTGGAGAGCAGGAATCTTCACTGGATTGACCAACACATTCTAAAAGACCTGTGAGCAACCCAAATAGGGACCACTGCACTCTGTGAAGCATATATATGGCTCAGGCACTCAAGCACATAGCTTAATGAACAGTTAGTTGTAACTAGTCTAACTCCACAGCTCCTGGCCAGGTTCTGGAATTACTTCATGAATACAAGCTTTCTTATGACTCCTACTGGAACAGGACTTCTCCAATGACAACAAGCTATGTAATTGCCGGCAGGGTACACAGGCACAAATATATTTCTATGCAAACGTATCTAAAAACAGACTCAGTCCACTGAGTGCCAAGTGTCAGTCACCTATTGAGACAAAACAGAAAGGTCTCAACAAAAGTCATATGAGATAGATCAGGGTTAAGTCAGAAATAACAGGATTTTTAATTGAAGTGCTGTTTATTTATACAAGAGTAACTAAATTTAAAAGTCTTTGCTGACTTCTTAAATGATAATTTTCACAAATTGAATGTATCCTAACTTCATATATTCAGAACTTCAGTTCACAACTTTACAAGTGATTCAAGTGAAAATAAACTCCATTCTCACAGTGGATGCTGTTACTTGTGCTTGAGGATGAGACACAGAAGAAGATCCAGGGCTGTCAAGCAATGATTGTTTGAGGGAAAGAAATTTCAAACAGACAGGAGTGCAGGAAAATATCTCAGGGACATGGGAAAACAGTAACACATTTAAGAATCAACTTCAAATTCATGCAAAATAAAGGCTTCTCCTGCCAAATGAGTGAAACTTGTCAAGTCTGCTGGATCTCTTAATTAACTGGAAACATGACAGAAATTCCCTCGGAGGGATTCAAACTCACAGGCATTATGGCTCGTTCCTTTGCAGAGAATATAAAATGAACAATAAAATGAACAATGCATTTATTAAGCTCATAGAGTGACTTAGATGAGCTGAGAACATACATGAATAATCAGGGGAGAAATTACTCATACTCAGAGAGCAAATAGTGTCTTTTTATTGGAGGGAGTGGGAAAGAAGGGTTAAAAAGTAGGTGGAAAAGTTCTTTTTTTTTTTTTTCTAATATATGGAGGGTGAAAAAATGACTGTGATTCCGCTAAATTCAAAAATCCCTTTCTTGCAAGGACTGCATATTATAATTTAACAGATTTTTGTCAGCATATTTTTATAGGAAACAAGAAATCAGGAAACTTACTTAGAGCAAAACAGTCCTAGCAGTTTTGCAGATCATCTGTCTCTCCTGACACTGCAGCGCTGTTGCAAATACTATGGAGAGGCAAAACAACAACAGAATTAAAACCACTTCTGGCAGCATTAGTTTGTAATCTGTTGCAATTTGAGGGGATTATGCAGGATAACAGCAAAAAGAAAGCATAGCTCTTTCACTAGGACGTTTCTTTTGCCAGTGTTTTTCTATGCACCTGACAGAGGCTATAAGCCAAAAAAATACTTTTTTAAAAACGGACAAACAACAACAAGAAGCAAGTAGCAATTCCAATTGCCTTACTTTTTGGCAACATTTCGTGACCTTGAGTTCAGGTTTTCAGCACTTCCTGAAATGGCCTTTTTACAAAGCATTGATCTTAACACCTGAACTGCTAACCCACACAAAATCATTGAACCTGAAAAAATTCAGTTCCCAGTGAGCAAAGGATTGAAAAGTTCCTTCTCAGATGTGGTACTTCTCCTAATAGCAAAACCATGAATAATACTTAGTGCCTAGCTGGTCTCTGGATGAACAGATAACAACATCAGTAACAGCAAGGACTGCAAGAATAGACTCAATCAAAGACTGATAACAGACTCTGTCAAGCAGTGAAGGTTTATGAGGGTTTGTTTTTGTTCTTTGTGCATTTTTTAATTCAGTTCCCACGTATACTAGCTGATACATGTTAAGTAAAAGAAATTTAGGCAAGCAAATGTTCTGGATCCTGCCATGTCCTGCAGGCAAAAAAACTTAAAGATTTGGAAGGGTAGGGCTGGCAGCATAACAGCATAGTTAGAAGAACATTTTACCTTAAACTATGGTGACCAATATTCCCCTTTCAGGCAACAGAATTGAACCATAAACAATTTTACTGAGGTATTTCACTGAATAAAATTAATCTCTGCAGCTTCTGTTGAATCCTTCCGCTAACAGGTTCTTAGCTGAGCTAAAAAGAGGCATGCAGTTACTATAATTTTGAAATACATAACTGGTTTCTTTCCAGGGCAAACACTATAGGCTTTGTGTATGCACATATCTTGTTTTGGTATGTTTTAAAGACAAATAACAGAATCTATCTTTTTCCTTATCCATGAAGTAGTGTACATTAAGTCACTGCGGGAATTTAAATGCCCCATAATTCTGAGAATTTTTAATTCTCAGAATCATTCTGAGTTTTTTTAATTCTTAGTTGATTTTCAAAATGAAGAAAAGAATTTTCAGGGCTTGCAAACAGAAAAGCAACACACTTCCAAGAAAGTTAAAATATTACCACAACCAAGCCAGAAGGGAAAGGACTGTACTCCAAGATGCCACACTTAATACTATTGTTGTCCTTCAACTTAAGAAGAGTTTCACTAAGTGTGCATATTGCACACAAATAAATATCATCTGTAGTTTTTCAAATAAAAGTCTGTGTCAAAGCTGATGCTCTTTACAATCCTCTTCACAACTCATCAGTGATGACTCATTAACCTCCAAGCTGATTTGTCTACTTCACCAAATGGACAGCAGAGGCTGTTAAACAGCAGTTAAATAAAAAGCTCCCAATCTGAATGGCATTCAAAGTTAAAACTCTAGAAGCACTAACTGTACAGAGATAACTGTACAGAGATATAAACTCACATACCAAGGAAGCTACAGGCTTAGTGGAGGCAATGTTAAATAAAAACTCTTTTAGCCTCATTAAGCATAAAAAAAGAATTTTATTGTTGGCAAAATGAGGATTAAAAAAAGAAATCCACATGTGCCCCTTCCCATGGCTGTGTCTCAGTCTTGAGAGCTCAGGAAATGTTTTCTATAAGTGTCTGCGCTCTAGGACCTCTGCTGTGCAATATATGGTAGCAATCCTTAAAAAAAAAAAAGTGTCTTCTGCAAACTAATTTGGGGTGAATGCCTTGTCTCAGTTATAAGTCTGAAACAGTTTAAAGCCTCAGCTCACTCTGCCTTAGCACAGCTACCTCCCAGATTAAGAAAAAATAAATGAACATAGAGCAAATCAGATAGAACTACTTTACTAACTCCCTAAACAAATATAAAATGTTTAGAAAAAAAAATAAAAAAAAAAAAAAAAAAAAAAAAATTTTAACTAGCCTAAATGTGTAATTGTAGCATAATAATTTAAAATTGTAAAAAATATCCTGTCTTCTCTCTGAAGTGCAGTGCATTTCCAAAAAGACTGTAGTTTGAATTGGATGGAAACCACTCCTAGTTCCTCTCAAATCTGCTTTGTACGCATTCAGCTGTTACTTAGTGGTTTGTTTAGTCGTTAGAAAAGTGACTGTGAGGGGAAGGTCTCAGTTTATCAATTCTTGGTGAACAAAAAAACCCACGCTTGTCTCAGTAGTTCATGTCACAGTCATGACTGAATGTATTAGAGCTAGAGCTTGATCTACCTTGATGTGTGGTAACTACCATTAAACCTGAAACTTTTTCCTTTAAGAGGAGGCAGACAGTAGTTGCACTTTTCGTATTTCATAAGGCTCTCTCATAAAAGAACAGGAATCTATCTGCAGAAGATTAAGAAAATAAAAAATCCACAGTGTAATAAAGCAGAGGATACTGCGGGACTTGTCAAGATTAAATGAAGAAAAAAATTTCATCAACTTGTAAGCAAAGTGGCAAGTTTTGGAATGAATGCCTTTGAGTACACTCCTGAAAGCCCTCCAGTTTGCCCCAGCTCTTCAACAGCAAAGCCTGAAAGAGTGCCTGTACCTGTAAAATTGTCAAGATTATATTATAGGGCACATACTCACATGAGTAGCCCAACGTCATGCTAAAGCTTTTCTTTTTCCTTTATGGAATACTCTGCCTTTGACAGAGATCTGTCAAAGCTTCCAAGCCCGACATTCTTCTAGGTCCTGTATAACCTCCCCATACCCTCCTCCTCCTTTTCCCAAGAGCTTAGGAGAATTTTCTAATTATTGTACTGTCTATAATGAGCACACTCCAGAGTGTAACTTTCAAACAATATCACTAATTTTATTTAGAACACATTGTAAATTATCTTAAAAAGGGACATTACAAGATGTGGCAGCTTGTTGTAACTAGCTGCTGGAAACCCTTGTTTTCCTACTGCTAGCACGAGTGATGACGCCGTTTCTTGGGTGGTGGTGAATTTTCATCTTCAGATTCCCCAGCAGATGTGGTAGGGGAGGAGGTGCCAGTCAGGCTCCTCTTACGCTTCTCTCTGGGTCTCTGCTCGCAGCTGCTGTCTGATGCTTCTCTGAAGTCAGGCTGCCTCACTTGAGGACGCTCGGTGTCTTCCATGGCCTGCGCTGATGCCACATTCTCTGCCTGAGCAGAGTCATCACTGGTGCTGCAGTCACTGTCTCGTCTCTCTCTCATGGGAGAAAATCTCCCATTGAAGGGCCCTGTTGCAGAAATGCTAGCACATTCCATCATGGATGTGCCATCGACAAGATGGCTGTGCTGTGGTGGCACCGGGCTGTTGTATTTCATCTCCTGGGAGGTTTCTTTTCCAAGAAGAATCTCAGTGTACTTCCTGCTGTGTCGTAACAGTCCTGGTCTCTTTTTCATATAGATGATAAGCAGGAAGTCAGTTATATGGATTCGGAAAAACTCCTCATTTTTTGAGAGTTTTCCTAATTCTTCATTTGAGATGTCCTCCAGATACTTTTCGCAATCAAAGGGGATGTCCACGAGCTCATTATCTGTCTGAACAGGGTCCAGCTCATGAGGCAATGTCCTCCCTGGGTTCTTCGGAGAGTCCCATGCTCCTGAAGGATACGAGTGCTCTCCTGGAGCGGGCACCTCTCGGCCATCCTCAGCCCTCCCCGTCGAGCTGCAGCTGGGCTGCTGCCCCTCGTCCCCGAGGGAGGGAGACGCCGGCACGGGCGCTGGCTGCTGCTCTTGGGTCGAGGTGCTGCTGGGTGGGCGGCCGGCTGGCAGCTGGGGAGCAGCAGAGCCCTCGCGTGGCTCCTGCTCCTGCTCCTCAAGGTGCACATACCCGCTGTCGCCTGCTGGGCCTGGGCCTGTCCGCTCCATTTGATCAGCCCTTGGCTTAGACAACTCGCTTGGCCCTTGGGAGGGCCCTGCTGAACAAAAATGTTAAGAAAAAACAATTGTCCTTTAAAGAAGACAGCGCAAGGTCGAAATGCTCGAGCTTTAGAACCACTCGTCCTCGTGCCAGTGCTGCCCAGAGGCTGCAGAGCTCCGGAGCAAACACTCGGGCAGTGCCACTGGCAACTGGCGGCGGGGGTTTATCAGGGCTTTGGCCCTTGAATGTCACAATCACAGAGTCATGGGTGTGGTGGCTTTGTGACATGCCAGCCCTCAGGAGTGGCATATCTGGTGGGATGGAGGTTGCTACCAGCCCTAAGGAAGTGCTTTGGGACCAAAGGCACCTGTATCAGTTTTCAAACACCAGCTCTCTCCTGTGTTTCATTTCCAAGGCCGGTCCCCCTCCTTACTGAAGGACTAAAAGTTACATCTGACATTTTCTAAGGGATTGTGGGTAGTTCAACCATTACTTTCCATGAAGGGCATTTTATTAACGGAAATTAAATTCTGTATCAAACTCAGAGCCTCAAGCTAGAGAGAAAACACCCTGGGTATGAACTGGAAGGGACAAGGACTGCTGCTTCTAGGAAGTCACCCAGGCACCTCAGTGTGTACACTGGAAAGAGCGCAGGATTCCAGCATAGGAAGGCACCCCCTCTAGCTGTACTGTCACTAACACAGGACACAAAAGCTGGGAAGATGCGGGTCAACTCCACTTGGGCCTTCCCAGTAACACCAGAGTTCCTGTTACTGTCATAACTCCATTAGTTAATCACTAACGTTACAGGTTACAAACAGCAGTAAAAGAAGGAAGCCTGATTGGGGTCTTAACATGTGCGAGTCTTTCAGCTCGGACTCAAATAAAATCCATCCCTCCAGTTTGTTGCAATACCATCTGTGCAGTGTGTCAGTGTGTCCTGCTGGTTGACCCTGGGTAAGGGACATGGGACGTTGGCACACCATGAAACAGGGTCATGCATCCTTATTGAATGGCCGACAATTGGGCAACAAAGCTCTCCTGATACATTCCTGGAGGTAGTTTTCAAACCTGTGTAACTTAATTGTTTTGGTTTCTTCCTGCAATTATGAATGATTTGTGTTCCTTCATTTAGTGCTGAGGAAAAGACCCTTGGAGACCTCCTAGATCCTCTTAAAAAGTCTTTAGGAAGGGAGTAAAGGCTTTAACACTTTGGAGCAGAGGGGAGGACTGGAATCTGCTCTCAGCAGCCTAGGGTTCAGGCTCAAGTGAGGGTGTTTTCTGTCACTATGAGGTAGCATGAGGTATAGAAGGAAGAACGCTGATTAGATTAATGCATGAGAGCTAGAAAGCAAGAAAACAATGCTAGAAACAAGAACACAATGCTAGCTAGGGGCTAGCATTGCCCCCGGCTCCCACTAAACAGGACTGATACGCATCTGTGCAGTTATCATCTCTCTGATTAGAGAATGGAAGTGAAAGTGGGAAGTACAAACAAGATCACAGTTCCATTTACCTGATTCTTATTGCATGTAAATATTTTGAATGGGTCTCTGCATGAGGATAAGTTGCATCAATGCTCATACCCCAAATCTAAGTGAATCTGTCTTGTCTTTGATGTAAAGGCGTATGTAAACCTACATGATAAATTGCTAACCAAGAGGGGTCCTGAACCCAAGTCTGCAGCTACATGCTGCAGGGTCCAGTTTGCTCTGGAGTCTGTAGGTAAAATATGGAAATGTTCCATCTTTGCTGGTGGTTGCCTTCCCTTCCTTTCAGAAGACAGGGACAATCTGCCAACATTTTGCTAGGAGCACTTTAACAGCCTAAGAGATTTAGTGTTCAGTGTTCAGTCTGTGCAGAGATTTTGGGTTCAAGGTGCTGAAGGTGGGGAGGGAATATTTGGGAAAAAAACAGGAAGGGGAAAGCCATCCCTAAACTGAGAAAAACCTAGGAAGGTTAAAACCAATAACAGATATGGCAGCAATGTTGCATTTACATAATCATTTCTGTCCCCCTCCTGCTTGGAATAACCTTGTCCTGCCCGCAAAACCTTTGCTAAAAGGGAGCAGAGAAAGGGAACGCAAATAGAGAGGATTTTGTCCTTCTGCTGACTGTTGGACTGAGAGATTTAGGCAAAGTGAGGACAGAATAGCACCTGTTTTGCTGCACTCTCTGTGCTGTGCTGGAAGCTGCTTTGCTGTTCTGAGCAGAGAAGCGGGTGGTGACAGGGGGATGAGGAACCGGCCTTGTCCTGCCCAAGCTTGTCTACCTGAAGTAAAGTTCCAAGGCTGAAGAATAAAGAGGCCTCAGATTTAGTTCTTTTTACCCTTTTAAACTCTTCTTTGGATTGTATTCCCAGTGCCTTGATCGATAGCAACTGTGACAGACATTTACAGTACTGGAATGGAATGGACGTATCCTTTTCAGGCTCTAGTGATGTACCCAGTTGTGTCGTCCTTGAGCCTGGCCGACATACCTCCTGTCCTCTCATCCAAACTGCTGCCAAGCAGCTGGTGCCCTTGCTGGTGGAAAAGTTCAGAGGTGCCAGGAGGAAGCTTGAATTATTGATGGCAGTTTCATTCTATGCGCCTGCTCCAGCGCAACCAGAATCGATGTCAGACTCACAGGTGGGCAGGCTGGCCAGGATGTTGGGACAGACTGTGGCCCCCTGGAAACAATGCCCAGGAGAATGAATATGTTACCATATACCAATCATTACCGAATCTTTAATAGCAAAGCCCACGAGATTGCCTGTGCTATATAAGGAAGAACTTCATTACAGTGAGGGTGCCAGTACCCTGGAACAGGCTGCCCAGAGAGGCTGTGAAGTCTCTTTCCTTGGAAGGTCTTCAAAACCTGCCTGGATGCCACCCTGTGCTCTAGGGATACCTGCTAGAGCAGGGGGTTGGATTAGATGATCTCTAGAGGTCCCTTCCAACCTCAGTCATTTTGTGATTCTGTAACATAAGAGATTCTAGCCACAAGGAAAGTCATTACTGTGTAATAGCTCCCTATATAAAGTATTCTAAGTGTAATAAGGAGATACTCAAGCAATACCCATGCATACTTTTAGAAGTATAAAGGTTACAGAACAAAATTTACAAATAATGTGTTGTTTCTGAACAGTATGCTCCCAAGAATAACTACAACAACAACAACAACAAAAATGTGGATGATGATAGACTTTATCAGAACATGTTAAAATGTTCATGACTCATGACAGCAGCTGGAAAGTTCATGATATTTTTCCATAGTTGAAAATTAGCTGTTGAAAATTATTGTAAGAGAGGCAGAGGTCAGCCAATTTAAGTATTTAGAGATGTTCATAAGTGGATGATGCCACTAAGTATGGTATTATACAGTAAGATGTTATTGATTCTTGGTCAGAAATGCTGTGGCTTGCTTTCCTGCCTGGGAAAAAGCTTTAATTGCAGCTACTTCAGCCTGTCCTTCAACCTAAGCCTAATTACCTCTCCTTCATACATACAGAAAAACAGGCGAGAAAGACTGCAAAACAAGTCATCCCTCGACAGGAAATGTTCTGGCAATCATTTTCTATTTGGACAGAACTGATACCCAAAACTGTCTGAAAGTTAGAGGTTATTAGTCCTTGAGAGATTAGAAAACAAAGTTTTGCAGGCTGCAGTTTTGGTTTTCTTTTACAGTACTTTATGCAGAAGAGACACAGCTGCAGATAGTGCTGCATGAGCTGAACCCTGAGAAAAACAACAGTGAACTGGGACCTTCCCTCCTGTAACCCAGTGCACTGCAGTCTGCATCCCCAAAATAATTTCTGCTCATGGAAATACAAATGTGTTATGTGGGAATAGATAGAGTGGTCTGCAACTCCTTTTTCTCTTTAGTTCCTTTGAAGCCAGCTTGTTAATTTCTATTTTTCCATAGTAGCTATGAGTGGGAAGAATATTTCTAAGATCTAAGATGAGAATACTCTGCTGCTTTCCAAATTCCAGCTCACGGGTGTACTTTGAGGGACATAAGGTCGGCTTTCCTTTTGAAAACAAACAAACCAGCCAAACCCCCAAAACAGAGTGAACCTATTTTTCTTACTGTGAATTATGATATCTAGCCCAGGTGCAATATAAATCCTAAATGCTTTGTGCTATAAGATATACTGACAAGCAACCATAAGGAAAATGCTTCAGTTCTGATTCTCTTTTCCTGCTTTTTCAAGTTTCAAACCTACTATCTATTCCTCCTCCTTTCTTTTCATTTCCTGCCTAACCTCAAGTTAACAATATCTCCATTTTCTGTCAAAATCCAGGTCATAAGGAGTAAACCAATGACATACTCTTGTATCATATAATTATGTTAGAAATTTGGAGGCAAATATACAGTGCAGAGCAGTAATTTAAAACCATACATGCACGATATGTGTCCATGAGCAATGTAAGACAGTAGACAAACAGCAGTATGTAATATAAGATGCAACTTATAAAATATTTTATATACAAAATATTTTATATATATTTTATATACATTTTATATACAAAAATATTTTATATATATATGTTTATATATTTATTTATATATTTATATACAATATATATCCTGCTTCAGGACTCCTAGTGATGTCTTTTCTGTTCTCCCATATCCACATCATTTCACTGTAGTGTTCATTTCCCTCATATTTCACACATTTTCTTTCAAGTGCCATGAGTTACACAAATTTCATTAGAGATATCTCTAAGAAAACTGTCAGGCAAAACCACGACTTAGCATTCTGTTATTAACATGGTAGGAGAAAAGTGACGAACACCATGCTGAACTAACTTGTAGTTTATATCTACTTTGTTTTTTCCCAGATGCTAAATGGTTTGGTTTGGACGAACATGATGAACAGACATAGTGAACACCCAGGGAAAGTACATCTGGAAAATTACCCTTAAATCTATCCTTCATAGATTATATACCTTCCTGCTCTACATACTCATTTTCCATGCATTGTATTAACTATATTTGGTTTTATATAATTCTCTCAATAACACTGAAAAATTACTTTATCAATAAATTTCAGTTTAAAATAGGCTTTCATTTATTGTCTTTTTCTTAGCCCATTACGATGCCACTTCTCTCTATTTTATCCAAAACAGTAAGTGAAAGCCACTTACAGAGCCACTACTCTTCAGCTAACTTCACTGGGACCTCGCTCCCATATAAACCTTGAAATCAGTGTGATTTCTCCTAGATCTTTAGTTGTGGTGAAGCACAGCATGTTGTATATTTTCACCAGCCAGCAGCCTTCAAAAATATATTCATCTGTTAGGGATTTCAGAGAAATCTCCTTGTCTGAAGTTGGAGGAACTTTGCTCCTGGATACCAAATTCAACTGCAAACTAACCAGACAGCCAAACTGCCTTCCCGTTTCCTTGTCTCCTCTTTTGAAGGCTAATAATAAAGGTCATGATTGAGGCCACAAAAGTAAATGCTGATTTAAAACAAAAAGCTTTCTTCAAAATCATGGACATAAAACTGATACCTTAAGGGAAAACATCTTCATTTATCTTATACAAGCAGTTCTCAACACCAAACAATGCAAACCTACAAATACTTCCAGTCTTTCCAAACTTTTTTTTCTTGGTAAGTTTATAATTCTATAACAATAACAAAATTTACTGAATTTTCCACCTTTAATCTTCAGTATTTCCCACCCTGGAAGATTTTTTGCAAGGTCAGAAATTATCTAATGTTAAGTAAAGATAGGATATAACTTCCAGTGAGTATTTTGAATTAATAACACTCTAAAGTGCAGTCTAAAAATACTCAGAATTTAAGCGTAATGTTATGCATTGCCATCAGAAGAAAAAAAATGAGTATTTAAATGGAGGAAATACAGGGGAAAAGCTCTGCCTAAGACTTCCTTTTCAACACTTTTCTACCTTTTGGGCTAATTAACCGTGAAAGCTATTGCAGATCCCCTGCACACAGCCAGCTCAAAGAGCCCAAACTGTTTGGGCTCTTTGAAAGAGCCAGCACAGGGCTCAGAGAGCACCAGCGATGAACCTGAAGCAGCTTATTTGAGAAGGATTCAAGTGCTAATGAACACTCCTCTACAGCTTCAGAAGAGATCTGCTTCTATGCTAGAGATGCGATTAAGATCTAGTATCACCAGAAGATTTGGAGGTGTGACAGGGTAATAATGAGCATGAAGTGCTTCAAGTTCATTAGGTAGTGGGAAAACGTACTGAATCAAACAGTCTTCAAAAGAGGGAGTTTTTAATAATGGAGGATAGCAAATAAATGCCACAAGTTACTTGCATAGTGTTTTAACACATTAACCAACTCATTTTCACATCAGATCAAGAAAGAAACAAAATAGAAAGTGGTATTGACTCATCAAGGTTATGCAATGTGCATAAATGGTCACTGCAGGGATAGAATTAAGTCAGAGATTGCTTTATGCAAAAGATATACTTACTTCACTTTTTCCTCTTAAAAGTATTTCTATTTCATTAACTGAAAGTGTGTTACTTTATGAAGCTGGCTCTCTTCTCAAATGACCTCAAATTTGATCATCCATGCATGGATGCAAGGCAGAAGCTAATGAAATCAGAGTTGTGAGGTCAGTAAGGGATGAAACATGAAATCCATCAAGAATTAACTAGGTATCAGATTTTCCATTCTTTACATCCCTTCCCTTGATTGACAGTTGAGTTTTCGGAGGAAAAGTCGGTACTATTAATTAAATCTTCAAGTGTTATTTGGAATACTTTCAACTCCTACCTTTATACTTATTACAGTTTGGATTTTTTTTGAAGTTATTTTGTATTTGAAGCTTCTTTAAAAGCAAAATAAAGTAGGGAACCTGTGCCTGTAATACCTTCTCTGAGGAGAAATCCTTTTTCTTCCTATTAAGGAAATCCATTCTAGAACCAGCAATGTTTTTGCACTACTATCAGTGTTAACTGCTCAGTGGCAGAAATTTTCAAAAGAAAGTGATTTCCTTTAGGGGGGAGCAAACTGACCATATCTGCATTAGTTGCCTGGTTTAATGTGGCCCAATATGGCCAGAACTGTAGAACCAGATCTGTCAGTTTTTGCTGCCAGGCACTTTACATACATCACGAGAGATTTTATTTCAAAGCAGCTCTGGTAGGGTGTAGAACTAGTGCTAGCAGCTGGAATGCATTAAGTATGCATCTTCTGACCTCAGTTGTATCTTAAAGGACGTCCTGCTAAGTCACAGCAAATAGGGATGGTTAGAGAATTCCCTTTAAAAACAAGTTTCCAATATGAACTCAAATACTTACGTAAACACATCCTGTGAAGTACAAGAATAAACTTAAAAAAAAAAAAGTCAGTCTTAAAATAGATTATGAACTGCAGAGAGAGAACATGTACAGGACTGTGCTCCCAAAATTTAATTTAGAAAATTCAGATAGGAAAATCTACTGACTTCAAAATTTTGTGGAAGCTTACAATTAACAAGAGATTATTTTTCCTCTCTCATTTGTTTACCTCTGCATGCCATGCTTCTTATTCAGGTTGTGCTAGCAAACACTTAAGTGTTAAAGACTGAGTTTAAGACTTTTTCCAGAAACAGAATTATCAGAAAAGTTTGAATGATTCAGTAAAAAACAATCTTAGCATGGATTTCAGATAGGGTATTTTTCTAACTTTTTAAAATCATGATTAGTGACTACAAGAAATAGGATAAAGGAGAAACAGGCCTTAAGATAGAAGAATTTAGAAGTGAAGCAACTGCTCTTTAGTGACTGCACAGATATTTTTTTGTAGATGCTTTAAAATATGCTGCTAAAAGGTTAAATTATGTATAACCCATACAATATGCCAAAGGCTCTAGTTTCCTAAATAGGGCAGCTCTGTCTTTTGTGAGGGGAGGCAAATCTTCGGGCAATAGATGTTCCTTTAAAAGCTGGCTTATTTAAATTACCAAGTGTCTAAAAACATACCTCTCATGGGTCTATTTTTCAAAATTGATTTTGGAAAATGTACTGTTTTGAGGCACAGTTGCCTCTAGCTAAATGCTTGTTGTCTAGAATATCTCAGCTAGAAATGCCTAAGTTACAAAACAGTTATTCAGCTGGCTGGAGCGCATCTTACAGTTGCTCTACTTGCATTATTTTAATTCATGTATGTATAATGTGCAATGTTCTAGACCTGCTGTGATGACCCTGCTTTCTATCACCAGCTTCAAAAAAGCCAGAAGCAATTTTGTTCAGCACATGCTGAACTTCTATCAAGTACAGTATCAGAGGCTTCTGTAATGGCCATTGCCAGTGTTTGCTTGGAAATAGTGTCTGTCCTCTAGTACAAATAGTGTCTATCCATCCATTTTATTCTATATGCTTTAGACATCATGAAGTACTTTGTAAAGTGCCAGCTTCTAGACATAAAAACTTTCAGGGTAAGAATTATTCTCAGAGTTACAACTATTTGACATTAGTTGGCTAGTCTGAGCTTAGTTCCAAAATCTGGGAGGATAATTTTTCATGTGAAAACTTATGGTCTATATACATTATCTCTACAAATCCATTTTATTTGCTTCTCTTGAAGTATACTCCCACAGACACAACCTCCCATAGAGTGGAGAAGACCAAGTACTTCAAATAATACTATCTGACACTTCAATCTGGTCTTTGAGAAAAAAATACTCAAGAAACAAGCTGCCCCTTGCACCTCCTTACTCCAGCATAACTCTTTTTGAAGTATGGTTAGGCACACGTGCAGATCTGAAAAAAACCCCCAACATTTTCTAAACAATGTATCCTATAGAACACATGATATATATTTAGATACATGCATATTATATATATACACACGCGCATATATTTATATAGAGTTATTATACTAATGGCAACAGTGATTCTGCAGAAAGTCGATCTTTGCTTCCAGAGATAGTTTACCATTCAGAAGTCATCCAAATAATAATAGTAAGCATATATTTCTTCACTAGTGATAGCTAAACATACAGCAAGTACAGTATTTGCAAAGAGCTAAAGTAGAATTCTGTGTTTAACATGTCTATCAAACTTGCAAACGTTTTCCTACATAATTTGACAGGTCCCATCTTGACCTAAAAATAATTTAAACATGCGGATTAATAAAAATGTTGACTTTGACTCCCTTGCTACAGGATCAAGTAACTCCATCTCCTTTACCTGTATAAACATATTTCACAACCTCTTCCCTTACAGAGATATCCTGTTTAATGTAAGATCTCCAGTATTATCATTCCCACCTAGAATAAAGATATTCTACTCTATTCTATGCTATTCTAGAACAGGCTGCATGCCTGTTAAAGAACCCTTTCTCAGCCCTGTCTAGCTTCCAGCTTCTCTAGCCCAAGGGCTCTAGCCCCACATCCCCATATGAGGGCATAACACTTTTAAGTAGTTAGCTGGTATTTCATTTCAACACAGCTTCTGTTCCATTTCTCATTTCCATAATTCACATAAAAGTCTTAAAGAAAACACTTAACATTCGTTTCCCTACTTAATTTACCTTGCCTTATTTATCCAGATTTAAAATATTATATGCTTTCTTTTTTCTTTTTTTCTCCCTTTATGCAGCAAGGACAATTAAACATTTGCAAAGTTTACATGGAAGCATGGTTTGTCATTTCTATTGGATTTAATGACTGAACGGTATTCTAAAAGAGGTGCTACTGCATAAATAAATACATTGAGCTTGGTAGAGTTCTGAGCCTACTGATTAGCACCCTGTCTGCTGTTTAGATTGTGTGAAAGACCAAGGGAGAGAAAACAAAAACAAACATAAGCTTTTCAAATAAACTGTTATCTGAACATGCCTGCTCATAAGGAAATGATCCTGGTAGGACAGACAATGGCAGGCTCATGTTAAGGCAAGATCCATTTTAGACAGTGGAGCCTGGTAATGGTGCACTTGCTGGTATTTCCTCTACACAACCTGTTACCACTTTGTAAATAGCACCACAATGGAACAAGATGGATGTTACAGTAAAGAGCGAAAAGGTATTACATGAATTAGGCTTAAAAATAATTAGAGCCACATTTTCACTGCTGTCTGTGGCAAATTACCTGTACAGCATGGGGGGGTTGGGGAGGAGGCAGAAAAGAAAAACACCAGCCACATGGAGATTAATATCAGAGCAGTGCTGGGCGGGGTGACTCCTCCAAATGAGCATTCATTTGAAACAGTGCTCTGTAGGTGCAGTTATAAAAGGGAAGTAGCTAAAGAAGAACAACATGATGAATTGTTTTATTCTGTATCAGATAAATACACTGAGAGCTCTGAAGGGCAGCCATGCTGTACATGGCTTGTTTCAGCCAGTTTGAAGTGGCTTCTCTGTATAAAAGCCTGAAGAGTTCACTTTTCTCCTACAGCAGAGCATCTACCCAAGAGCATCGTTGCCAATTAAGGCAAACGCACACATGCATATGCACAGTATTTTTGAAATGGGTGCTTTAATGGACAGCCAGCGGCAAAGGAGATTTTATACCAGTGTTCAATACAGTGGCTTCATATGATTCATAACTCTAGATAGTGTGGCACAGAATAATGTGTTTTCAGCTATAAATTTTGGGCAGAAATTGAAAGGGGAAAAAAAAGACTTCATAATATCCTGCAAATAAATGCTATTTCTAGATATCATCTGTGTACACTTGCATAAAACACACAGTATCAGTTTACCTGCGGACTGCACGGACCTATGCACCAAGCTGGAAGCATGTTGCCCTCAGTGGCATATAACCTGATGAAGGTCATGATATTTTGCTAAGCAGGAACAGAAATCCACATGCAAGTAAAAGGCACTCCCCTGAAGCATGAGAGTCACCCGACTGTTAACTATCCACATCTGCCCACATCTTTCTCTATTATATTAGCCTGAGAGGCCTCTAAGCTTGCCATAGCTTTTATGGGGACGGTGCATCCAAACTAGAGAGCCCCGAACCGCTTTTAAATTCAAACTCCAGATTTTATTGGCATATGAAGTGAGGGAAATTATGAAATCAGAAATAATTCAGAAAGACTAAAGACAGACAAAATGTATAATAATTTCATTTGTGCACTGGAGCAGTCTTCCCTTTCAAGTTTTTTTTTTTTTGTTTGTTTGTTTTTGTTTTTTTTTGTTTTTTTTTTTTTTAAAAACAGGGTAATTCAACTGCAAGAAGTTCTTCAGCACCCAATTCCCCCAGGAGCAGCCTGCTCCCAGCTTTTTGCTGTCATCCCTCTTACCACTCTGCACACTGTGCAGGCTGCAGCTTTTCTTCTGGGCATACACAGCATAGAAGTTCATCCTGATCCATTCCCACTCTTAGAGGAGTATATGACGGCTACATGCACAGGTCTAACAGGGAAGCTGGAAGATGCCCATCCTCTTTCCTTGTCTGTGACTCCTGCACCCTTGCTGCAATGCCAGGAACTGCAAATTTGCAGCATTACTCTCACCATTTCACTGACCCCAGGTCTGATATACAAGTCTGAAGGAAAACTGGGTATTACAGGAAGATTATGATTTTTTTCGCTTCTTTTGGGCTTTGAACTTTGTTCTTTGATAGCTTATCTCATTACCTGTAAGATTTGGTTCCAATTGGTTTGGCTTCATCTACTACTTAAATAGTAATTTAGTAGTATTTAGTAATTTAGTAATATTCTCTAGTGAAACAAAAGAGGAAAGGAAGGAAACCCTTAAATGAACACAATTATACTAACCATTTAAGATGTGGAAAGAATCACATTATTATTTCTGTTTGAAACCCTATTGTAGATATTAGAATTTCTTCAGGTGATAAGTGGCTTTTCCTGTAGCGCTTTTTTTCATGGAATAAGAGTTTAGGCCTCAACATACATGGCATGTGATCTCTTTTCACTTTACAGGCATGAGTAGTAAAGCAGGCAGTCACAAAGCAATTAGAGAGGATAAGATACCCAAACTGTTCTTATCAATATATTTAGTAGTGAATTTGAACTTGGAAACTGTAATCCCTGTGGCTACCATTGGTTCAATGAGTAAAGTACTGGAAAATATTGACTAGTAAATAGTTTGTCATAAGGTTTTTTCAAATACTTTTACAGCAATCTTGATTTACATTGAAAGTATCACACTCATTGACCACAGCAATCTACATACATATTTACACAGACCTGGAACACTAAGCTCTCTTGTTCAGTTCCCCTGGATATCACATAATGGTGTTTCAGGCATCTAAATCCAAAACTGTGCCTTAGGAACTGAAATGCCAGGCATGTCAATTCTCTTTCAAAGAGTAGCCAGGTTGTTTGATTTTTAAATATTTTAAAGATTTTTAAACATACAGGGATTTAAGCAAGTTAGTTTAAAATTTTGCCAATGTTCTGTTTCCCAATGTTCTGAAAAAGAAAAATCTGACTTTCCTGTGACGTCACGCTTTTTATCTAAAATGTTGATTATTTGGCTGCCAACTTTTTAAATATTGGCAAAAGCTGGGAAATGCAAACAATGCGTAGGCAACTTTGCAAACAAAAAAATACATAAAGGACAATCTCCGAATGCCGTAGCCAAAACAGCACCTGACCTGCAGACTTATTATACTGCCACTAAACAGTGCTAATTGGTAATAGACTGTGCGAAGCACAAACCGATTATCTTTAAGGCATCCTTTGAAATTTATGTTCAAATATTTTCTGTTCCACAAAGCCATCTCATTTCCATCAAATAAATCCCCGAGACACATGCTGCTCTATATACTGAAGTTGCTTGGACTGAGCACATTTTGAACCATAATGATTTTTGGTTTTGTTTTTGTTTTCTTTCCAAAGGCAGTGGTAGAAAGGCAATTCTGTTGCCTAAAACGGGCAAGCAGGGATGGAAACTTTTAAATGAAGCTTCTGAAAGTTGCCGTGTTTGATGGCTCCCTAGGTGGTCCTCATTATCTCCCGCATGAAACGTTAACCCTCAGTTTTAAGATGAATGAGAAAATGATAGAAAACCTTTAAAAAAAAATCCAGTGTGAGACTGATCTCATTTTCTGAGTGACCAAAGTCTATCTACTTTAAGGGCGAGTTTTGTATTGGCATTTTATTTTATACACAATTTTATAGTCTGCCCCTCAGCATATTGGTTGTGTCCCTAGCACAGGGGATGTTGGGAGCAAGTGTCTTCAGCTCTTCCAAGCCACCAGCTTTGTTTATGCTACACAGGCGTGTCTCAAGTATAAAGCAACCTGATAGCACTTCTTACCTTTTTGAAACATTTTATGTATTCTACATATAGAAAACAAACAAAGAAGCAAAGTTCCCAGCTCTGTTGGTTTTCAATGCCTGCTGCAATCGTCCCACGTTGTACTCCTAATAATCCTTCCTTCTTGAAGGATTTAGGTGAGGTTTTTAACATATGTCCAGAAATTAAGTTGTTACACATCACTGAGGTTCAACAGAAGAAGGAAAACAAAAATATTCATCCTTTTGGCACTCCCTCCAGCATAAGCCTTCGGCACTTGTGCAAAACCTGTGGCAGTCACATTGGCAGCATGCAAATAGTTATATGCAGTTACCTAGCTTGTGCCCTGGAAGATGGGATTAGTGCTATTCACAAGAACATTTCAGGTTAAGTTCTGGTTAATGTTGTGGTTTTGAGGTCATTAGCAAATGCAGCAGGTTTCAAGGATGGAAAGTTATCTGAACACAAGAAGAAAACAATTTAGCTGTTAGCTACACATCACAGAGCTGCTGATCACTAACTGGTGGCTGTGAGAAGGGAGCACCAATATCTCCTTAACAGGGAACAAATGCCATCTGCAGATGCTTTACTAAAACCATGGGATGACTTGGGTTGGAACGGACCTTTGGAGCTCATATGGGCCACTCTTCCACAATTGAGAGCTGGATCAGCTTTGGCCTGGTTGCTCATGTTCTGAATATACCTACAGCACTCAGAACTTCTGGCCAGTTCATTATGATTTGACCTTGTTCTTTCGGATCAGCCTCCCACTCTTCTACTAATGTTTTTCCCCTTATGTCTTTATTTTACTGCAGCCATAAAGTAAGTATGACATCACTGATTCTATTGTGCCTTCATAATCCGCACCCCCCCCCCCAATATTATTTCCATCGTTGAGCTTGGTCAGTTTTACCTTTTTCCTTTCTTAGGAAGCAAGTATCAGAATTTTACTGCTTCTTATCACAGACGATATATCTGTATATATTTCTTGTAGGTACTTGTTATATGTAAAGGTGTTCCATTTGTCTTGTCCGGTCTACTACACCCCATGTTTTGTTGTAAATTATAGGGAAAGGAGGACATCATACATACACTTATTGAGTGCATCCAGCCCCCGCAAAAAACAACCAAAATAAAACAAGAACAAACAACAACAACAACAATCACATCTTGGGTATAAAGTAATGCAGGCAGAGTGTAACTACAGCAGGAGAAGCCTGGGAAACTTTTGAAACGGTAGTACGTACACCGAAAGCAAAACCTCATGCCTCTCGTCCTTCCAACACAGTTGGAAGCACTCCTTATCACATGGACAATTTCTTTGTCTTTGACAAATAGTCTAGGCTTGTAGGTTTCTGAGTGTTTCTCCTCTCACACACACACACTCCCTTCCCCACCTATTTCTAAAGCATGACAAAAGTTGTTCTACGCCATTAAAGAGCTGTCCTTCCTTCACCTCCAATCCGTGAGCACAGCTTATTGCCACTTTCATTTCCTAGCCTGCTAAGTACATGGGTATAGCCTTTATTCCAGTATTCCAGTTTATGATTTGTCTATAAAAGTTGGACTTTATGAAAAACACTTCAAGAGATCAATACTCTTTTTTTTTTTTTTTTTTTTTTTTTAAACCAAATACTGGAAGGGAATTTAATGTTGTCTCACATTTTCTAACATTTGCAGTTTGGCCTCTGTTGCAAGGCTGAGGTGAAGTTGTAGCCTTCAATAGTGAGGCATTTCAACACATGGATGAATAGGAAGGAGAGAAGTTAGTGGTCAAGTGGTTAGCAAGTCCATTTTAAGAGAGATTTGCCTAGGTCTGAGCCTAGCTTTCTTCATGGAAGCATACTGCATGTATCACATTTGTTAAAGCTATCCCTGTACAAAATGCAAATGGTTTGATAGGTGTCATCAGTTTTCAGAGGTGTGGTGCAATCTTCTCCTTTCTGCTCTAGCCATGACTTTGCATGGGAAGAACGATGAAACAGGAGTGAAATAAAAATGAAAAATGATTAGCAATACTAAAAATGTGTCACTATTCCACAGCACTTTTTTTTTTTTTTCTTTTTCCCGCAAGGATTTGCACACCTCTCAAAATCAATGAGTTTTAGCATGAGAATACCATAGCAACCTAAGGTTGCTTACTTCAAGTAGAACAGAAATGACAGGACTGGAGAATCAAATATGAATAAACAGCATCTAGATTCAGCTGTGTGTTAATGGTTAGTCTTTATTAGGACTGATGGTTTTATAATCTAAAGGAAGATCAAGCTAGATATGGTCACTTCCCACTGATTACTTTGAGTAAAAGTCAGTATTCAGGCCCCAGCAGGCTTGATTTTTACTGTGAATGCTTAAGTGTTCTGGAAAATTAGCTCCTTTGAAGCCCATGAAATTGGTTATTCAAAAAAATCCCCATTTGCTTTAAGATTTTAGCCATTTTAGTAATCCTCATCACTAATCAAATTTGGTGACTCAAATTCTGAGTTCAGATTCTTGGTTAGCTTCATCCACAAAACCTTACACACATCTGCCCTTAAACCAGTTTGAGTGCCGTCCACATTAAAAGAGTTTTTGCTTGTTTAGATGAGTGACTGTATTACCTTCTACAGAAACAGAGGTGTCTTCCTCAAGTAATAACAGAAATTATAAAACCCTTTTCCATTAAAATAAACATGCCGTAAATAAAATGAAGATTTCTCCAAGTAATTGTTTTTAACACTTTCCTAGTTTCCCTACTCTGTTCATTTTTTAAAATAAACTGTCTCTTTTCTCAAATTTCTGTGATTCCTTTTTGCCACCCAGTTTGAAGCTGGCAGAGGAGTTTTCTGATGGTGGCAGAAACAAGAGCAATACCCATGCATTGCTTCTTGCCTCTATTCTCTCTCCATATCACTGTGCTTCACGACACGACATATATGCCAGAGAACCCCATGATGCTGTAAGAAATTTTTTATATGGTCAACACTCTGTGTCTGAGAGTCACAGTTGTGCCTTCTCGTCGTATAAGGCAGCGATGTATTCCCCATGCGTAGCTTTTTCTTACAGCTGCCAGGCTGAAAAGTGCCCTAACAGCAGCCAGAGAACTCAGGCGCATCTGGACCCCATTAAAGGAAAACCTATGGCTCTGTCAGGTTCACCAATCGTTCTGGGGACGGCAACACATTAGCACTGTGATATATCTAACAGATCTTACAGCTTCTATACAAAACTTTAATGCAGAACTATGCACCATATATGCAGGTTGAACCATTGCTATTCCATAAAAAAAACCAAAATTAGCCAGCATTAGTTGAAGAGTAACATTTGAGCAGGAGGTTTATCAGGCAGGAAAATGTCCATCTTGCCTCTGGCTGACAAACCAAAAAAACACCACTCTATTAAGTTGCCCTTTCATACCCAGCTTTATATGCAAGGAACTTCTTTACACGCTGTTTCCACTAACTGACCTAACTAGCCACCTTCCATGAATACTAAGCTAAACCTGAAGTGCACAGTGGACCCAGTTTATTTCTGGCCTTCAAATTCTCAGAATTAAGCTGCTTTGCCTTTATGAAACCAGCTCCTCACAACATTAGCACAAAGTAGGTACAAAAGAAAACATAAGCAATAAAGCTTGAAACTTGGAGACAACATGAATAGGGGAAGAGAGTAGAAGAGCAGTATGGAAAAAAAGGCTAGAAATAATAGAAATAACACAAAATTGCAAGAACATGCAGGGTAAGAGTGAGGGGGAAAAACAGAAGTGACTGAAAGAGAAGGGGGAGGAAATGCCATGTATTTTTTGTTGCACCAAGAAGGGCATGTAGTGCCTGAGAGGATTTTTTTCTTCTGAGAGGCAGCGCTCAAATAATGCAGAGCAAAGACTATGCAGAAAGATAACACTGGCAAACCAAGCAAGTTATCCAGTCAGCACAGACAGCCTATCTGAGATAGAGAAGAAAATACAGCTGTGGGTTCACTCTTTGTAAAGGTAGTCAAGAAAGGAGCAATCTGAGTCACTTATTTTACTGATATCCTAAGGATCTACCCAACACTTCCAAGTGTCAGTGACTTGTCACATCAAATAAGACAGTAGAGAAGTCTCCCAAGGACAGGCTACCTCCCAGGCAGGTGTTTGCTATCATGTTGGTGCTTGCTTAGAGCTAGTGCAAGAAGGATCAGCTGCAAAAGATCTTACAGTAAATTGACCATAACACACCTGTGAAAATAACAGCTTGTGAGTGCCCCCAGAAGAAGGACTTGTAAGGATAATCCATTTGAAGCGAGTAAAATGACAGTCTTAAGCTTCATGCTTTGAACATAAGGAGTAAAAAAGTTAAGAAACTCTTATATGCAGCAGTGACGAGCATTAAATAGCACAGAAGGCAGGAAATACATTCTGGTGAAGCTTTTTACCATGACCAAGGATAATCGTTTCCAATAGAAATAGCAAGAGACAATCCAAGGTCTTGTGGCAAATGAAAAATTGATACAAAGCTATGAGCAAAGATTTTAATGACTGCAATTTTATTAGAGCTGTTAAGACCTACTGTATAATCTGTCCCTAGAATATTTTTTCCATGAGCTTTGTGAGAATTGGACATCCATAAGCCCCTTTAACTTGAATGGAAATGATGTGGCAACATCTTGTGCAACTCTGAAAAAAATATGCAGTCCTGCTATGCAGAACAGAGCGGTCATTCTCCCCATGGACCTTGCCAGTCACTTTACACATTATTGAATAAATGTGTTTCCAATAGTCTTCTACATTTAAGGCTTTTTCTGGGACAAAACTACAGTGTGCATTTGGAAATCATGCAGGGCTCTTTCTGAGACCTGATCAGCAAAGAGAGTGCACTGAGATTGTAAAAAAATATACATAGGTCTCATTTCCTGTCCTAAGATGCTAAGCCCTTCTTGATTTCATCCTTGTAGCTGAAAAGCACTGCCTCTAGCTGAGTGTTTAAACCACCCTTTTAGGGGCAGTATTTTAGTGGTAGTATTTTTTAAAGGATTTTAAGACTACCTGCTGAAATACTTGCAAAGCTAAAACTAAATTAAAAAAGCAGTTCTGAGATAGGGCTAGAACTGTTGCAGACCGATACCCTCAGTGCTCGTGATAGAAGAGGAGGATGATAGAGTCATTAGGGTTGGAAAATACCTTTAATATCATCGAGTCCAAACATAAGCCCCACCATGCTCACTAAACCATCTCCTCAAGTGCTTCATCTACACGTTTCTTGAACACTGGTAGGAACAGTGACTCTAGCACTTCCCTGGGTAGCCTATTCCAATGCTTGATTCCTCTTTCTGTGTAGAAATTCTTCCTAATGTTTAACCTGAACCTCTCCTGGCGCAACTTTGGGCCATTTCTTGTCTTATTGGTAGTTATTCTGGAGAAGAGATCAATCTCTGCCTCACTACAATCGCCTTTCAGATAGTTGTAGAGAGCGATAAGGTGTCCCCTGAGCTTCCTCTTCTCCAGACTAAATAACCCCCAGCTCCCTCAGCCGCTCCTCATAAGGTCTGTGCTCTAGCCCCTTCACCAGCTTCATTGCCCTTCTTTGAATACACTCCAGCACCTCCATGTCCTTGTAGTGAGGGTCCCCAAACTAAACACAGATACCAGCACTGAGCTCAGGGGAATGATTATTTCCCTAGTCCTGCTGGCTGCACTATTCCTGATAGAAGCCAGGAGGCCATTGGCTTTCTTGGCCACCTGGGCACACTGCTGGCTCATGTTCAGATGGCTGTTGACCAACAGACCCAGATCCTTTTCCACTGTGCAGCTCTCCAGTCACTCTTCTCAGCCTGTCCATTGCTCTGCAGAGTTTTCCTGCCCTCAAGCAGATCAACAGTTCCTTCCAGCTTGGTGTTGTCTGCAAATTTGCTGAGATTGCACTCAATCTCTTCATCCAGACTGTTGATAAAAGATGTTAAAGAGGACTGATCCCAACACAAATGCCTGGGGAACACTGCTAAGGACCAGTTGCCAGCTGAATTCAACTCCATTCACCATCACTCTCTGGGCACAGCCATCCAGCCAGTTCTTCACTCAGCAAAGAGTGAAGAACTCTATCTAAGCCATGAGCTGCCAGCTTCTCCAGGAAAAGGCAGTGGGAGACCGTGTCACAGGCCTTACTGAAGGCTAAGTAGACCAGGTCCACAGCCCTTCCCTCAGCCACTAGGCAGGTCACCTGGTTGTAGAAGGAGATCAGGTTGGTGAGGCAGGACCTCCGTTCATGAACCCATGTTGGCTGGGCCTGATCCCCTGGTTGTCACATGAGGGGACACATGCTGTGTGACCACCCTCACGGTTATCTGCTCCATAAGTTCCGCAATATTGAGGTCAGGCGGACAGGCCTGTATGTCCCCAGATCCTCCATCTGACCTTTGAGAAGGCTCAAGCAAGCCTGAACAGGAGGTCTGCAAGCAAGGGCAGGAGTTGGGCATCACAGGCTGCACAAGTGTCCAAATATCCCAAATTAGGAGGGTGCCTTTTCTCCATGATTGACAAGAACTGAGTATTTCCAAAGCTCTTCAGCTAGTTTAATGCCACCACAGTTGATGCACTGGGAGCCACACAGTACAAGTTTTAAAATGCTGACAATCACTTGAGTAAATATTTTTATGGAGGCATTCTACATAAAGGCGATAAAAATCTACTGCTGTGCTGTTTTCACAAAGAAATTACGGGGAAAAATCCTACTTTCTTTCAATTTTTAAACGGTCCTCATCTTCCTCCATTAGCAAGATAGTGCTCCTACTCTCTCCTTCTGAAAATGTTAGAAAAAAAGGTAAAAGTAGCGAAGAAATAATAGTATGTCACATTAACTTTTTTATTTTTCCCTGAAAAAGTACAAAATCTGCATGGTTTTGAATGAAAGGTAATATTTAGCTTTTTGTTCACAGACCTTTCCTCTCTCTCTTATCTCAATGGAACAAGACTATCCAGAGTATTCAGAATTAAAATAATGATGATGATAATAATAATAACAATAAAAGATCAATATTTTGAAAATGAATCCAAATTTTCCTTTCTAGTTTTCAATGAGAAAACGGGAGTTCATTTCATGCTTCCCTAGTGAAATCTGGAATGAAATATATTTGAAACTTTTTTCCTCAACCTTCTCTTACCAAAAATAAATGAGCAAAAACCAAATGATCAGACTCATACAACACCACATACAACACCTTGAAATACGAATTGAATGAATGTGTAAAGCCCGAATACAATACTAGCATTTTCAGACCAAATGTTACGCTACTAATTTCTTATCTTCAGAAAAACTGTTGGATTTTTCTCTTGAGCTGATTGCCTGCATCTTATAAATATGGATTTCTTGTTTCGAAGTGAGGTAAAAGCTTAATTATTAATTCTTAGTTCTCAGGACTTATCTTCTGCTCACTTTACTTATAATTCAAGGAGCTCTAATACACAGGAACAATACTTTATCAACAGCGGTGCCTAATATTGCTCATAGTAAACAAGGGCAGCAATTTCATTAAATATCATATTTACTTTAAATGCTAATGTTAATACACTAGCAACTTTAGTAAAAAATAGATGTTACTTTTTCAGAGTAATAACTTTTGAAGAACCTATCCTTTTCATTTAGCAAACTTTTTGTTAAATTCAAAGGCTGACTGGAAAATTGGAATGGAATATTGTGAAGAAAGGTAGCATTTTTCTTTCTGAGAGGAACAATTTGGAAATCACTTTGAGTTGATGGGCAAGGTTTCTAATTTTTAGATTTTTCACAACAACCCTGAAGAGATCTGCAAAAACATATTTATTAAAAATAAAATTGGAAATCTCTTATTTATTTTTAAATGCAAAAAGGAAGAAGAAAGTGATTTTCTGAGGACATAATTTAAAGAAATGTCATGAATTTCAGATTTGAGATGCATTTGAATCTTGTTCAGAACACCTTGGAGAAATGAAGTATCCGTGTTTCAGGTCATCTTGGTACCGGATTAACTTGATTTTTATCAGACATTGAAATACATTCTCTTATTTTGTATCATGTTTCTTGTTGTTTAATCTATTCTGCCTTACAAATAAGTGATAGCAGGAGCCTCAAAATTCCATGTATCTGCTGAGTCCTTTTTTGATGATCAATTGATTAATTGATTGAGCTATCTATTGTCCTCCTAGAATACCTAATTACACTTGGAGATAAACACGCCTGGTGTTTCTTTAGAGATCCAGCATCAACATCAACACATGGATTTCTCCTCACCTACACAGCAGAGCTGTTTATTTATGTGGTATGCAATACTGT
Source organism: Eudromia elegans (assembly GCA_003342815.1). Lineage (NCBI taxonomy): Eukaryota > Metazoa > Chordata > Aves > Tinamiformes > Tinamidae > Eudromia > Eudromia elegans. The sequence goes on along the minus strand of PTEX01000255.1, from coordinate 138,787 downwards.
GCACATTTTTAGTGATTCAAGTATACTTTTCCCTTTTTGTTGGCAGTCTCAGAACATCTTGTGTGTGGAAACAGAACCATGTGGCTGCTGAATGCATCAGAGACAACCATGCCTTGAGACATGTGGTATGTCTCTCCCAGATTTGAAAGCCTTGTGTTTTGAAACTCAGGCGTGATGACACATCGCAGATAATAGCCCAAGTTGTGGGTTTTGTTCATTTCAGTGCAGATCATATCACTGAATGATACAATTTCCACTACAGAAAGCCTGTACAAGTATATTGCCTAGCACTGTAGCTCTGAAGAAATCCGGGAGTTTTAAATGTGTGCTGTAAACAAATAAAGTTTGCAAAATGGAGAGTAAAAGGCTTGATTGCTCATGTGGACTCACTGGTACTTAGTGTCTAAGCATCCTGAACAAATGAATAAGCATATTTAAAAGTATTTAATTATGGACAATTCTTTTAATAGCCTGATTTCTACTGTCTTTTCTTCTATATGTCTTTTGCTGGACAGAGTCAGACTATATGTATGGCATGCCCCACGTGTCTAACAAGTGTTACAGGAGCTCTGTAAGCTCATGCAATGATGACAATACCTGTTCTGTCTGTGAACCCTCATTTGGCTGAAGAACTCTGAGAGAGTATCTCTGAGAGACTCTGAGTCTCCATATGTTTTATATGTTAATCTAAACATAGGCTATGCTAAAATTGAAACTGCTGTTATTGGGAGGTGGAGGAGTGAATGGAGAGAAATGAAAAAGTTGAAATAAAAGAGTTGGAAGGTGAAAGAGGAAATGTTATTGATGATTATCTCCTGCAAAAACATGCTGATATTGATTTATATTATAAATTAGTAGAGTTATGACTACTTGATGTGAGATTTTGTCTTACTATTTCTATTAGTAGAGTTTGCATGGATCACTAATACTAAGAACTAATCTGGCAACAGGACAAGAGCAGGAGCTCTCTTATATATGCTTACTGTGTGTTGTAGTGACTTTTTCTAAGTAATGTAGCTCCATGCGAGTATATTTTCTTTGTGTGTATGGGATTCGTAGGTGAACAAAACCTACACTGTAGATTTCCTGGCATGCTAACGTTTTTGAAAGGTACAAGTGCAAAGCACAGTCAAACATTGGTTGCAACATTAAGCTCATTTCAGTGAAACTTGTTGTCTGGAAATCCTATTATTTTTAACAGCAGTACTTTTATTACTAAAAGTACTGTTGGACATGAACCATTTTCCTTTTCATCTGAGGAGAATCACAAATCTGAGCAAGATCACAAATACAGGGGTATTTCCCCCCTGATTTTAGGAAATCTGCAGACTTTTACAGCTTTTGCTAACTGCTGTCTCTACTTCACCCTGGTGGCATGTATCCTGTGGGCTGTATGAAGTCCTCATGAGGTGATCCAAGCAGCTAGAGTTTTTTGTTTCTTTGTTTGTTTTTTAACAGTACACTTAGTCTCTTAAACAGGCCTTATATATTTGCATTGTACTACTGGAAAAAAAATCAATATGACATTTCAAAAGTGGATTTCTAGAATAAACATTTTTAACATTGAGAAAGGTCTAATAAATAACTTGCAATAGCTACCATGGGACACACTTCTAAAAAAAAATAGTCTTATCCCACACCTTTTACTCAGAAGCAGACAATATTTTCTATTTCCTCTGAATTTGTGCTTTTTGGGAGGAGTGGGAAGAGGAGCAAATACAGAAGGGAAAAGGCCAATGGAAAGGTTTATATTAGCTCCCAAAATGCAGCTGTATGCAAAAAATAACAGCAAGGTCAATTCTCTTCCTCTCTGTGGTAGCATAAGGAGTTGGTGAAATGCAGAGCAATGAAAACTAGTAATGGATTATCAAAGAGAATATGACTTACTCCTCTAGCTAGCCACATCAGTGAAAGAGGGAAAAACTTTCTCTGCATAGGTCTGGGGTACATGAGAACAGCAGGGAAAATATACCAGTCCTGGTCTCAATTGGAAGATGAAAAGTGCCTGAGTTAGGCTACAGTTAAATGCTACAGTTAAATAATCTAAACTATACTTACTTGTTATTGCTGAATTTAGAACCAGGAATTACAACTCATGAAAGAGATTACAGAGCCACCACTCCCTGCCCTATAAAACGATCACATCCATGTGATGAAACATCAGCCCTCCCCACCCCCCAAAAAAAAAACAAAACCAAAACCAAAACCACACACATTTTGCCACCGTATGAAATCTTATCTTGAATACTGTGTAAAGATCTGTTCTGCAGATCTCAAGAAGGATCTGTTTGAGCTAGAAGAAGAAAATAAGGGTGACTAACATGATCAAGAGATGAAGCAGCCACCACACATGAAGAAACTAAACAGTCTGGGAATCTTCAATTTGATGAGGAGAAGGTATATAAGTTGAAATTTACAAGATGATGAAAGTCATGTACAATGTGAATCTAGGATTGTTACTCTACTGACCCTATTTTGAAATAATGGGGGTACTTCTTAAGATCACTAGGACATTAATTTAAAACAGGTAAAGAAAATATTAACTAATAAAGCAGGTGACAAACTTTAGGAATTTTTGCTACAGGAGGTTGTGGAGGAAGAAGTATTATCAAGTTCCAAAAGAGGTTCAACAGATTCATGAACAAGTCTATAAAGAAATACTAGTGGAATAGGAAGAGATGCAACTTTTGGTATTCCGAATATACTGACTGCAGATGTAAGAGAGAAAAAGGAGAATGGATTACAAAAAGTACCAGGTTCACAAATTCCTCCAGGTAAGCAAATCTCTTCCTGCCACTGTCAGAGGCAGCAGATTAGGACAGGTGGACCATCATAACATCATCCAGTAGGATTTTTCTTGCCTTATTTTTGCAGACAGACTGCAAAAACAGTGATAGCCTGGTGTTTAACTCACGTCATTCCTTCATGAACTTGAACTTTTCACCTGTTTTAAATCTCTAAAATCCTTCCTTTCCTTAAAATCATAACATATTTAAAAACTTTTAGCTAATTCAGGTTTAGAGAAGAACTCACCTTTTTTTTTAGCATAGACATGCCCTTCCATAAGACTCTCTTAGTTCAGGCATTTTTAATCTCAAAAATCTTCATGTCTGTTTATGTATAAATACGCTCAAGAGCACATAGAGTTTTCAAAGTGTAATTCTGAATACAGTGCAGAGGGTACTAAATAACAGGAGAATCTGAGCCTCTCATGAAGCTGTCGATCACAATTGTCTACCTAGTTTTCTTCCTTCCTTTAACACCCCAATCATGGCATGAGTCATTGCCCTGATGAAATGGTAGAGCTTGATCTCCCTGGTAGGAACTGTCAGTTCAGGACAGCTCTCCCATGGGCTCTGTCTTCTGAGAAAACTTGAGTGTCAAAGATATAAACCAAGGCAATGGTTACAGTCCGTTTATGTTGTGCCTTTATTCAAGAGAAAGTCTAACTCCCACAATGTCACAATCTGTCACTATTTCAAGAAGATGTAATCACTGACAGACATAACAAAAACACAACAGAACCACTACTTCAGTAACATCCTGTTCTTATTATCTTCCCTGATAGTTACAGGTTACGCTAGGTCGTATGGCTCCTGTGTGAGTTAAAGAAGGGGGATACTCATATTCTCATGTTGCATGAAAACAAACTACTTTAAGAGCCTCGAGGCTGTATCATACATCTAGCTTGCACAAGGGGTGAGTGCATGAACTCAAACTTCAGATTTCCAATTCCCTATATTTTTCAATATCCTTGTGGCACATTTTTTTTTCATTGATGATACAAATAAGGAATTACTTATGCTTAAACAATACTCATTGCTTTCTTTTGACTTCAGCCTGAATATATTGTGACTGTCCTCATTTGCTGTCATGTAAATATAATTTTTTTTTTTTACACTGATTATGTTTGCCTGGAAATTTCCATCCAGCTTGCTATAGGAATAAAGAGGGCACTGGTCCCAGAAAATGTGTTCTTTATACTGTTGGAAAACAGTATCTCCTTGGTGTTAATGTGTCCATATACTCCACTGCTTAGCTTGATTGTATTCTATGCAGGTTCTATATTACACCCAAGACTGTGGTGTCTGAACACTTCACACAGCTAAGCACCCATCACAGTGAGCTATGCTGACCAAGTTTCCTCTCTGTTCCCTCTCTCTCCTCTTATCAAAACATGTTATATGGGATCTGGGTGCACACATTCCTCAGCTGATAATTGGCTTTGAGCTGCTGGGAGGAAAAGCAAGGTCAAGGAAATAGGCTTTACAGCAACGTTGTTGATGTGATAATATTTTGGGGCACTCTTACATCTGATAGGAACTAATTTCTCTTTGGTACACAGAAAGGAAAACAGCACGTGCCCTGAACTCATGACCAGGCTCTCATAGGTGAGAGAGTGCACAGGACTGCCATTCAGAAGGGATAGTTATTAAAAGTCCCCAAAGATATGTCATTTCCTGATCTTGTTTTATTGAAAGGTTATTTCCACAAATATTTGTCATGATTTCTGATTCTTATGATTTAATTCTGTAGCAGAATGGGTAAATTGCAGCCTCCAAAAGAAAATTTCAGCCTTTGCTTTCTACCCACATACATATGCACGGTTACTTAGGTAGCATTTATCCGATTAAACTGAGGGCTACAGATTGCAAGTACTTGCAGACTTCTATTATTTGTGGCCACTCTGTATTACTAATTCTGACTTTGCAGTGGTGAGAAATTATCTAGAGAATTCAGCAACAAATGGAAATACAAAGAAATCACAGCTATGAGGTCATTACTAGCTTTTCTGCAAACTGCCAGAAAACTGTCTTACCACAGTCAACTTTGATGTTCAGAAGGGATTTTGCCATTTTTGATGCCCAAAGAGATATATCTTCCCCTATAGCTTCAATAGCTAGTTCTGCTGCACAAACAGAGCTGATGGAGCACATTATGGATTTTTCACTTGCCTGGAAGAAGAAAATCAATTTCCATCTAATAGAGCAGGAGGTCACTAAATACTACCAGCTACTTGGTGACACTGTAGACTTAAACAGTGGTCCCATGAGACAGACAACAGTAGGGGACAGGATGCTGGAGTGCATTAGTACACAGATAAATAGAGAGGAAAATGAGGCACTGAAACAAAAATGAGCTAAGAAAGTAAGCTGCAAATCCTTAAAGAATATCTGGACAGCAACACTGCATGCAGAAGCTAGAGCAACTGCATCCTGATCAGACCTGTTATACAATTTTCTGATAATGGAGAGCTGGGATTCACATGCACACTGTCAATTTGGGCTAGCTTGTGTCATTCAGTAATAGCAGGCAGCTGGCACAGCTGTGGCTCTGATGGACATAAAATCTTCTGTTATTGTGAGACATTATGAAACGTGTTGTAGGCAGCTCCCTTTTGGGATATATTCAGAAGATATGGGGACAGATAAATGAAGAAGTAAAGCTAATCTACACACTAACCTAAAACTGACCTGAGCTGTGCATTATCCTCCTGGTCTCCAGCCCTTTTCCTCCTTAAGGGAATGGTCAAGGTGGCTGGCAGGGCAGGGCAGGGGTCGCACACTTCTCTGAAGAAAAGCTGAACGCAGTGCCATACTGGGACAAAATAATCAGCTTGTACTTGTGTAGAAAATAGGATTTTTATTACTTTTAGAGTATGGCTGGACATGCTGTCCTTTCTTACTCATAATTTGCAGGTGATATGTGTGTTACAAGGAAGCTGCATACATCTCAGGTTCAGTATTCAGCCATGTGGCCACAGGCACAGGCTAATGTTCAAAGCCATCAAGGTTGGCTAGTGATGGGTGTGTGCTCCATCCGTCACCATGCCAGAAACAGAGAGGAGGACAGAGAGTAGCCAGTGGTGAGACTGCACGCACAGGTTCCTTGAGAGACAGTCATAATCATACTAGTCAAGAGCAGAGAGACTCCATGGCAATGGTGCTGATTCAAGCAAACAGGAGCGTGGCCTAATGAGAAGATTGTTGCCTTAGGAGATATTCCTGTGAGATGCATGTTATCCAGGGAAACGTGTTGCATTGGGGATTTCACTAAGGTGCAGGGAGAAACCGAGGAGAAGATGCATTTTCATACACAGGAATAGGAGCAGTATACACAGTATAGGAGCAGCAGTTGGTAGGAAGGCAGGGATAGTTTAGAAGAGTAAGAAATAACTGAAGAAAACCCGATCAAAAGGAAAAAGAAACACTGTTCTTGTCTCTTATTTTCCAAACAGTCATAATTAATCAAGCATTGCTCACACGCAAGTAAAACTTGTAAAGCAAGTGAGGAAAGCAAGCAAACAAGCAAGAAAAATGCATGATGGATCCTGAGGTGCTTGCTCAAATACTGGCTTTGCAAGGCTACTGCTCCCAGTTAATGCCATCAGAGTAAGGCCTTGAAGGCGTTGCTGGGGCATTAAACAGCACAGTGGTGCCATCATTCCCGCTTAGGCTTAACTATAATGTGTTGTGGTTTGACTAAAACTGACTTTACTCAGTCCCAGTACTTACAGCAGTAGATGGCCAGGAAAACAAATACCTGCAGAGGCAGTAAATCACAGAGATTTTTTTTTCTTGTGGAAATAATTAAACTTTGGTTTTTCTACCTCCAAATATCACAAAATAACAAAAGAACTAATTTTAGGAAAAAAAAAAAAAAAAAGACTCCCTTAATTTAATTGCATTTGCCCCAGTAGTTTAGAAAATTTATGAGAGTGAGACACATATATCTACTAAGTATCTATTCCATCTTGAATTATACTCTCTTGGGTCAAATCTTCAGAGTTTCACTGCACGGGCAATGAAGCAAAGAATGGATCCAAATTGGTTTTAAATTAATCAGACTCACAGTTAAAAAGCAGAGCATCATCACTTAGGTTAAATGTCAGTTGTTCGTCTTCAGAGTCTTTTTTTCTTAAACGGACTGTAATTGACCTTTTCAAGTGCAACTCCCTGTTAAAACCTGGAAAAAATGGCAATGTGATAAAAGAAGGACAATTTCAGTTATGACAAAGCCATTAGATATAAAGATGAGATGTGAAGATATTAATTAATCCCTACTCACTATTTTCCACAGTAGGGCAATTACACTTTTAGATAGGTGCTGCCTGAAATGGATGTGGTCTCCCCACTGAATTGGAGGTGAGTACAGAATATGGGAAAAGAGTATAAAAAGAGGATGTAAGGCTTCATTCAAAGCTACAGAAGTCAGTGGAAAGATTCCTGTGGAATTCTGTGGACTTTATATCATGCCCTTAATGCATAAGCAGAAGTATGTTCAGATTTAAATGACTAATAAAACGGCTAGCCCTGCCCCCATCAGATTCCCTTTAAATTTCTCCCTTTGGCCCTCTTCCTCTAGTCACAACCTGCCTCTTCTTAAAATAAGGAAGCTCCTCCAGGTAGAAGGAAAGTGTCTTGTTGCAGGGTGTGCCTGACTAAGCTAAGGATGCCTCTCCTTGTCATCCCTGACATTCAGCAAGGGCCTCTTGCAGCTTCATGGAATACAATTAGCACCTAGCAACAGACACATCTTTATCTCAGTTTACGAAAAAAATAATTTTTCAATTAAGTTGTGAACATTTAGGACAAAATAATGGCCTGGCTTGCTTGAGTGCACCGCAGCACGCAGGGAAGCAAGCCGTGAGCTTGCAGGGCGCGAGGAAGCATATGTGTGGGTAAGGCTTGCGCCAAGAAGGAATTTTCTCCCTTAATTTTTGGCAGATGAACAATGTCAGGAAAGTCAATGGATCTATTGACACACCTGCAGACTTTGGCAGCTTGGGACAAGCCTGTTCACTACCTAGGCTGTCAAGACAGAGCTTGGGCCTGCTAGAGTTAAATTAAATGACAAAAATCTCATTGACTTTAGAGAGACAAAACACTAATAACTGAAAGATGCTGCCTCATTCAGTGAAGTGTTGGTCAGAATTTTATTCCCAAGAAGTTGTTGTCTGAGAATTTTATGCTATAGTGCAAGTCATTCTGGGACTTATCTTGTATTCTTAACACAGATGAAACTCCCTTTAGCATCACTAGTGGTTATAGCGAAAGTAGAGTTGAATAAATTTATGTTTGGGCCATGTAATTATCTCAGCTTTCCCAAATGCATTATTGTATTGTGTTTTAATTGGCATCATGTGTGTCAATCTTTCATACACATCTGCTACTTAACGGGTCCTCCTAGATCATTCATTATTTGTTCCTGAATTCTCAATGATTTAATGAAATCTTTTGAACCAAATAATGACATTAGTACTACAAATAAACCGAGTAATTTCATTACACTTCACATATTTTATTTCAGAATTCATTGTTATGACAACCAAATAGCTTCGTACATATGGGAAACAAAACTAGTTTTATCTGGAAGACTACTTAATGTTTTATGAAACTAAAATGAATCTGTGCTTAATAATGTGTGGAGTCAAAATTAAAGCACAGAAGTCTACATGTGAGAAGAAATTAAAGGTTGTTTTAATAAAGGAAAAACAGGTTAAAAAAACTTGTTTTCAGAAAGTAGATGAAAGAATCTCCTCTCTAATGCAACATTTACAGAAAAAATTATATACTACAAAACCTAATTAAAGCCCATAAATGGTGATTGAAATCTGCCCACTAAATTCAGTGGATCAAAGCTTTTAATGACATGTAGCTCCTCACAGGAGCCATGCACTCCATAGATGTGGAGTGCTCTGCTCACCAGCAGCCCCCATAGCTGGTGCTCTGCAAGCTTGGCTCTTCCTATGAAGAGCAGAGGTTTGGGCATCTGATGTCATTCCCAATACCTTGTCAAAAATATCTCAGCCTCTGGAAAATATTAATTTTATTTGGCCTTCTCTAATAAGGAGGTTACTTCAGTCACTGTAGAAGCACTTTGGCAATATGGAAGAAATGTGAAGGTAAAGAACAACAACAAATGCTTCATACACGTATCAGAAAATAAGAAGGGTATTCTAGGATCCCAGCAAATACAGAGGATGGGGAAACCTAGAACAACCGTACAGGAGTCAAAAGAAGAAATGAGTGCACATACAAACTATCTGCTAGGGCTGGGGAGATGAAATGAAAGCAAAGCCCTTTTGTTATCCAGCTGGATTCCAAAGAGGAAAGGTGGGAAGTTCTCTACTTCTGGAGATTGTGTCACAAGTAAACGTTAAAGGAATCTAGTAAGTCCGGTGACCTTAAAATGAATGAGACAGTGTAAAGTCCTGTTCTCTCTTTGTAAAAATAAAAGAGATAAGAAAGAATCAGATGAATATGAGAAAGACCTGAAAAGTCCTCTGTTTATACACACCTCGGTGATGGAAAAGATCAAAACCATTAGTCAGAATAGAAATCATATATGATATACTGATCTGAATAGATCTTTCTGAATCTGACTGAATAGACTTTGACTCTGGGAAATGAATTAGAGTGGTAAAGGTCTGAAACCCTACAGCAGTGCAGTACAAAAGCAAAAAGAAAACAAAGGATGCCTGGGATAGCATCTGCGTGAACAGAGCTTATTGCTCTGTGCTATAATATGCCGTACAGTGTCAAGCTCTACAGTAATGGCCTTTTTTCTCTTCCTTTGGCTAACTTCACTTTGACCTGCAGTGATCATGCTTTTTGTAGTGTTAACAAAGACAGAAAAAGTAAGCTTTTAAGTTGATGTTTATTTAGCTTTCAGGGACTTATTTACTTTTAAAAAGATTATCACCTTTCCAAAACTCAAAAAAGTTTTTAAAGTTCACTCTTAAAACAGCCATATGAAATCCAAAAGTGTTTTGGTGGACTTTTCGTTATTTCTTCAGGTTTGGAAATTCATATATAATTTTGAACAGTCCATAATTGTATACTGCTTAGTATATTTGACCAAGATTTTTTGAGAAAGCAACTAGCTACAAAGAGATCAATGCAGGAAGGAATACTAGACTCAGTACCTCAAGTTCTCCATTAGACTGTGGGGGAAAAAAAAAAAAGACAACGTGTTTTGATTGATGTTGAAAGAGACTGAAGGATATGGGAAAGGCTGGAGGTGACCCTAGGATGTTCAGAATCCCTTCATTCTGTTACTCAGTCAACAGAATGTATCCTCTCAACTGGCCACCAGCTGCCATATAATACAAGTGCTAATTTAAAGCAACATCACAATCACAGATAATAGCAAGTTAAATGTCAGGAGGCCAATACATGTTGTATTTAGAAATCCACAAAATAAAATATTAGATCACCTTTAATTTGCAGTGGCTGGCTTATAGAGTTATACTTCGAGCAAACATTACAAGCATTATATGTAATGGAGCTGATTATGGTTTAGTACTTATATCTCCCTCACACATGGCTGCTTAGACTTTAATGTTTGGAAAGTGCTCTGACACAGCAGCAAGAAAAGTATTTATGTGTTGTGTAAAGGTAGAGGCTTTTTGGCTGGTTGAGAAGCTTGAAGTGATCATTTCCTGTCTTACTACAGTGGAGTTAATTTAAAGAAATAAGGAGAGAGAAACTATTACCCACACAGCAATTCAAAGTATTTTAAAGGAAGTCTAGAAAATTGCTGTCAGAAGGCAGGATATCAAAGAAAAAAGAAAAAAACCCAGATTTTTTATATATAAACAAAAATACATTTCTTTAAATTGCCACTTTAAAAGATGAAATCATTTCATGACAGCTCCAATGCGTTTGGTTTTTCAACAGATTTTGGCACACAGATCCAGAAGCCCACAGAAGTTAGCATGGCTGTTGCCATGGGTTGAACACATGCCATAGATGCCATAGATAGTACATTGAGGAGTATGTACTCTGAAGGAAATGAATCAATTTTAGATTTTCCTTTCTTTTCTTCCTTACACACTTATTTCTCTGTTGCACGACTTTGCACTGGATAGCCCTGAAGAAAGTTTTGAAAGTCAAATGTAATGCAGCAAATATCTCCAAAACTGGGCATGGGGGTAGGGCAAGTATTTGAGACCAAATCTGCATCTTGCACTTGCGTTGTGTAGGCCACACAAAATATGCGTAGAAATATGCCTAAACCAGACTGTACACTATGGAAATATAAGGGGGTAAGGAAAGAAGGGGCTCTTAGGGTGGGAGACCTTTTCTAATAATCACATCTGACCTGAATTAACTCATCTAACTCAGTGCATGTATGCATGTTACTAGACACAGTCAGTTTTATGCTAGCTATATGATCCAAAAGACTAGTTTGCAAGGTCTAATAAAATCTTCTTTGGCTATAATTATTAGAGAGAAAAAGGAAAAATAAATGTTTATATGTTATTAAAACTTACCAGTAAGAAATAAATTGTATACATGCAGCAAGCTTCAGCACAAGACTATAGAAGATTGAATAGAGTTTGCTCTCCAAAGAGAAAATATATATCAGAAAACAGTCGATAACCTGCTTCATATCACCAGAAGAAAAAATAAAAATCCAGAGACTCAGATTTTTATATCAGAAGAGGAGAGTTCAAAGCAAAACTCACTAGTGGATTCTGCTTCTGGGCAACAACCTGATCAGCAGAAGTCGCAGTTGAGGTGAAAGGTGCCCCAGGATCAATGCACAAGGATCCTCTCCTTCTTATTCTAATAGCCATTCCTTGTTTATAAATTTGGCTTTCCATTCTCTTCTCATGTCAGCCTTTTCACCTTTTATTCTGAAGACTCATCTTTGTGGCTGTCTTGCATCTCATTCTCTAACTTGTTTCATTTTACCCTTCCAGCCCCTGGAGGTTTCCGCTTAAAGCACATGGCACACTACAGCTCCACATACAGAGATGTGAGTTAGCACTCAGTGAGCCAGCTTTCTGAATTGGAAGCAAACCGATTACAAGTGATGGCATCCTGCCCAGGAAGCACAGCTATCACCACTGTATCAACACTCTAGTTCAGTCTTTGCTGTGTTGCCTTGCACCTAACATCGTAGGTACTCTGCAGCTCCTGAAATACATGCAAAAACTACACTGATACACGGAATATATTCCAGTATATGTGAAACCTATCAAAGCTATAAATTATCAAAAAATGAAGTTATAAAGTATCAAATTAAAACATATGTTAAGGTTTAGTGTTAAGTATAATATTCACTTGTCTGATTTCCACAGGATAGGTCTAGAAGTAAGGAAATGTAGAAGTCTTTGTTTGCTTGTGCTGTAACTACTTCTTCTATATTTCAAGCCACTGCATTTATATTGCTTCTGTTGAGTATCTATAATTAAACTAGGTTAGGCAGAAGAATACACTTATGGTTATACATCTGCAAGAACTTCCTTTCAGACTTGTTTTCCCTAGAAATAATAAAAATGACTTAGATTTTTTTCCTAAACAAACTTGATTTTATGATTATTTTTAGATTTTTTTTCTTCTCTATTTTTCTTAAATCCCCGAAGAAGTAAATCTGTAGGCTAACATAACTTAAGTGGCAGAGAGAGAATTATGCCAGACTTTAAAGATGTCCTGATGGCCTGTCAGTCGGTATTGGTTTTCTGTCTCTTGAGTGCTCTAGAGTGTGGAATCTGTTTTGATAGGCAGATGGATGTGCAAGTTTGATGTATTGACACAGTACTAATAACCCCATCAGACCCAAAGATAAATGATGTACTGTGATTTTTGCATGCCTGCCTCATCCATCATGCACCTGGTCATCAAAAGAAAAAGATTACATAACTAGTCAATAGCTTTATTAATCTCATTGCCAGTGGTAATAGCCATACTGGTTAAAAGAACTCTGTTCACAACTATCAAATATTTTTTAATGATTTTCCTTCATATTAATCTCAGCGCCCATAGAAATATGTATTTTGTTCTCTTTCACTTTTGCCCTGAAGGACTATTCTGTACCATAAAAGCCGCTTTAGAACTTCACAGAGCAGCAGATGGCCAACTGCAAGATAAAAGTCGAGAGCAAACCAAATAGTGGAAAGTTTTAATCTCGGAGATTTAGCTGGAGCTCAAGAGAAGCCACCCCAAAGTCAGTACACCCAATAAGCACGCTTCATTTTTAATAGTAGCACCCTTTCCACAAAGCCCAGTGAACCACTTTTATCTTTGACAACATCTTGACATGTGTCTTAAGAGGGCAAGAGGAAGAGCACAAATGCCATGTGGAAAGATCTAGCTGCAATGCGTGATGCATGCTGGCAATCAGCTGCAACCAGCAGAGTCCTCACCACGGTCCCTACCTAATTTATAGAAAAGCAATCACAATGTATTTATGCGACACCAAGCCACTTTGAGCCAAGAGCACACACTGCACGTGCTTATGTGCTTGTGAAATAAAATTCTGTTTCCACTGAAAGTAGGGCAAAAACTGCTGTGTTTTCGTCAGGACAGCAATTCCATTTATAGATGTTAGAACCCAGGAGAACCATTTATGATCATTTGCTCTGAAAGAAACAAAGACGACATAGCACAAAATGTCTCTAATATCTGTGCACTGGAATGACACCACTTTTCAAAGGGAGACAGGCAACTCAGTCTTAAAGGGATCAAGAATTGGATAAACAAATCTCAAAAGCTGTCCCAGTCCTAGACTACTGTGAAGAAAAAAAGTGCACTAACTTTCATTTCAAGTTTGTCTCAATTTCACTTTATTCACCCTCCAGTTTATCTGCTCAGTCAGAGTGCTGTCTCACATGAGGCCTTTTGATTCTGTATATAACTATAAGCAGTTCCCAAATTGCCTCTTAACTGTCTCTTCACTACGCTGAGCTCTCCATGCCTCTGCATGCTTCCTTGGCCTCACAGTCATTCTGGCAGAGCAGCATTAGCTTCTCGGCAAGCCCTTGGAGCATCACCTTTACTTATTCATGAGGAGCTGTTGACACAGAAGCAGATGAGAGTATCAGTTTTCTGAACCTCTGGTTTAATCACATGCCGAGCCACACACCAGCACGTGTGTCTGCTCGGGCTCGGTCCCAGTGGGTGTCATGTAGAGCACCCTGTCACTCCGATGAGGCCAGACTGCTCCCCGCCATCGTGCTGAGCGCTCGTAGGACGCGATCATGGAGCGCAGCTCTCGGGGCTGTGTACACAGCGTGCTGCGTGTGGCCTCCGGCAGGAACACGCTCAGACATGACATGCTGCTTTTATTCCCGCCCCTCACCCAACCTCAAAAGATGGATGATAGCAGGTTTTGGTTTTGTTGTTTGTTTGGAAGACTTAAATTTTTTAATCATGTTTTAAAAGTAATATATCTGGCAAGGAGGGAAGCAGTTCCACTAAGGAGAATGCTGTGCATTGGAAAACAGCTAATTTTAAGAGCACCATTTAAAAACATACATATACACAGATCTATAATATATATAATGTACATTTTTTGTATATATTGGGAGGTAGAAATTTTTCTTCAGCCTTTACTTAAAGGCATATGTAGGAATGACACAAGGTTCCATCATTTTGTTTATGTCTTCATCTGCACTGAGACACATTATAGTTTTTCTCAATAAAGATAGATGCTTGCCATATTTAGATTAATATTCAGCCAGGCTTATAGTTGCCTCTTCTAGCTTCATTTTGATAAGAAATGGTATCATTACTTTACAAAGTCAACAAGTTTACTTAAGTAGAAGCTGTGAGGCAGAGTTAGCAATTTTTGTTGCTAAAAAAAATGATTCAACATATTACCTAAACATAATCAGAGAGAAACATAATGAATTCACATACAGAAACAGTACCCTTAGAGAAGACTGAAGCCTGTCTTAGCCACTTTGAAGAACTTCGAAGAAGTTTCTGAAACCTGTCTTAGCCACATCATTTAACAGATAAATGTACAGTTCTTGCTTATTATTTCAATCATTTTACTCAAGCTTATATGAACACTTATTATTCTGCTATCCTGGATACTGATTTTTTTAAGGCTTAAGTTTGCACTTGATTATTAGCCCCCCCAAAAAAAAAATCTAACAAACAACTCAAACCTGATTTTACAAGAGTGTCGTGTGTTTATTTTCCCTTTTGATGACAAGGAAACCCAGTTCTTTCACAGGTAGGAGAATGAATTGCTCCATGAACATTACCGCATATGCATCAAGTGGACTTCCTAGTATGAAGGTCTTGCTCGCATTGCTATGGGACTGCAACATCTCCAGAGAGTCAGAAAGGCTGTAGCCAGCAGCTGTACATTTCCTTTCCCTTCCAATAAGCCCATCCCTGCCATATTTGCAGGCACTGTGCTGGGGGCAGTGTTAGATTAGGGCTTCAGCACTCCCAGGGTGTCCATCTTTTAATCACAGAGGTGACAGGAAACTGTGTGACCGCACAGCTACACGGTGCCTGACTCTGATGGAGCTGCACCAATTTACAACCACCCAAGACGTGGCGATGTATCTAAAACCTGCCGTTCCCTCTCACTGATCGCTCCGCTGAAGTTAGGCACTGCACGTCCACAGAGAGAGATGTTGCCTGTGTTACTGCTTGGTTTTCATTTCGGTGTACTCCGTATCCTGGGTTTTGAAACAAATAATTTAATTCCTTCTTGATTAATGCAGCTCAGTGTGAACGTTCACTGGGCTTGAGCTCAGCAGTGGGAATACAAAGCAGTCATTAGAGCTCCAGGAGGTGCCGGCTGCAACGCTTCCCAGAACTTCCTAAGGTTTTCATATTTTCAACCAAAAATTCTTCAAAGATTTGCAGCTGCACATAGGTTTAGTGCTACAAGTAGGCAGGATAGGATTCTCCATATGAAAAATACCTCAGAAGGGTACAGACTAAAAAATAAGAGAACGAAGATAAAAATGAATCTTTTTCCCTGCAATACTCCCTGCAAAAGAGGATTGACTCATTTTCCCTATTTGGCCTTATGACAGCCCAGGAACAGAACATTATTTAGTACTACTTTTAATAATATTAGAAAATATTGTGTTGCCTGTTTGCTTCTGAGGAAGCAGTAATTTTACCTGGCAAGCACCACATTAAATACTATTTTAGTGTTTCCTACTGGGTTTGCCTACAAGGCTTTGAGAACTTCCAGTAGGATTGGACTGGTCAAGAAGACTGCCTTTGTCTTGGCACAAAGATATGGCCAAGATTAGTAATAACAAGAAAGGGCAAAAAAGCAGCTTCATTGTCCTAGGAATTGCCAGGAGAAGGGCTGTGGCAGCACAGGATCCCCGCTCCCACCAGTGCCTGAATAGTCAGTGGGAAATCATCAAAATCCAGAGATCAGTCAAATACGAAATAAAAATGAAAAAACGTATAAATATTTGCTTCCTAATCCCTTTGAGTGACAGGAGGCTTTAGTAACACTTGTTATATACTGAAGAACAGCTCATACTAATAAAACTGCTCTCCCAAATAAATAAGCTGTTCAACTGTTCCTCTTTTCTGGTCACCTCAGAGGAGATGAAGGAACATATTTCTCGTGTTTATTTATGATCTCCTGAAAATAGCATAGCTGGTGACTCCTCTGTGCCCTACTCCCAATACCTGGTGACACAAAGGGTTGTAAGCAAATATTGCAAAGCGGAAAATGGAAGGAGACTGCTGCTTTGCATCAGGTTTGTTACACTGGGACCAGCCCTGGCAGAGACAAAAGATGAGCTGACAAGAAGGCAGTAAGCTGAAGAGGTTTTTAATTTACTATTTCATGGTCACACTCCAGCATCCGAAGCTTTACTTTGGATGGAGGAGGAGGAGAGTTTCACACCTCACCGCTTTTTTTTTGCAGAAACAGGGTATTTAGTTTGAATCATCCTCCAAATCTCTTCTACCCTCAGCCTAGTGTGGAGAGCCATGGCAGTTAGATTTGTAAACAGACGTCACACCCTAATAAATTTTCATTTTACATACGATTACTCACTCACATGTGCTTTCTAACTGTAGAAATGGAAAGGGAGAGCAAATGTGAATGTGCCGCAGCCAAGGAAGGAAGGCGAGCTTATCCACAAGGAACTGAGAAGCCGTTGGGGCAAAGTCCAGCAGCACAAGGCAGTCTGTGGTGCCTGGCGACCGCTCCTTCCAACACCCCAATGATCCAGGCTACGTGTCACAGAGAATAAACAACTTGGATGTGTGTACATTTATATATATATAGATACATATGCAGCAACATCTAGTGAGTTACTGAAACTAGAATTATTGACTGCTTCTTAAAGCAGGATATTGATTTCATTTAAACCATAAAGAGGTGCTTTTGATTACCTGGCAAATCCACACACTAATACTTCAGTTTTCCAATATAAATTCATAAGTCTCAATGCTACACAGTTTAAATTAAGTTGGGACTTAGCAGAAAGTAAAGATATCTTGGAAAGAGAAAGGTGAAACATCTCACGGTTACTGAATTTTCCTAACACCTTCATTTTATAGTCTGGCTTCATACAAGGTCAAATTCTTATCCAGATTAATAAAGTTGCCCTTTTGAAATTTGTGGACAAAGAGATCCCAGATATAGCTACATGCTTCATACTGGAATTATGAGTGATGTGTTTGCCCTTCAACAAACAAGTAGGTTTTCATCCAGAGCTTTGTGTAAGGAAGTTTCTAATTCATCCCAAAAGAACCATCATATTCTTAGATTTTCCATATACTGAAACGGGCATCTAAAGGTTGTGTGTGTGTGTGCGCCAGTGTGTGTATATGTTTGTGTCAAGAAGATCTGAAAGAATAGCCTTTCCCTATATTGTCCTGTAGAGCTTTCCTTAAAATAGCTATACTGCTTAAATATGTAGTTTTTCCCCTCTCTACGAGAGAATGAAATCTGACAGGACAGTGATCAGCTACTAAAAATAGCCTTAGATTACTTCCATGTTAAAATATTAAAACGTAAATAGTACAAACAATATTAAAGCCAAATACTTTCTGAACAGTCTGAGGAAATACCTATCCAATTACTTTTCTATTTGAACTTGTGGTTACAGAACATACAGCTATTCTCCTTCTTGAGGAAATTAATTTGCTTAGAAATTATGTTAGAACAATTGTCTTATTCTCAGTCTGAAACATTCAAAGGAATGTTTATCATGAGTAGAAAAAAACGTACTAAGGAGAAGATCTGTAGGCAACCTATTCTAATAAACATCTTTTCATTCACAGTCCACTTCTTCCCCACCTAACCATATTGCATGATTTGTGTGTGTGGAAGGATCAGAGGTAGAAAATATTGAAGGAAAAGATCCCACACCTGCAACCTGTGAAAGGGCTTCCGAACTTCACCAACAGGTCCTTTCAAACCATGAGGGTAGCTCTCAAATTTTGTGGTTTTGCTCTTTGCAGCTGCTACTCTATGATATTCTAGATGTCTGGATATTTGTGAGTAAAGCAGATAAGATGCCAATGATTTCTGTCTGGAATATACATACAGTAAATTCAAACTGCGCTTTACTAGCAAAGCCTCAAGTATCTTTTGATAAGGTCCTCCGAAAATTACATGGATTTTTTTATTTTACTTTTTATTTTTGAAAAGTTACAGTTTTGACTAGGCAGCACACATAAGTTACAGTTTTAACAAGGCAGAACACATATTATTCTTTTAAAATGCTGTCATGAGATAAGAGAGGAAGTTGTACAGGAACCCACATAGTAAACCAGTAAAACACTGAAATGTAGCTTTCCAATTTTTCAGTTTCAACAGCATTCTGCCGTATCCCAAAGCACAGCTAGGAGCACATGAACTTTGCCAGCACCCTCTCACATTGAGAGGCTTGGAAAGAAAGGAATCCCTCAGCTTGGTCACTGGAGTCTTGCTCACTTTGACCAGTCAGCAATCATACAAACTGGTAAAGTGCACCGCAAGCTCAACGAGTCAGAAATGCATTTATAAGGAAACTCTTCGCCTGTTTGCAGAAAGGAAAGGAAAATGAGTTTTCTGAAGAGCAAAGCTCTCTTCTTGATTTCTAATAGTTAAATATCAGACCTCTGCAGCTCTGACATAACCTACTTTCAGGTTTACATTTAATCTTTTCGTCCACGCAACTAAATGAATGGCAGGTCTACCCATCTAAATGGGCAACAGGTCTAACTGCCTCCATCCCTGGCAGGAGGCAGATGTGGCCGAATCATGGTGATGATCAAAGAGCAAGGTGTTAGGACTGTTGGTCAAGCAGGATAGCAGAGGTTTATGAAAAGAAAAGAAACTGCTTACTCTGAACTCTAGAAGAGCAAAGAGGGGTGAAGACATTGTTAGGCAAGAAACTGAACACCAGTGAATTGCCTTCCACCACTACCTGTTTGACAAGGTGACTCAGGCTAAGGAGCACACTTGAGGAAGACGAATTTGCTGTTTTGCTAAGAAATTTTGACCTGTCACCCTCAGGCAGTGCATAAACTTATACAAATGGTTTCCAGGCACTACTCTTAGAGCATGATATCCATCACACTAACGGACCATAACCCTGCTTTAACCTAGCCAGGCACAAAGTCTTTCTGGAGAAGAAAAAAAAACCACCTTTACCCTAGATATTAACTGTAATGCATATTGAGCATTTTAGCCCCCAAATAGGTATATGAAGCAAGAAAGCTTATTTACGTGCACATATTTAACATATTTTGCTTTACACAGGAACAATTCTATTTGACTGAGGTGCATTAAACAAAAAGACCTCACAGAATTTGCAGGAGCAGTATAATTAATAACTAAAACTGGGTATTTAAAACTAAGAAGTGACACTGTGAAGCGGCTGAGACACTTCAGTTTCGAAAACATTGTTGTATGCGTGCACATTCCTGCGTATGTCTCCAGACCAAAACACACACATAATGATTAAAGAGTGATTCAGCATTGAGAAAAAAAAAATGCTACCTGCCATCAAATATCCTCAGAAAAAATACACCACATGAATAATACCATGATTATAAGACTTGTTTTTCTTTTTCAGAACGTACAGAATAGCAATGGGCAATAAAACTCAAAGTACTGAGTGTTTTGTGTTCTTTTACATGAAGTTGAAGAGAGAGTAGAATGAGCCTATCAAACCCCCCTTAGTTTTTCCAGCCCATTAAGTACCAGTTACAGCAGAGAGTCACGGATGACTGTGATGATTCAGATGAGGCGACAGACAGCAGTGATAACGATGAATGTTTTTTACAGTGCCTTCAGGTAAAGCCTGTGTGGTGTGTCTTAAAGTAAAGGCAGTTGCATTAAGTGGCAGCTAAATGTGCTGCATTCCCGACTGTACTCGGCTCCATTGCCGGCACTGCTTGGTGCTGGAGCTCTGCACAGATCACAGAGTGCTCAGGCACCAGCTGGTCGCTTTTAAAACTTATTTTCAGACTTTAGCCAGGTAACTTAATGTAATGTTGCCATTGCACCACTCTTCACCATCCTCAGGAGGTCAAAGAGCGTGAAGGCTACTGTACAGAGATCAGCTACTTTCGACTCCATCAGAGACTAACAGCATCTACTGTTCCAAGTTTCTCCAGACACTGCCATTTTAATGAAAACTTGATGTAATCATGCAACTATGAGGGAACAAAAATGAGGTGAATATCCCTGAATTTAGTCCCACGTGCTTCTTTACATTTTTATCAGTACACCTTTACTTCAAGGGTAGTGTTTACCCTCACGGGCCTTGTCAGGGGGCTTTATAAATCCACATCCTTTATGGATATTGATCAGTCACTAGGCCCCATACTGTAGCACTTGGAATTACAGTTGTTTAACATCACTTGATAGGAAAACAGAGACTGTGCACCATTGCTTAGAATTTCTGGGAAGGGAACCAGGGTTGAGGAGAGGAATTAATCCTATTTATGATGGTGTAAACTTGGTATAGCTGTTTCCTGCAGGGCATTTGACCTCAATTTATAATCATGTCAAAGCATCAGAACCCTAGCTCCATTACGGCGAAAGTCTTGTTCCAAAGAGAAAGAACAGTAGCCACTTTTTTTTAAAAATAATAAATCACTATCTTCTACATCTTTAAGGAGTGTTTTCTTTAAAAATAATAAATCAATACCTACTGCACTTTGGAAAAATATATTTTCCCTGAAAGGTATTTCTTCCCCTCACTATCATGCTTTTCTCTTTCTTTCTCTTCAGAATAAGTGGTTTTTAATCCTTGTGTCTCTTAGAAATAAGTGGATACAGCATATGTTCCTTAAATAGAGACTTGAATGACCTACATGACCTGCATTAGAGTGCTCCAGATTGTGATTTTTTTTTTCTGGAATCTTACTAAGGTCAAAGAAAAACGGGAATTGTTTCAATCTCAATACAGTTGCTTAGAGGTAAATGTAATCTGAAGGATTAAAATTTTTTGCCAAACAACATGAACTTTCGATTTAATTTTATGTTTTTCTGAGTTTTTTTTCCACCTTCCTCCCCTTCTCTGTAATTAATAAGTTCATCTATTGTAATTTTTAATGAGGGGTGAAACAACATAGTTAAAAGAAAATAGAAGAAAACAGCAACAGTAGCTAAGGGGAAACTCACAGCAAAGGAGATGTAGGCAGAGCTCAAGAATCTCTCCAAGACTTGTCTCCAGAATTTCTTTGCGCTCAATCATTCTCACTCATAGGAAGGTTCAAGGGGCCTGTCTCATGGAAAGGATCCAGGGCGACAAATTCAAAGCTTGCTAAGCAATCTTTACATTGAAGTAACATTTAGAAAAATAGGTCTTATAGACCCCAGCTCTACCAAAGGTCAACGGAACATAAAAATTCAAGTCAAGTTGAAAGATAGAACTTAAGCCCTCAAGTTAGCTGGTGAAAAGCAGGCAAAATTCATCTATCACTAAGAGTCACATGCAAAACAAAATTAGCATAACTGTTCTCCTCTCCTCTTGCTGCCTCATTTATCATTGCAATAATTGTACCTTTAAAATCATTCTTATTTTGGGAGGAGAAGGTAGCACTGAGTTAACCACAGAGAACAAAGTCTTGGGCAAAGTTTGCCAAAAATAAACTGTAACCACCAACATGGAGTGATGCAATAGCAGCAGCTACCCTCATTTTTTCAGCCTATGCCCCCTCTTGAAGCACATACTCACAAGGCAGAACATCATCTTTCCCATAGAAATTCCAGAATGGAGCAGGCAGAGCACACAGTTTGAACCAATTACACCTGAAGGTCTATCAATTCTTGTAATAAGTCATGAGGAACTTGCTTCTGCTTGAAAAGACCTTTCCTTAGGCCAGAACAGACCACCCTTCTCCCTGCAGCGATTACCACATGCAGATGACATCTCTATGTGTGATTAAACTCACATATAAAGAGCAGCAGCCAAGGCCTGTGGATCAGGCTCTGAGATCACTGATGTGCAGGTTGTCACCTCCTTCCTCAGAAGGACTAATTAATTAACTAATGATTTAACTAAAGAGACAGAAAACATACTGGAACCAAGGATTGCAGCACTCCCATCAAATGCTTATCTATGGAAGTAGTTGCCCTCTGGTAGGCTGATTAAGCAGGACAGCCAGACTGAAAAATAAATCCACCCTGTGCTGTATTTTTTTTCTGTTTTCTTTGTCTTAATAAGCACCTCTGATTTTTTTTTTCTCAGCTATATTTATTTATTTATTGACAGAACAGTTAATGGGCTCAAACTTGCAGTGTAGCCACAGTAGGCTGTGTCCTATTTATGCCTATCTCTGTTAAGCACATTCCCAGGCAGACCATGTCTAAATAGGTTGGTCTGTGCCAAGTCTAGTGTCAGTGGCGCTGAGGCATGGTCATCACTTCCCCTGCCAAGGCAGCGTGGAAGTCCCAACAGCCTGCCTGAAGCAGCCACAAGAATTATTTCGGGATCTCACAAGGCAGAGAGAAAGCACGTACACTCATCAGTGTCTGACTCAAAAGAATACATGAGCCTCACAGTGTTTTTACAGAAGGAGTCTTTTTGCCTTTATAAACTAGAAAGAAACAAATCGCTAATGGAAGAATAGGTCTAACTACCCATTTCACACAATTAATATTATGTAATATATTTTCCGATCTCTCACTGTCCACTATGTTTAAGAATGAATCCTAATGGTGCCATGGCAATTAGGCTGAAAACTTCGTAAAGATTTCTTTCCCAAGTTGTTTATTTTACTTATAGAGCTTTTGGAACGGTGGGCTCCATTTCAAAAAATCTTGCTGAACTTCCTCAAAGAGCAGATGCATTTTCTAACATTATTTGGTGAATAAGGTATCTTAGTAGGATATATGCTCTAGAGAAGTTGATTTGGCTACTCTGTAGTTAAGCTCTATTTATTTCAACGTGGCATGGATGTAGCATCTCATCCACTATATAAGGAGGATTATGCAATTGAAAGGATTGAGTTTTGGGGAGAAGTTCTACGTATAGCTGCATACTGAAAAAAAAATCCAATGGTACCAAATTCCAGGGTGCTCACTTACTTTCTCCAAGGTAGGAAAGAATTCCTTTAACCCTGTTTAAGGATTTTGTACCATAGTATCACTATGTACTTCAGAAATGTTCTCAGTTAACCAGCAAAGGTGTCTGGATTTTATGTATGTGCATATTCATGAGAATTTAATTAGAACTTTGAATATAGTCTAGATTTGCAAGCTAGGTAACACATAAATGAAATAATTATTCATAAATAATTAAACTGCTCATTTTCAAGCCATTTAAAATCTTCTCCCTTGTACCGTTACTACTTCCATAATCTTCTAAGATCAAACTGGCAAGATGCAAACATAACCTTTAGTGAGACTTCTAGTATGCACTTATGCATGTTCTCTGGTTCTAGAAATTCAGAGCTATCAAATTAAATAAAATTGAAATATCTGGCAAACTTCTATTTTAGTAATGTAGAATTGTTGCAGGGTTTTTATATAACTGTTTATAATAACTGCTTGGTTTTTCCACCACCATGTCTTACTTACTCTTCTGAATTTTATGACTACTGAAAGTATAATTCAAAAGATTAACTGAAATTATCTGCTAGATGAAATCTTTTAGTTTCCATTTTAAATCAAACTAATGCAGTGAGGAAAGAGTGCCATTAAATTTAATGTCTATGCTGCACTGAAGATAAATCTCTGTATTGAGCTGAGGAAATTTTCAAAAGATCAGCAGTTGTGATATGACTGAACTTCATTGTTTTTTTCCACTAGCCTCATCACTTTGTAATCTTATGTATATGTGTGTGTACATATATATATATATATATATATATATAAAAAAATAAAATGACATAGACTATTGACTTGGACCATGCTTCTGCATAGCCAAGTCTGAAGTCATTCTGACTTGCAGAATCCCAGGCTCTACCATACACAAGAAAAAACATTTACCAACGTTTTCATGTCCTGTCAGGCTAGACTTTGTTTCTCTATACTACTCATTTTAAAACCAGTCTCATGTAGTGCAGATGCCAGACTGGAAGCTAGCCAGCATAAGACCTATTCTTTGTCTTGCTGGTGACTAACTTATGTGACTTTTGGTGAGTTCATTAATCTACCCTTGTTTCAGTTTACTCATCTCTGAAATGTCTGTGATAAATAGATGCTGTGTTTTGGTGAGCTAAATTTCCAGACATATTGACTCACTAATCAATAATTTACCAAGTAGTAGTAAATCCTAATATTCAATCACTGAAACACCAGGTCAGCTGGATAGCTCAGTGTGCTCCTTGTTGCAAACAGCTGGAAACCTCTGCTCAAATCCCTTTCACGGGATAGAGGTGTCTGGAGAGATGTTTTCAAGTTAACATCAAGACTGCAGTACATGAATGCCGTAAAATCACAGGTTAAAAATCTTAATGGTTTCAAATAAGCCCTCTATCCTTTCAAGTGCCAATCAGGATATACTCATTTGCAAATACAGACTAATTGTTTAACCTTATTCCAGACCTTTGGGACCCAATTATCCCCCTGTTTGTAGAAGCAAAATTCTAATTACCATTTTTAAAAAGTAAAATTAGGCAACGCTTCTGGCTTATGTCAGAATTTTAATTTTTCAGACAGGTCTTTAGTTGGCCTGGTTCTACTGAACCAACAGAATGCCGTTTCACATATATGTTGAGATTTTTGCCAATACTTTTCCCTGGTAATAACTTTTTAAAGACTTGTGTTTTATTATTATTTCATGACAAAACTTCCCATTGAGCTGATTTTTAAAATAACGATCCACTCCAGTTTCCATAGATTATAATAGAATTATTTATGTACATACAACTCAGTATCCAGTTACTGTATATTACTGTACTGTGTACCTGAGCTAGCACAAGCCAAACCAGCTTGAGCACAGGAAGATGTCTAATCACTAATTTCCAAACAAGCTAATCTAATGGACCTCCTGAAATTCAAAGATTCACAGAATAACCACCCCACATCCCCTTGCAGCTCTGAGATGAAATCAGCTGTACCTGTGCACTCTTCTCACGTGTCTGACAAAGATTTTTTTGCCAGGTTCTTTAGCAATAAAATCTGCAGCCATTTCTATTGCTTCACTGTCCCTCTGAAAAAAAAGTGTTTTGTTTTTCTGGGCCTCTGTAACCATATGCAGAGAGATTCTGCAAGTAGGATACACCTCAAATAAGAGGACAGAGGAAGTATTCATTGGCTGACGGATGCAGTCACGAAGCTAAGTGTTAGCATCCTCACTAGCACTGAGGAATCTATGGCAACTGTCAGTGCGGGGGGTATTAGCCTCTATTGCTTCTCGGAACAGCCTGGGTGGCTGCTTGCTGAATCTCCACATTTCCTGAGCCTTTTACGTCATTATTTTTCTCTGAAATCTCTGAGTTGCTAGTCACTACCATCTCACCAATTTCTCTTCTGTATATTAATCATCATTATCTCACGTGGTCTTCTCAATTAAAACAGAAGCAAAGTCACCCAGATGTACTACACAAAGCTAGTCCATGGATCACAAGCAACTGAACCATTAGGCTGTTGGTTCCACGCTATTCTCCTTTTTTCAGCTCCTTTCTTTCAGTCTTTCCCTTCACATATCTCTGGTTATCTAGTTACTGCTAGTTTCTAGTCTCTTGGTTGTTCTAGTTACTGCGTTACTAGTGCTGAATAAAAGTAAAAAATTTTGGACTAGATTCCAAATTATTTGCTGATTATCACCTTTGCCTTTTTCATAGCAAATATCTGATACTGTTACAACATGTTGAAATATTGGATACACCCACATGTCCATTTCTGAAAACTGCTGCTTAAATGGTATACTGTATCCTGTAGCATACACAGTTCTTCCTGCTTAGGTATAAGGTTTACATGTGTCCATACTGAATTTCATTTTGTTTTTTCAAGACAATTTCTCCATTTTAGCAAGATCCTTTCAGATTCTTAGCCTGTTCTGCAAGTTTTATGCAGCTTTTCATGGATGCCACATGCAAACTAAATACACTTGCTTGGTACTGTGTCATCTGCTATGAATAGCTGCATTCTCATGACAGGCTCCTAGAAAAACCCATTTGATAAATCTTTTCATTCTGATACATCATTGATCCCTCTGCTTCAGGTATAGTTATCACAGAAGATTTCATGAACTTAAAGAAGTTTCATGAAATGTGCATTTTATTTTATTTTATTTTATTTTATTTTATTTTATTTT
Organism: Eudromia elegans; assembly: GCA_003342815.1. Taxonomy (NCBI): domain Eukaryota; kingdom Metazoa; phylum Chordata; class Aves; order Tinamiformes; family Tinamidae; genus Eudromia; species Eudromia elegans. The sequence goes on along the minus strand of PTEX01000255.1, from coordinate 112,347 downwards.
ATTTTATTTTATTTTATTTTATTTTATTTTGTTTTATTTTATTTTATTTTATTTTATTTTATTTTATTTTATTTTATTTTATTTTATTTTATTTTATTTTATTTTATTTTATTTTATTTTATTTTATTTTNATTTTATTTTATTTTATTTTATTTTATTTTATTTTATTTTATTTTATTTTATTTTATTTTATTTTATTTTATTTTATTTTATTTTATTTTATTTTTTTTTAATACCAAATACCAAAAGCTTTAATACAGTAAAAAATGTATATTACTTCATCTATTGATGTTGTATGCACTGGCTCCACTAACACTTCCTAGATTATAGACATGCTTTGACATGTTCTGGCATAGATACCTTGCTTACTGTGCCAATTCTTTGTTATTTTCCAGTTTGTTACAAGAGAATCAATTGTTAGTTCAGAATTCTTGCAGAAGTTGAAGTTAAGCTAGTTTGTCTAAAGTTCACTGTGTCCTCAATTTCTTCCTACAAATAACCACTATATTCACCTTCGCTGGTCTCCTGGTATCACGTTCTTCCTTTCATATTCTTAAAGGCAGAAGTTAAAAATCTCTGTTCGCTTTAGCCAGTTCTCTAACTATCTTAGAGTGCTTTCATAAATGACAAAATTCTCCCTACATAACACTCTCTGTATAACAATCCTTTCTCCAGGGCACCCACTTCCTTAGTACAGAACACATCCTGAATACATATTCCCTCTTTATTTCAAGCCATGTATGAACAGTTCCAGCAAATCTCCTAGTTAAATCAGGATGCTCTTATCCTGGGCAGTGTACAATAAACCAGAAAACCTAGATGGGCCACTTAATACATTTAATATAGCTAATAAAAATTACTTCTGCAGATTTTCTGCAATTTCCTACCGACTTAGAAGGTCATTTCTATAAATTCAGAGCTTGATCCAAGGCCAGCCAAAGCCACCGACTCTTAACTTCTGTGAATCTGGGATTTAGCTTCTTGTGCATCATTTTATCACTAGTTTAAGATAACAGATTGGTAGCAAGCTGGATGTGGTACATGAGTTTGCAAATATTGTCAGTGCTGGATTTTATAAAAAAAAAAGGCAAATAACATTTTGCACATAGGAAGGCAGAATTGGACTTTGGGTGGTAGGAATTTAGATAAGTTTGTTTCCTTTCTTCCCTAAAGTCCTTCTAAAAAGGTCACAGTGATAAAAATAGAGCTGCCTTCTTTTACAGGGATTTTGCCTGAGAGCTCAATTTATTCAGAAATCAAGACAGATTGATGCTGTTCCCTGGGAATGCAGATAGGCATATTTTAGACAATAAACCAGGAGCCCTTATCTGCTGAATTTTGTCTTTTCAGTATATCTATCCTATGCTAATTTTAGGTCTGCATCCTCTGTATCCTGCCATGTTTTGTTTTTCCTCCCATTCAGCTCTGATTTCCCATTACGGCATGTCCTTTTAGCACACATTTTGTACTTATGACGCATCTGCTCTCATTTTGCTCCTGCAAGTGCCTAAACGATAGCTAAATACATCTGTAAGGACAAGTGCTGAACAGGTGCAAAACAGGATCCCAAGTAATGAACAGAGAAGAAGAAATCAGTGTAATTTTTGCTCTGTCAGGATTTGCCTAATATATGTATAGCTCTTACAAGGCAATACAAACATCTCTTTTTACTCTTCTCCTTCCTTCCTTCCTTTGGTAGGATAAGATATTCATTCTCTATTACTGATTTAATAGAGATTTCTTAGTATAGCTTGAGGAATGCATAGGGATAAGCTATAGGAGACAGCTTTCTGTTGTGTTAGTCAAAGAGATAAGTGCAGAGGTATGAATATCCATACACTATTTTTAAAAGCCCTATGTTCATTGTTGCACTGTCCAAAGCAGTTTTGTACATGACTGTTGAGTACAACTTGTACAGAGATAGTGATTTCCCCCATAAGTTCCCATAACCCTAAGTTAATATGTCCTTTCTCATGCTAAGTGATGCAGATAAATTGAGTAATGCTGCATTCCTTGTACACTATTTTAACAAGATAAAAAGTCCATTCAAAATCATTTTCTACCCAATACTATGGCTTTATAACGCCATAAAGTGTCATATAAAATATTCAGCCTCCAAGACAGGGAGATTTCTAGGATTGTAGCTATAAGACCTTAGTTCTTACAGTTGATTGTGAAGCAGGAGGGGAAAAAAAAAAAAAAAGAAAGAAAAAGAAGTCTGGGTAATGTTGTTTCTGGAAAGACAGAATTTTTATTAAGATCACACCCAGAGTTAAGTGGCTCATTTTTTGACAGCAGTCACATTGGAGCTCTCTGAAGGGCAAGAAGCTGAGCTTCTCAGTGAGCCAATTAGGAAATGCTTCGAGAAGAGGACAGGTGACAGCATCAGTTTGAGAGATTAACCACAGAAAATGATCCTCATAGCACTGGCCTCCAAGTATTTTTCAGCATAGCTGTGATCTTTCCTTTAGCATTACTTAAAAATGGCCTTTGGAGAAAGAAAAGCAGCTAAAAGGCTTCAGTTTTGTTTACTTATTTCTTAGGCATATGCTAGAGCTTTAAAAGTGCTCAGTGGTACAGCAACTGACACCAGTGGAGCTTTACTTCAGAGCTAAATAAGTCTCTCAAAGACAAAGAATAATAACAACCCTCTTATTACTTAGTCTGAGGCAGGCCTGAAATGTGCAAGATGTTTTATGCTTTTGTATCATTTTTTCTTTCAGAGACAAAAATGCCTTACACTTCTCTAGGATCATTCCTGAATACTTAATTGCACAAAACCACCAAATTTTGTCTCAGCTTTGAGAAAAAGAAGTAGGGGCTAAAAAGTGACCAGAAGAACTACCTGTAATTACATAGATTTTCTTTGATTCCCTATTGCAAGGCAAAATGTTCATAAGAAAATAATCAGTTTCCCATGGTTATATACATGTGATCACACACAAAAAGCTCACCTAAACTTCATAGAAAAGACTGTGTTTGAAACCCTTTCTTTTATTATTATTATTATTATTATTATTATTATTATTATTATTATTATTATTATTACAAAGGTGCTCCTGCTGTAAGCAATAGCAACACTCGTGCTGCAGTTTTACTGGGCTCTGATGTCTCTGCTCTCATTAGGACACAGAAAGAGCGAGCAGCATGTAAAAATAATAATCCTCTTTGGAGGAAGCAAGTATAGTGAATTTCATTTGTAAAGTGGATCGTAATTAAGAAGAACACAAGCCTGAAGGGCTCGTGGTTTCACCAGCTTAAGAAAAGAAATGCAGGACCATGTTTTTTAACACGGTTTCCTGTCATAATTAATAGCATCTGCTTGTCGAAACACTTTGGATGCATTTATGCTAGTGAAGAGTGATGCCAGAAGCCCCTCCTGGCGCCTTCATTTACAAAAGTGAATATTCATTTATGCGTTTTTATCAGACAGGCAAACTCTCGGGCCGTGTTTGCAGTAATCCTGCAGTGTTCAGATTTGCTCCCGATTAATGTGCTCCTCTGTATTCAGAGGTGAAACACGATGTTTTCCCATTCGGCTAAACTAAATCAAATCTAATTCATTATTAACTGGTCTTGTGCACTTTTCTCTTACTTTCATTTTTTATCTTATTTTACAGTAGCCTGCGTCTTCATTTCAAGCATCTAAGTAGTTTGCTGGCTGGAAATTAAAATGATTACAGATTGTTCATATGATAGTCACTGATGGGAGAGAGAAATTGGATCAAAATTTCATTTCTCCTACCTATTTTTCTTCCATAGTCCTTGCAGATATGCTGACAGCCCCAGTGTTTCCTGAAATTAGCAGGTATTCTTAAAGATTAAAAAGAAAAAAAAAAAGTAGTTTTGAGTGTGCTCTTTCAAATAGTTTACATACACTAAACTCTATTTTTTTTTCTGTTTAAAAGCCTTTGCTTTATTCAATTTTTTTGGTTTTTTTTTGGTTTTTGTTTTTTGTTTTTTTTTTTTTTGTTTTGGTTTTGGTTTTGGTTTTTTTTACAGGAGTTGCTACTAAAACATCCCCTAAACAATTACTTCCTCAACTACCAGGTCCAAAGCAGCCATTTTGTTTCCAGCAGTGCCCTGGCTCCTCCTACCTACCATATAATCTCTTAATTCCTGTCAGATTTCCTTTAAAACTTTTGTTTGTTTGTTTGTTTGTGATGAGTCACATCATTTTAACAGATTAGAAAAAAAGAGTCACATATATAATTAAAATGATACCCTTGCAAATTAAGAATGTTTTAAAGCTAAATGTCACCCAATGATTTCCAACTACATACAGAAAGCAGACTCATTAGGCACCTGAAACATGGGCCTTGGGTGACGCATCTCATCTTCCAACTGTGTTTAAACAGAGCATAAAGCAGAGCTCCTTCTCCACTTTGCATCAGCAAAAGCTGCTTTCAGAGGGACATTTCTCCACAAAACCTTTCCTTGAGATTGCAGTTCGTTACTATCTCACCCCGCTGTGACACCCTCGTAGTTAAGGCTGTTTCATGATGAAGTGCCCTGTACAGCCTTAAGGAAAGGATTGCGCCCTTGGCTTTTGCTACTTCTGTGGTTAAAGAGCATCAAGGGTCACAGATGAAGGAAAGAAGAATTCCGTATGTATTGCTGATGGACTTTAATGCTTTGCTATAATATGCCCAAATGAGGTACAGTTCATGGTCATTACCATAGGAAACACTGGGTGAGAAAATGCCCTTCATGTTAATAGTTATGGTGGTCTTTCTTAATTAGATTTCCCAGCCTGGTCGTCACAGCAGGTTAGTCAGGAAAATCATGAGGTTTAAATGCAGTTTGGAAACTGAATATAGGAGCAGAAAACAGTTTTGAGAAAATTCTTGTAGGAGAGAGGGGTCTCAACACATTGAAACCGTAGTGGCCCAATAAAGGTGCTCTGAGTACTCCTGAGCTCCGTTCTTCAGTGTGTTTTTCAGTGAGTATTTTGGAGTTTGTACCTGATAGCAGCTGATGCAGGTCTGTTCCCAGCTGCACCTGCCTTTGAATCGGGACACCAGAGCCTGACAGTTTAGGAAATGTGGTTTTGTGCAGCCCAGGGAACCGCACCAAGTCTGCCACCTGCGGCCCTTTCTGGCTGGGATGGGCAAGGTCACAAAGAGTGTTTGTGAGAATGCCCTGGTAGAAATGAAATGAAATAAAATATTACTCAGCACTATCTAGAGGAATTTGCTTTGATAGTTCAGCTGACAGAACTCAGTTTTTTTATTTATTTATTTTTTAAATAATACCCTTAGTTTAAAATGAATATTGCACAAGGAAGTTTTCAGGTTGCCTCTGTACGTTCAATTTATTTCCGTAAGGAATTCAAAAAGATAAAGGGAGACATTCTCAAGAAAAGGCTTGCTAGAGTCATCACTGCTGTTAAACCCAGGCGATGAACACTTGGTTCCTAAATCCAGCCGGGCTCTTAGAAATAACATCATGTTTTAAACGTTCTGGATGCTCAGGCCTTTTAAATAATCAGGGATTATTTAGGTGATTAAATGAGGGGTTCAAAGCTTGTGATTAGACATCCAAGCCTGAAAATCTTGGTTTCTGATTAAAAACTTTTCCAATTTGTATCGTTATTACTCAGAAGTGTAAAATCCTTTAGATGGAAGTTTCAAGCAAGTTCATATCACCTATTCCCCAACCATCCTAAGCCCTGGGAAGTGGAAAGTGCAAATCAGTTTTGGACAGCACTGTCTGCCCTTCACCTAGAGACACAGTGGCAGAAAAACAAGATGATAAAACAAAATCTAGCAAAAGCATGAGGAGAAAGAGAATGGATGGGGGGGGAAGAAAAAAATGAGAGAAAAAAAGCAAGGGAAAGCAGGAAGCAGAAAATAAAGAGTGCAAGTCTATTGAGACAGAATTACATTGACTGTGCTGTCATTTGGTAGCTCTGTGCACAGCATTTTCATCCTTAACAGAGGGCAGAGACTGCCATTTCAAGTGTGATCAGTGCTCAGAAGTCTTTCCATTAACTTCAATAGCTTTAGATTAAGCATTCAAGGTGGAAAAAAAATAAAAGGTTATGCTTAAACTGCAAGCCTCTTTGAAGAAAGGAGTGTAAATTATGGGAGAAAGTTACAGTGAACTCAGGAAAACTCGTAGTGGCCTCAGAATCCCTAGTGTTTACACAGCCCACCATGCTTAAAAAGGGAGAAAAGTAGCTTATCTGAGAATTTAAATGAGTTCAATAATGCTGTGCAATGTAACAAGAGATGTATTACAAACAAGCCAGCAAAGCAGTTTATTCCCCTAAAAGTGTGCAGAGGATTAAAAAAAAATATACAAGGGAATCCCTGATTGCTATTGTGCTTTGGGATTAAAGGAGTTCAAAAAGAAGCTGCTGCTTTTTCATTGTCTACTGGAAGCACAAAAATAAGTAAATAGGACTTTGAGGATAACAGAAATGTAAGAAATTTTCTTTTTGATTTTTTTTTTTGCCTCGCTTTCTCTTTATGCCTTCATCATTTTCCTTTCTTCTTAATGAAAACCATGAAAATAAAATCAAGTTTTTAATGTGGACAATCTGGGGGCTACTGAGATATTCAGCTATAGTCCATGACTGTGCCCTTTGGGCTTGCTGCCTGAATGAAGATCTGCATTTCTGATGCTGTTTAAAAGTTCAGCTGCAATATTCTCTTATTTACCTATTTGCAACCACCTTTCTCAGTCATTTCACTAACCTCACCATCCTTCCTCCAGTGCTACAATTTAATAGCTCCTTTATTTTCCAGTTAAAGGCATCAGTGGCCTGTGTCAGGAAAAAATTGGCACACACATTGCAGAATAATTTCTAAGTCTTATAACAGTATTGGACAAAGTGCCGGAGATTTTTAAGAACGTAAGCCAGTAGTTTGTGATGACCATCAGCAAGATGGCAGGGCATGGCATGGACCCTTGCACCGTCTCACATGGCCACGGTGCTCCCTGCCTTTTTCACACAAGGTTGAGGTTGACAGTGAGAGGGATTATGCTTCTCTTTTCTGCAGAGCCTTTCTTAAACTCTGTGGGTTTTCAGCAGTGCATATGTGCATTGCAGTTCCTCTTCCCTCCATCCTTCAAACATCATCATCCACCATCATCTTTTTGTATTCAGAAGGTATCTCCTGCCTCATGCAATGTAAACTCCCATGAGCTTACTGATGTCCAGCATTCACAATATTTTCTTCATTTGGAGAAGTTTTCTTATACCTGAGCTCCAGGATCCACAAGAACCACTTTTTTCCACCTTTTTTTTTTTTTTTTAATTGTTGTTCCTTGATTTCTGCTGGGAATTGTATGCCGCCTCAAGATCCCTACAGTGAGTGAGTAGATGATTATTCCCTTAGGCAGCAGCTATTCCATTGTTCTGAAGTGCTCTTGTCTAATTGGAAAATTATTCTAGTTAATGACTCCTAACTATTCCTTGTCTGGACTATCTCATCTCCTTAGTTGGAAAGGCAGATTGCCTGTTTACTGAAGGCTATTGGCGTATTGAATTTGTATTAAACAGAACCAGCATTAATACATTTCTCAATAATTTTAGCTGTGCCAGAATTATTTTAGAAAATATCACATTTTTATATGTCCCCCTATTATTAGCTGTAAGACAGGCATATTTATTTGCAAAATTAGTCTGAAAGAGTGATGCTGAAGTTATACTATAACAAAGGCGAGGGGAAAATTTTAAAAATAGATTTTGCTTAGCAAATACTTTGGCTGTTAACAGTTTCTTCTTCTGTTCAGTTAATTCACAGCTGCTCCTGCTATCTTTAGAATGGTATTACTCATCAGGAGGGATGAGCACACATGCAATAGGACCAGACAAAGTAAATGACCTTCGGTATTTATTCTCTCAGAGTCCCATAATAAAAATTGTTAGCAGATCCTAGTGATTTCAGAGCACTAAGATCTATAACAATAAGGAATCACGTTCTCTCTTCTTTTCTGTTCCAGGTAATTTCAATCAGGCTCTGCTTTCCAAAATATTTGTTTTAAATGGCAGATAAATGGAAAAGTCTTGATCATATTCTATCAAGCTTAACAAGTTCCTAATTTTGTCAGCTTTTGTCAGTTATTAGGATACACTCCTTCACTAAGCTGAGTATATAAGCTGAATAATATCTCTTCTTTATGTGTGTCTGCTTCTAGAGAGGTAGTAAATATGCTGGAGTATTCTGAAGAAAATTGCCATAGCAATTTTTAGAAATGATAAAAATTTATAGTTTATGTTTACTGAACATAGTAGTTTGTAGTTTACTTAACTTTTTTTCCAACCTGGAAAAATTTGGTATTTAATATTTAATTTAAATATTTAATTTGTGTGTATTGAGATGAGCTCTGTTTCAGGATCATTCAGTTTTGAATTCAGGTAGGGTTTCCTGACACTCAAAGCATTGACATTCATCAGTCTTATAGGATGCCACTCAATAGAAAACCTGTACTGCATGATGAATTGCACTGGCCTGACCTGATAGAGGAGAAGAGGCAGCCTGAACTGCTATCTGCTAGGCAGTGTGTCACCCTGAGGAATATATTTTAATATTGAACTGACCAAAAGAAAGAAATATTCTTTCAGAGTTGGGGGATATGTTTTTAAGTGATATTCCCCTCAGAGAAGCTTTAATAGAAACTAAACAATCCCTCTAGAAAATTCTCAACCTCTGTTACCATTCACCCAGTTATGATCAGCAGCAAATGGTATCTAAGCATTTCTTCTGAAAAAAAAACCCAAATAATAGCAGTTGGCATCCCACATGTAATTCCACAAAGTCACAGTATCCCTTGGGATAGTGTTACTAAACAGCATATACTAGCCTGGCATCACAGCCAGTACTGTCTTGACATCACTTCGTCATTACAAGAGCTGCACTGGTACCATGCATCCACAAACTGATCAGCACCATAACGGGGCTCAGTAGGACCATCACAAGCATACCCAATGCATGAACCTGGAGCATAGGTCCTACCAGCTCCACAAGGTGAGTCTAAGGTGGTCCCAAACCAACATCAGAACATGTTCCAGAGCCTGTTCTTGCTCTTTCTGTGGTTCCATAAGATTTTATTATCTCCCAAACTGAAAAATAGGCCAGGTCTTGCTCATTTTTTCCCCAAAATTGTAATTCACCTGAGAAGTCTTTGCATTCCAGTCCACTCTCTGTATCTAGCACTGACCTCTGATACATTTTGAACTGGCTGTAGCTGGAAGGACTTGTGTCTCCTGCATTTCTGCAACTGACATTTTTATATTACATTTGATCTGTTTCCTCCATGCTTAAAACCTAATGTTACCTTCATTTTTTTTCACTTGAAAACATGAGATTATGACTTTTCACTCTAAAAAAGAGTGTTAAAAGCTTCCATGCTGCAGGGCTCTACAGTTTCAATTTCTACATTAAATTGTCCAAATATTACAGTCCTTTTGACACACTTCACCCTTTCTTCAAAAATATTCTTCATTGTTCTTCCTCCAAAAAGTAAATGTTGCATTTCTTGGAAGTTTTCAAGGTTTCATAATCTGTTTGGACTCATGTTCTCCTCTGCTTGAATAACCTGGTGTAATTATCACTTTATCAAGAATCTTGAATTTAACTATATCCTACAGGGATCAAGTATCTAAACAGAACTGAAAATCAAAAACTGCTTTCTTTTCCATCTGCAGCCAAATTTGTTCATGAGAATGGGGTTTTCCCTAGAGCAAATTTCTCTCTCATTTCTTTAGAATACTTTTCTGTAGTTAATTTCTGAGAACAGAGTGAAAGAACAGAATACACTTTCTTACCGAAAATACCACATACCTGCTGTAATTAATAGAGTGATTTGGTATTAATAAAAAGAGAACAACAGTGTGATCAAAGTTCTTTGAAAATGCACAGTCCCACTGATAATTTGAATAGGAAATATTTTTGTACATGGTATTTAAATATTTCCTCATTCATTTGATATTCATTCTAGTCAAGTACAGATGTAAATTCTGCTAATAAAAAAAGCAAAAGAAGAAGAAGAAAAATCAGATTTAATTAACTTATGAGCCTTTAGGGAACATTACTTTAGCCTGTGACATGATAACTAGAGTAGTGCTAACACATTCAGTAAACATAATCCTGTATATTTTCCACTACAGACAAATGAGGGATTGGATATTATTTCTGTATATGTAATAAATTACCTGCATTCATTCATGTTGATATATTTTACTAGGAAGAAAAGAAAAGCTTAATTTTGTGGGAAATGGGCATACATTACTCCAAATGTGTCTGTAAATCCTACTCTAATTCAAATACTATCTCTGTTAGTAATCCCTTGAGGCACACAATTTAAAGCACAATTCCAGGTAAAAATGAATAGGGCTAGTTTTTGATACATGTTCTCTTGCAGTATATAGATGAAAATGCCTCAGAGAAAAGTTTATGTAAGATAAATATTTGAGAATAGTTGTGTGCTTGGTTGACGAAATTAAATATGAAGGACACATCCCATGAGTAGTTCTGCCCAGAGGAACATCTTCAACTCCCACATGTGCCTTTGCATCAGCCACTTCTAGAATTACTCCAATAGAAAATTGCAAGTGACAGAATTGTTTACTCCTTTGCAAAGATTCACAGTAAGCCACCCTTGAAACCACCACCTTTCAGAGTGAGTCCAGTGTGGATAGTGGGAGAAACCTGGGGCATTAATGAAAGTTGTGCCTTGTGATCTACTGTGGTCTCTGCGTTAATTCCAGTTAGCACATGCTCCTTTTCTGATACCCAACACTCAAAACCAGTACAATACCTGAGGTGAAGCCTTATAGGTTTTAAGTAGAGTAGGACACTTTATTATGTGCTCTGATTTGTATTTTAGGATATATTTTATCTTTCATTTTGAAGGAAGAACCACCTCATTAATTGTAAATTACTATTCCCTCTCAAATATTGTCTTTTGGGCTCATATTGTGCCCTCAGATCATATCTTCATGCCATTTGCCATGAACATAGTTTCCATTTCAACATTCAAGTTAATAAAAATATTGAATTAATAAAAATATTGAATTAAAAATATTGAATAAAACAATTAATATGAAAGAATTAATGGGAAAACCTTGTACAACCCCACTTGACATATTGTTTAATTTTGACTCTTAAGTGCTGTTAACTGCTTCTTTGACAACAAACAAACAAACATGCTATCTGCATGTCACTTCCTCCATAATTGTAGCTACAAAGAATTTACTTATTTTTCTCTTCCAGAACATTCCTGGAAGTTATGATGTTAACTGTATGGTTATTTTCTGTTTGTTTTTATTTTTAACTGAAGATTCCTACAAAAAAAAAAAAAAGCATTAAATGATCATAGAAAGTCAATAACAGCATGACTTCTTTTGCTCCCCCCACCAAGTGGAGTTTCTTCATGGTTGCACCTCATCCTGTGCATTAGCTTTTTTTTAATAATACCTTCTTGTGGGTGGATTCAATGGGGATTTTATACTTTAACAAAGTTAATCTCCTTTAACATTTCTTATCTCTCTCTCCATTGGATTAATTTGCTCTTATGACCTTTCTTCTTTTATGCCTTGTTTATGCCTTAATCTTTGTTCTCATGAGATAATATATATAGATTCTCCCTCTGCACTGAAGTCTCCTTTATTTTTAAATATTTTACATTAATTTTACACAGTTTTTCCTTCTCTCAGGATTGTAATACATACAGTAACACCCCTACAGTGACAGCACCCCTATCCATTTCCTCTTTTATAATTAACTTGGAGACTACCATGGATGCACTCTCCAAATCGTCTGTTTCAGATAAATTGCATATATGTTTTATAGATATAGAAATGCCCACCCACTGCATTTCTGGAAAAAATGTATTCTTTGATTATCAATGTTTCATTCATATTAATTTTCTTGACAAATTCCTTCTCTATTCCCTGTCTATTGGGCAGTAGCATACAGAAGTATGCATAAGTACGCAGTCTGGCCTGTTATTTCCTGAACGTCTTTTTTAGAACCTTATTCTATCCTAATTCCCTTATACTACAAAAATCTTTAGGCTCTTAACTAAGTTTCTCTGTTTCTGCTTACCTGTGGATTTTTGTTACTCATAGTCTTTCTTCCCTTTTATCACTGTTTAAAGCCTTCGTTATAAAGTCAGACGCTTGCTTGACAGAAAATAGACTTCTTTCTATTTTCAGAGATATTCTTTCTGTGTGCAAGAATTTATGGAACACCATCTCAATAGTCAAAGAAGCATTGGTCAAATACATATATTTCTCTAGGATACATGGTTCCCTATTTACTGATACTCATCTGGGAAAATACCATAAGTCTCCTGCTTTTACAGAGTGATACCTTTGATCTGTTCAAGGTCATTTCTTGATATGACCTTCATTGTTTGTGAGAAGCTCGCAGAGTTGCCAACACCATCACAGGTGAACCTCAGCCACTTTACAGTAATTTCTCTGAGCAAAGCTCTTTGGAGAAAGCAGCCTAGGATGTCTGCTCCATGAGACAGATGAGGTCTTTAGGAGAAATTACTAGTCACTGCTGCTTTGTCATCCTGTTGGGTACAGAGGCTGTGAATCTTGCAGGTGCAAGAGCCTTTTCTTCCTCTACCAATTAGTTTTGACCATTGTTTGCTGCTAAGGCAGCAAACCTATTCTTGACCTTTATAGTGAAACACCACCACTTTCCAGATGACACCATCAATCAGTTCCTTCCTGAGACAATGGCCAGTCGTTTCATTAGCCATTCGTTAGTCGTTTCATTCATTCAGATCTGCTGAGCATCTCTAGGTTCAGCTTGCTGAATTTTGACAGACAATCCAGAGGTCACAAAATGAGTGAATGGGGCACCTCTGATTAACTTCCCTCGCTCCACGCCCCCTTCCCCCCACTCTGCATTCTAATAAAAAGTTAATGAACTAGTTAAAAAAATGTTTGTTCCAATTAATACTGAAAAACAAACAAACAAGCATACATATAGACAAGACACACGCACACACAAATGATCAGCCTGTCAGCTTATCTGAATTCACCCAGTAGATAAAATAACCCTGCTAGGAATGATCAGCTGCTCTTCATTTCAGTTCAGTTGCTGGCCTTTAAGGATGACCAGATACTGCAGTGCTGGTGCAGCAGAAAAAGACAGTAGATGGATGATAACTTTGCAGCTAGAGGCTGAGTACTTTGAGGAATGAAAGCTCAGATACTCCAAGGTGTTTTGTTCCTTAATTGCCATTGCTGGGGATTAAAGAATTGGAGGAGCTGACCTTCATGACTCAAACTTCATGACTCAAAACTGTGCTCTAAACCATACTGAGTTCAGTGGCAGGCAGAATTTAATTGATGAACTCCAGTGAACTGTGTCAAGCTCAGAGATTTGGAAAATTCTGGAAAGAACTAGGACTGAGGCCAAATTTGGTAGCTAAAATCCATTTCTGTAATATGATTCTAATCTTAATATTTACTTGCCTTTATGAAAATTTATGTCAAGTGTTAAATCCTAACTTTGTGACTTTGGATACTTTCTGCATGCTTACAAGGCTTAAGTATATCAGATCCCTTACCCACTATAGCTATCAGTACACTCACTGTAAAGAATTAATTGCAGAAGAATTTCAGTTTCTCTGTCTTCTAAATAATGCAAAATATCAGCTATATGTTGTGTGATATACTGCATCAGCTCTAAGCTCTAGTATTTTTGCCTTTGACTATTTTTCTTCCATGAACTTTTTCTCTCAAAAAGAGGCACAAGTCAGTGCATATGCAGAATAAATCATTATAGAAGATTGCTGAAAACACAAAAAGAATTGCCAGGGTGAGTGCACTTAGACCAATTGCATTTAACAATACATGAATATGTGAAGAGTGCAAACTTCCTATGTGATAACACAGGTACATTAAGAGAAGTTGGTGTAAAGAGATTGGTATATAAAAGAAGATCCAAACCTATCTTTAGTATAAAGATCTTCTGAAGTTCAAAATTTTTTTTTTAATAAATTAATATAACACACATGAAAGAAAGAATGCATACACTTTGAGTAGATTTAGCAGAAGCCATGTAGGATGCATTAAAAAGTTGTATATTTGTATTTAATACTTATTAGCCTTTATTTATCTAGTTATTGTGATTAACAAAAAACAATCCAAAGAATAGTTTGGATGCTTGTTTTGGTCCACAGCTAACAATAACAATATCTGTGGCTAAGAGAGAGTTTACTTTTTAGAATTTTATGTAATAGTAACTACTACACTCACACAGAATCACAGAAAGGTTACTGTTGGAAGGGACCTCTACAGATCATCTAGTCCAACCTCTCTGTTCCAACAGGGACGCACAGAGCACGTGGCACTGAGCTGCATCCAGGTGAGTTTGAAAGATCTCCAGAGAAGGAGACTCCACAGCCTCTCTGGGCAGCCTGTTCAGTAAAGAAGTTCTTCCTCACATGGACATGGAACTTCCTGTGTTTCGACCTGTGCACGTTACCCCTTGTCCTATCACTGGCCACCACTGAGAAGAGTTTGGCCCCCTCCTCCCTGCATTCACCCCTCTGGTATTTGTACATATTGACCAGATCTCAGTCTTCTTTTCTCTAGGCTAAAAAGGCCCAGCTCGCATAGTCTTTCCTCGTACGGTAGATGCTGCAGTCCCTTCATCATCTTTGCTGCTCATCACTGGACTGTTTCTAAAAGCTCCACCTCCCTATTGTCCTCAGGAGCCCAGAACTGCACACAGTACTCCAGGGACAGCCTTACCAGGGCTGAGTAGAGGGGCAGGATCCGCTCCCTTGACCTGCTGGCAATGCTAATGCAGGCCAGGATCCCATTGGCCTTCTGGGCCATGAGGGCACATTGCTGCTTCATGGCTAACTTGTTGTCAACCAGGACTCCCAAATCCCTCTCCATAGAGCTGCTTTCCTGTAGGTCAACCCTAATCTCTACTGGTGCCTAGGGTTATTCGTCCCCAAGTGTAGGATCCTGCACTTGTCCTTGTTGAACCTCATGAGGTTCCTCTCTGCCCAGTCTCAAACTTAGGTCCTTCTGAAAGGCAGCACAGCCCTCTAGAGTGATGGCTGCTCCACTCGTTTTGGTATTGTCTGCAAATTTGCTCAAATTGCCCTCTGTCCTCTCATACAAGTCATTGATGAACAAGTTGAACAGCACCAGGCCCAGTACTGATTCCTGGGGGGCAGCACTGGCCACAGGCCTCCAACTAGACTCAGCCCCATTTATCACAATCCTCTGAGCTCTGCCATCCAACTATTTCTCTTTATCAACTAGTGTTGATATATAGAGAGATAAAAACCTAGTAAGTTTTTGATACCAGAAATATCATCTATTTCATCTGATCAAATATAAAGGTTATATATTGCACTCATTTCTCAAAGGCTAAGGTACTGTAGCTACCAAGCAGGAGGTTACTAAGTCGTAAATTCTCTTTATGGATCATACTTTGTGTCTCTTTGCATTACACTTCAGGACATAGGCATTAGCAGCTTTGCTGCCCTACTAGAATGACAAAATCATGGGAAACTCAATCGGTCTATGTGTTTATTGAAACAGGACACACTTGAAAACAGAATTGCAGTACACAATGAATTTGCCATGTGAAACTAACCTGCTGGATTCTGCTGGCTAGTTTTTTGTTCGTTTTACAGTCAAGGCAATGGTGAATGAATGCTAAGTAGTTATAGTATGTTATGTTGGCATTTGTACGGCTATACACTTAATAGCTGAATAGTAGCAGCTTCAAAATTGCAGTATGAAATTTTAAAAGTATTACTAGTGAGCTAATTTTAATCATGGCTTTCTCAGAAAAGAACTCCCTAAGATCTTGAGGAGGAAAATTAAATTTCTAGTCACTCTTTCATTTGCATTTCCTTACTCCGACAGTCTCCATAATTAGATTATTTCTAAAATAAAAAAGACAATCATATTTTATTTTAAAAATGGGAAATAGAAAGACGTATCAGGGAAATGTCTACTTTAGAAAGGCTAAAGTAACAAATAGAAAAAAAAACTTGCAATTTTAATTTTCCCAGAATATTTTTTTCAGATATGGAAATGTGAAGTCTGCTAAGTGGATTTCCTTCTAGACTTCTTTACACTGTAGTGTGGCTACTTTAGAGCATGGTCTTTCAAAGTGTTCAGCTCGTCTTCTGACAAGGTGCCCTTTCAGGCCTCTCTCAAGCACATACCAGAAAAAGTAGTGACAGTGGCTTGACTGTCAAGTGACTGGCTTGACAGTGTGTGGCCAGAAAAACATACAGGACAGGGACATTTTGACATGTTGGTCTCCAAGGCCCATTGCCAAACAGACTCTAATTAGTTCCTTCCATCCTGTGTGGGCTGCTGTTTGTCACAAACTTGCTACCGCTCAGGACACTCAAAGAGTTTTAGCCAGATAATCTAAAGTTTATAGATTGCTTATTCTTTCACCCCGAATGAACTCTGAAAACAGGTTGTTCCTTTCCCTTTGTAACAGCTTTTAAATAGTTGAAAAAAATTATCAAATTTTCTCTTCTGCAGGCTTTTTAGTTAAAAGAAAAGAAAAGAAAAGAAAAGAAAAGAAAAGAAAAGAAAAGAAAAGAAAAGAAAAGAAAAGAAAAGAAAAGAAAAGAAAAGAAAAGAAAAGNAAAAGAAAAGAAAAGAAAAGAAAAGAAAAGAAAAGAAAAGAAAAGAAAAGAAAAGAAAAGAAAAGAAAAGAAAAGAAAAGAAAAGAAAAGAAAAAAGCACACTGTGGTACAACTACTACCTTTTTGCTCTATTTTTCAAGTTCTGAAGGCTGTTAATCATTGAAATTATATTGAACCTGAAATATGAGTTCCCCCCTTCATTCATTAGTTTTACATGTTAAAGTGTGTCCAGATTAAGTTATTCAGTAAGCTCACTCTCTGTCCAGGGGAGCATTATGAACAGGATTAACTGGCACTTTTATGAAAGTAACATCATCCTCTCATTATTCAAATAATAGTAACTTAGACATTTGAGAGAGCAGCACTTCATTGCCTATATGATGCTTGTTTAACCTAAAGGTGAAGAATAACTGTCATAAAATGACTGAGCAACTGGCATAAAGAGACTGGTCACCTTCCAGAGGTTCACTATGGAGCTCCAGCCCCGCCACGGATATAACAGCCACTAGAAGTTGTCGAGTTTTTTTCTTGGTCTTTCCTCAGCACTTTCTTCTCTTACATGATTAAATTATCTCTTGCTGTTAATTTTATAAGCAATTATAAGCAGGTTTTAAGCAATTTTATAAACAATACTGTTGTACCAGGCAAATAGGAAAGTAGGAGGCATTACTATAATGCTAAGAGCTGGATTCTCTGGCTCATCTCTGCCATGAACACATTTATTTAATGTCACACCTTACATAATGACATAAAAGGCCAGTATTCCTATTAGTGTGCAGTAATCTCTTAATAATCCCAGAGCTGAGTTCACTGAGTTAGTATTTATTAGATGTGACATGTTTTAACCAACAAACAGGCTTCAGAAGAGCATCCAACCTTCATCCGAAGAGTTTAAGAGATGGGGAGTGCATCACTTCTCTTGGTACTTTACTCCAATGGTTAATCATCCACAGTGTTAAAAATTATGCTTGATTTCTGATTAAAATGATCTGGCCTCTTGTTATTTCTTCCTGAAAAATCTCTAGCAAACATGCAATCAAGACACTTCATAATTTTCTTTTTGTTAAACTGAGGAGATTGGGTTCTTTAATTCTCTCTGTAGAACATTTTCTCCAGTCCTAGAATAATTTTCTTTCCTATTCACTTGCTTAATTTTCTTGGAGATTTGGACGAGAGGACAACTAGAGGGAAAAAAAAAAAAAAAAAAAAAAAAAGCATGGATTTCAAATAGCTTAGAGACAAATCAAATTGTTGTTATGCATTAGTAAAACTGTAGCATCCCACTAATACTGGCTCTGCTGGTCTGCCAACTGTGCCAATTCTGGCAAGAAAAATCTGGCATTTTCGCTCCATTCTTCCAAAAAGATGTTAATTCTCTGAGAATTAGATAAAGATTTGCTAAAAGGAGAGGTGGTGGGAAAGGAAGACTAATTGGGGGATGTCTTCTCCTAAGGATATGTAAGAATCAAAAGTGTGCAATGCAGGTTTTTTTTAAAAAAAGGTATTTAAGTGATTTTGATGTGCTAATATAAGACAGGCTTTAAGCTCATATTTTGAAAACCTTTTGTTGTGTTTCCAGATCTGTCTAAAACTTCTTGTGGACAAGTTGGGGTTTTTTGTCCTAGTACAGAATATGATATTAATGAAAATAATACAGAAATTATGGTAAGGAAGAGCACTAGTCCTTTTTCCACATTGACAGTGATGAGTTTGTGATACTTCATTACTATGCAATATCATCTCTGCATACTTTTGTAAATAACGCTGCTTGAAATATTTTTGATGTTAATCAAAACACTTGTCTTGTTCAGAGCTCTCTGAGAAAGAAAATTGTAGCAGGAAGCATTCATGCTTTGAAATAGCTTTAAGTTTTCACCATATCTCTTATTTTGCTTTGATTTTCCTTTCCTCTCTTCCTGCCCATCTTCACACAAAGTGTGAGTTGCTCTGAAGTCCTTTGTGGTGCAATGACAAAATGACTAGTCAATTGGATTATGAATTAGTTCTGTATATCGTAAAAAGGACATACTTTTGATTGCAAAATAAATACCTGTATTAACCTGTGTTTTACCTAACTAAAATATGAGTTGCAAAGAATGACAGACTTAATGAAATAAACAAGGAGATATGTGGCATTTTAAGAATGAAGCAGTCTGGTGTTCAGCTACTGTTCCACAAAGCAAGAATTGAAGTAGAACAGATAAGATCAGCTTATTTAAATACTACTCATGTTAATTAGCAATTTGACATTATTTTCTCTGAGATACAGTGGCTTCCAGCCACAATACAAGGAAAACTCATGTAAGCCTCCAGGGAAGCAATATAGTATCATAATGGGAAAGATGGCAGATAGATAATAATAATTTCTGCTCATGGAAAGGAGACATTAGTGATGAATTATTATATCTCCTATAAACAAAAGGGAGAAGAGGTTATGGATTTTTTCTTTCCCTAACTGATATCACTTATCCTTGGCCTCTGAAATTCTATTTTATTACATAACAAAAATGTTCTCTTTATAAAAAAGTTGACATTACTTTGCTTTTCATTTGTTACATTTGCACCCTTCAGAGCTGCAATATTATTACTGATTGCTTATGGAATTGATTTAAAGCATTTCTCACTAAAATGAGATGCACAAATAACTAGTTATGTGGAGGAGATAAGTCATATCTTAGCTTGATGCAAGAAGTTACTGACTTAATATGGTGTCCAAATGTTTTAATCGTTATTGTTCCATATTACCAACACCCTACAAACCTTATAACACTTCGCTGCTTAGGCAAATGCACAAGCTGACCAGCTGGGCAGCAGGCACAGGCTAAAAAGGACAACAAAATATGAGCTTCTCAAGGTATTCCTGGATTTAGTTTTTCCTTTCCAAATGCATCTTTCTCTACCCAACATTTCTGTGTTGTGTAGCAACTTAAAAATAAAAATGAGAATAAAACATTACTAATAGAAAATTCTGTTTCTTGACAGTTTTTTGAAACATCTTTGGAATCCCATTTTTTTCCATTCACTCCAAACAAGGAGATAGCAGGGGAGGAAAGAAAAAAGCCATTCCTTCCATCTTTTCTCAGTAAAATTCTCAAAAAAAAAAAAAAAAAAAAAAAAAACAAAAAGGTGACCATGATCAGATGTATGTTTATGCCCCCAAAATAGTAGTTACTTAGAAACTATGTCCCTGATTCTAAACTCCAGGATGTGTGTACATTATTTTAGGCAATTTCCCCAGCTGTTAAGCAATATGTTTTCATTCGCCAAGTGAGAACTGGGATTGCCAACAGTACTCCTTATTGAAATGAATTCAGTTCATCCCCATCCTTCTGTCAAAATAGAGGGTCATCTTTTATATGTCTATTATGTTTTCAAGCACCAAACACAGAAGAGCTTAAGCAGTGTCTCATTCTAAATGCAAACATTAGACTGCAAAAGTGCCTCTATTAGGCTGGTTATGATGTAACAGTGCTTAGACACTGAGTCTAAATACTAATGTGTATACATATTTTAAAGCAAATAGTAAAATATAGTCACTTTAAAAGTTACATATTTGGAGCAGGAAAATAGTTTATCTTCTATAATTTAACTGTGATGCACACAGAAGTTATTACATAGGTTGAGCTACTTTTTCCTCATTTCTTATAAGCTTCAGAGTTTTCCTTGTAGTTGGAGCAAAGGTTTTGTATTTTCTGCCATATTCTTGGCAATGTCCAAATCACATGGTCTTGATCACACATTTTATTAACTGTATTTAAATTTACTGACCTGAAAAATATGGCTAAACGTCTCAAACGAGAGTATAGTTTCACTAATTTTAAAGCATTTTCCTAGTCTTAAAAGTATAGCACTCTAAAAAAGAGTGCAAACTATGATTTTCTCTTAAATATTCTGAAGTTAGAACATGTATTACATATTTATAAAGGATAACATTCATAGAACTATGAACCTGGAGGTTTAGCTCAAACACAAGGTATAGGGTGTCATTTAGTTTCTCTTTTGCTGTGCCCCATAGCTGAAGTGTGATTTATACATCTTTGAAAGTGCGATATGAAGAGATAAGAAACCTATCAATTCCCATGTTACTTTGGGCTTGGTAATATGCTTCTCTCTCTCCCCATGACCCTTAAAACATCTCATTATATTTCAGCTTTGCTGGATTAAAGGGCTATTAAGTATTTTCTTCCTTTGACTTATTTACATACCTTGATCAATTCACATTTTGTCTATATTATATTTGATGAATCTCCTGGAGATAGTCCTAATAGGATGAATGATAAAACAAAATGCTTGCTAATGCACTGTAATTTAAAGGTATTATTAAAATGATATTATTCAGGTTGAGGTATTTATCGCCTTCTGCACTGTTTTCCCATCTGCCCTTGCTACATATTAGGGTCACAAAATCTTCCAGAGATGTTCAGGCAGGGCTTTATTTCTAATTGAAACTGGAATGACTTCTCTTATGCTTTTGCATGTAAAGTTAGATGCCTTTCGTACAATGAGTAAAACAATGACTATGTTGAAATTTGTGTCAAATCTTTCAAGATAAGCAGTGAATCAGGATTTTGCCAAGCAATTGCCAAGGAAGTGCATAGGTCTGAGGAAATCTTAAGAATTAATGACTATGAAATACCTGTAAAATAAGCAACTTATCTTTACATATAGAAGGGATTTAGACAGAGCACTGAGATAACTTCAGAACTGGCTGTACAATGAAAAGGAAAAAGTCATCTTTATACTGATTTATAAACATGTGTCCTTTGTAAAACTGCACATGTTTTTGCACTACTAAGATAGGTCCTAGGATAGAATGAGTAATATAACAACATGCAGATCACATGAATGTTCATTGTGCAATAATTCAAGACCTAATTAATGTATGACATGGATATGTTTGTGTATGTTTGTGTAGACCTGTATCAATCCTTCTGTCTTTACAACTGTTAGACATTTGAGCCAGAGAATGAAAACAGCTGAAAATTGTTCAAGTTCCTCACCTGGTTGGCAAGGCCCTTCTTTAATGCAAAGCAGATGTTATGCTAAAAAAGCCAGTGCTACTGCCAATTTCCTATAGAGTTTTAAAAAATGCCAGTGTGCCAAAATGATTTTTTTAATACATTTTTTTTACATCTATGGAGCTAAATCGTGTGAGACACAGAAAATCTTATTTTAGTGCAGGTTCAACAGGCAAGTTGTGCCATGCATTGCAGAAACATCCCACCTTGCAATATGACCTAGGCACTCCCCTCTCCACCCCCTACTGCTTTCAGCCAGAAAAATCAAGCCTGGTTCTCTATGACAACAGAGAATTAATTTTACTTTTGACAAGTATCTGAAATATCTGAATGCAGACAAAGTCTGCAGATAATTCAGGATGATTGTAAGATGGAAACAATGAAACTCTTATAAATTCAGTCCTTGGGACAAAAAAATCTTCAGAAAGATCTGGAAGGGAGGAAGGCAGTGAAAATCTCCATTATAAAATAAAAGCAATAGATCCCAAAATGTTGCAGTTTCTTTTTTACATTGCCTTCCAGATACAGGACAGTCTATCCAGCTGTGTCAATATAAACATAAAATATGTATCATCTCTCTGTATATAAGCTCTCCTCCACCAAAGAAAGATTTTAACTTTCTTCTCTCACTCCCACCTGCCGTCCATAGCAAGGTTTTAAATATGTCTCTATCCACTGACACTCTCCTCAAAATTACTGGCTTTGGATGGTCAGACTTTTAGAATTTTGCAGTCTACAGTCCATTGATTTTCTATGCACTATGAGTTTCAGGATTATTGTAGTAACACAGAGGAGGATAAAAAAGTGTCACTTTGCATAGCTTGTGTTACCTGGCATGGATTACTAACACTAGTAACTGCTATTATCCTTTTTAGGCTTTATCTCCCAGAAGTGGTAGATAGCTTTATTGCCTTTGCTTTCAATGTTGCTTGTTTCTGTTGGCAGCTTTCCTAGGGAGGCTGCACAGTGAATTCAGCTGGGTGATCTGGCACATAGTGGGTGTCTCTACCCTGCTGCGCTGGCCTCAGGCCTCATTTGGGTGCTTCAGATAACATCCTCAGAGAACTCCCTCATTTATCTCAATAACACATGCAAAAAGAAACTATGAGAACTTAGTTCCACCAAGAGGAGGAAAACAGATTTAGGAATTTTTTTTTTTTTAAAACATCATGAACTAATGTGTCTCTCTGTGTCTCTCTGCAGGGCTCCAGCCCCACTGGCACTTCCTTTAGGCCAACCGTAGCTGCAGCTCTCAACTCGTGCTCAGTAGTTATGCCCTTTTTATTTCCTGGCATAATGTATGTCCTGGAGTCTCCACAGACACATCATAACTGAACGTTCTCCATTTACTTTTCATTTTATACATCTTTTCCCTAATTCAGAGATTTAAATGCAAAAAAATCTATTATTCAAAGACATTGTGTGAATTAGCAATGCTCTCTTAAGAATTGTAGATTTATAAAACCACAAATGGATGTGCTCCTTTATATATGTAGCTTTTTCCATCTGTGACAATTGGGAAATCAACATTTTTTTCCCTCATGAAATAAAAGCCCAACTATAATTCACTGAGAGCTGCTAATAGCCCTCAAATTCTTCATCTGACTGAACTACCTCATGAAAACTAGGTAATAACAGAAACAGAGATAGGTTAAGAAAAAGAAAGATAAGCCATGAGTGAGCAGGGGAAAGCACAGCAATGTAGCAGCAACTGTTCAGAAGAAGAATGGTGCTGGGAATACGGAAAGAAAACTGGTACAGCTTGTAAATAAAGCAGAAAAGAAAACAAGACAGTGAAAAGGAATAATGCAAGAAGGCCAATGACAAATACAGTTAAAGAAATGGAAACCAAAATAAGGTGAAAAAGAACAAAGAAGGATAGGAAATGGATTAAAATATAGGATGGAAAGACAGGAGAAGAATAAAGAGAATAAAGGGTACATTATTTCGTTACTTGACTGTTTTGGAAGCAATCACTCAATGTCCTCTTTGCCATCATTTTGCACCTGAACATTGTGACAGAATAGGATAAAAACAGAATAAATGAACACTGACAACCTTCCCTATTGGTAACCTTGACAAAACATCCTTCAACATTCAAAATTCAACATGCCTAATGAGATGCCAACACTTTTCAAACAGTTTCTTAGCATCCTTCACCTGTTTTCCACCTATGGGAGCTCAGTTTGTTTTCATATACTGCTTTTTTTTCCTTGCTGAAACTGTCTTAGCTCTAAGCTTTTTGCTCTGCCTTACTTTGAGATCCAGTCAGCTAAGCACAGCATTTTCAATAATTTCAATATATATTCACTATCTGAAGTCACTGTTTTAACTTGCACTCATAGTAGGGAGGTGATAACAGGATGGACATACTGTTTATTTTCTCAGCCAGAACCTAGTTTCTTCATTGCTATGATAAGCTACTCATTTTCTCTTCTGATAGATTATCCACTTAGAAATCGAATTTATTTTTCTAATAAGAAATCAAGAGCCAGGTTCGCTGCCATAGCTGTATAAAACAAACTCATTTTGAGAAGTCTGGCAAAAGCACTACAAGGTCAACGGGTAGGAGAATGATTTGGAATTGTACTATAGGGTATTCAGGATCCTCTATGAATTCTTCTGCATAGACAATCAGCTTTCACAGAAAACCACAAGGGAAGAGAAAAAATGAAAGAGCAAGCAAAAAGAAAGCGCAGTGAAGAAAACAGAAATGAAAATAAAAAGAGCTCGCTTGCCAGAATATTAGCCTCAGAATCTTTAGTAAGCAGAAATTAAGATCTTTATTTAAGCTGTCTGCAAGTTATACTTGCTTATCAATATTTAATAATATAGTCTTATAAAACAGTATCCCTGTCCTGTCACTTTTCTTAGTCAATGATGCACTCAGTTACTCTCCTACGCTACTTGGAAAGGTGTGAACTAAGCAGTGGATGGAAAAAAAAAAGTTATTATGTTTATTTTCATACAATTTTACATTTCATTTATGGTAATACTATTTCAAAGCTAACAACTTTGCACTGATATATCCATATACTATATTCACTGAGAGTTATTGTTATAATATATAGAGTAATTACTGATATGACAGAAAACTACCAATTTTCTCTCTTTTTCAAAACTTTCGCTGAATGCACATACTTTAATGGGAGCAAAAGTTCTCTGGCAGACAATTTCCAGTTATTACAATGTATTCAATTGATGGCTTGTTTATTCTAAGCCTGCATTTAAAATGTTACTAATAGAGTTGAGTAGCCTCTCTGGGAATCAAATGACAACCTATCTGGGCCAGATTCTGACACCACTGCTCAACCCAAGAAAACATAATTTCCACAAAGTAATTCATTGGATTAGTAGTAGGAGAATTCACAGAGTCAACCACTCACTTAAGTAGTATGTCCCATAATTAAAAATACTTTCTGCATTGTTACTCTTAGGTACTGTATATTGTTCCACATTACTGACATTACAAATGTTAATTTTATTATGGTGGCTGCTTCTTGCAATATTTTTTGTCTAAAATGGGAGAGGGCATTTTTCCTGAAAAATGTTTCTATTTTCCATTCATCTCTAATTATTCACTGTAAATCAGAGCACCCAAGTGGGCAATCTGTTTTGCATTGTGCTTGAAAAAGGGAATAAAAATAGGTAGTGAGAGAGTTTACAGAAAAAGGTTTAAATTTGGCAAGATATTTAAGTGTGTGCTTCGTCTAAAATATGTAATTATTCCCCTGGAAACCCTGGATTTATTGCAGAAACAGACTCTGAAAACAACTGTAGCTTTAAATTTGTGTCGTGTGCTTCGTATTCTTGTGGTATCCAGCCACTTGGCATAAATTATAAAAATATCAAAGCTTAAATCTACAGCTACAACAGACCCTTACAGCCTCTGTACCTGCTGAAAGTTATCAGCAAATCTCCTATAACATGGACATTTCTTATATTTTACACGTCTGAAATACTTTTTTCAACTGTTAAGGGCATTGGAGAATCTTTAATAGGTGTGAAACACTCCCAGATATTGTATATTTATTCTGTGCAGAGGAGAATTGTAGAATCATTAAGGTTGGAAGGGACCATTAGAGGTCACCTAGTCTAGCTCCCCTGCACGTGCAGGGTCTCCTACAGCACATGGCACAGGGTGACATCCAAGCGGGTTTTGAAGATCTCCAGAAAAGGAGACTCCATGACCTCTCTTGGAAACCTGTTCCAGGGCTCTGTCACACTCACTGTTAAATTTTTCCATAAGTTCCTGTGGAACTTTTAATGCTTTAGTTTGTGTCCATTTCCTCTAGTCCTGTTGGTGACCACAACTGAAAAGAGGCCAGCCCAATCCTCCACATTCCCTCCCTTGAGGTACTTATACACACTGATCAGGTCCCCTCTCAGCCTTCTCTTCTCCAGGCTGAACAGGCCCAGCTCTCTCAGCCTTTGCTCATAGGGCAGATGTTCCAGACCCCTAATCATCTTTGTGGCCCTGCGCTGGACTCTCTCCAGCAGCTCCACGTCCCTCTTGTCCTGGGGAGCCCAGAACTGCACACAGTACTCGAGGTGCGGCCTCACCAGGGCTGAGCAGAGGGGCAGAATCACCTCCCTCGACCTGCTGGAGATGCTCTGCTTAATGCATCCCAGGATCCCATTGGCCTTCTTGGCCACRAGGGCACACTGCTGCCTCATGGTCAACCTGTCATCCACCATGATGCCCAGGTCCCTCTCTGCGGAGCTGCTCTCCAGGAGGTCGGTCCCCAGCCTGTAGGCATGTCTAGGGTTATTCCTCCCCAGGTGCAGGACCCTACACTTGCCCTTGTTGAACTTCATGAGGTTTCTCATTACCAGTTGTCCAGTCTGTCCAGGTCCCTCTGGATGGCAGCGCAGCCCTCAGGGCTGTCAGCTACTCCTTCCAATTTTGTATCATCAGCAAACTTGCTGAGGGAGCACTCCATCCCTTCATTCGGGTTGTTAAGGCATAAATTGAACTGGATCGTACCGAGGACTGAGCCCTAGGGGACACCACTAACCATAGGCCTCCAAACTGACTCTGCGCCACTGATCACAACTCTCTGAGCTCTGCCATCTAGCCAATTCCTAATCCACCTCACCGTCCACTTATCTGTCCCACACTTCTGGAGTTTACCCAGGAGGATGCTGTGAGGGACGGTGTCAAAAGCCTTGTTGAAGTCCAGATAGATGACATCCACCGCTCTGCTCTCATCTATCCAGCCAGTCACCACATCATAGAAGGCTATCAGGTTAGTCAAGCATTATTTCCCCTAATATATTTGAAGAAGTTCTTGTTATCTTAAACATCCTCTGGCAGATTTAATTCCAAATGCGCCTTAGCCTTCCTTGTTGCATCCCTGTATTCCTTGACAACATTGTTGAATTTCTCCCAAGGAGCCTGTCCTTTTTTCCACATTCTATATACTGTCTTCTTCTGTTTGAGTTTTACCAGGAGCTCCTTGCTCATCCACGCAGGTCTCTTGCCTCTGCTGGCTGACTTCTTACTCATAAGGATGTCCTGAGTGTGGAAGAAGTGCTCCTTGAATGCTAACCGTCTCTCTTGGGCCTCCATTCCTTCTAGAGTCCTAGCCCATGGGATTCTTCCAAGTAGGTCTCTGAAGAGGCCAAGGTTGGCCCTCCTGAAGTCCATGTTTGCAAGGATACTTACAGCCCTGTCTCCTCCTCATTGGATCCTGAACTCCACCAACTCATGATCACTGCAGCTAAGGCTGCCCCCCACCTTCACATGTCCAAGAAGTCCGTCTCTATTTGTTAGTATGAGGTCCAGTAGCCCATCTCTCCTCCTTGGTTCCTCCACAATCTGTGTCAAAAGTTATCAGCAGTGCTCTGCAGGAACCTCCAGGACTGTGCTGGGCTGTGTTGTCTTTCCAGTTGTTATCAGAGTGGTTGAAGTCCCACATGAGAACCAGGGCCTTTGACCATGAGGTAACTTCCACCTGTCTGTAGAAGACCTCATCAATTTCCTCATCCTGATTAGGTGGTCTGTAGCAAACATCTACCACATTGTCTCTCATGTTAGCCTACCCTCTAAAAAACTATACATCAGCTCTTTCTATAAAGTCCTTAAATTTAATTTATATAGGCTTATTTATATTAACTCTTTAACTACTGCCTTTCCTGAAACTATTACTGAAAGCTGGTTTTGCTATATGAGCTGAATCTCCCTTACTGTTTCCCATACCTGTCAGGGCTGAAGTATAATTTGGTGGCAGAAATCAGCCTGCTGATAACTTCATTTTCCAGCATCCTCCTGAGGTAACCTCAAAAGCAGTCCTGCAGGCAGATTGTCAAAGCTGGCCTGTGGAAAGGGTTTTGGCATGGGTGTTTTGGCTCCAGTGGACGCTGGAGAGTTGCAGAACATTCCTATGTAAAGCAGTGGGTGAACTAGTGAGCAGCTTGTAAATTGTAGAATTTTAGTTTTCCCTTGGCTCTCCATGAATTCAGTAAAACAGCTGCTAGATTCCTGACAAGCGATTCACACAGTTGATATAATTTAATTTCTCTGCCAAAAAAGTCTTGCTTCTGGTTTTCTACTTAATTGAATCACCAGGTCCAAGAGTTGTAAAGTGTTTATCGGCTGCAGTGGCTAAGATGAATGCTCCAAAAGACATTTTTCAAGACTGCATATATCTTCCCTCACTGGCCTATTAGTATGCTGAAAGAGATTTCAAATAGTTTAAAATACCTCTGATAATCTCCTGTTACCCAATCTTGCTTTGCAGAAAGGTCCCAAACAAATGGGCTATTCTCACAGATTATTAGAATAAAGGCAATTTGCTTTTAGATTTACCTAAATTCCTCTCCAGAAAATACAGTGCATTTTTTTTTTTGTTGCTCCTGTTTCTATTCCACAATTACAGGCTCACAGGAATGCTTTGGCCACTCCTTCCCTCTTTTCCCTCCCAAAAAGAATCCATTAACACAAGTTATTAGAATCAGCTCCAATTGATACCACTAAGTGTTCAATAATGGCTTTGACATGGTTTACAGCTCTTGCTCCATAGAGCCCAAAGTATTATATGAAGTACTTTATTATCTGTATCACTCCTGTTAGTTGGGGAAACGGAAGTAGAGAAATATAAAGTAATGCATCTAAGGTTTCCCTGTGGGCACTGAGTTTTCCCTATGTCTGGGTTAATAAACTATGCCTTCTAAATCTTATATCCCACATAGTTTGTTCTTTATAGCAGAAGATTTTTCTTGGTACTTTGGACATCCACAGGAAAAAAATATGTTTTTTGGGGGTAAGGTTCCAGAAGTCAGTAAGTACTCATTCAGCTACCTGGATCAGCTCAATAGTCATCATTGCCATTTTCTTTAAACACTCTTCATTGTTCATAATTCATCAAGATACTTCACAGGTGTTCAAGTCACACTTTTCCATGTGCATTAGGCATTTACTCAGTACAGCTGTGACTAGATGCTTTGTTAATTTACTCAGTCATTTCCAGCTGAAATGAAAAGAAAGTCTATGCTGAATTTGTTCTGCAGTGTTTGTATGAGCAATACAGGAATGGAGATCTACTTTTCCTCTATTATCATGTCACATTAACTGAAAAGATATTGCTGTGGCTTCGGAAAGGAAGTACCACAAAGTACAAAGACTCCTGGGCTACCCTTAGATACATTTTGTGTTTCCACTTAAAGAAAACTACAGTAAAGCACAAGACATTTACAGCATTTTTCCAATCATCTTACCCTGATGAGAAACCATTTGGGTTGCTGTGATAAGTGTGTGTGCAAGTAAATAAAATTCTCTACAGTTTTGTCAGCTTCCCCACAGTAGTTCTGACATAACTGAGAGAACTTGGAAAAATTCTTTCACAAATGGTATTTCTGCAAAGTTGTGGTATGTCCCTTTAAACTCAAAAAACAATGGTCCATGCTTTTTGATTAACAACTTGGCCAGGCTTCTGGCAAAATCCTTAAATAGTTTATTGGGCTTTTTTACCTCCTCTCCAACCTCCTCTGCCCTCAGTGTAACAGCTGTCTAGGGATGTCTAGCAACATCTTTCTTGGGTGGCACTTGCTTCAAGATATTGGATATTTCCAACAATATTGACTGCTGGAAAGTTTACAGTAAACTACAATAGCTCATAAGTCCCTCTCTCCCTCTTCTCTCCCCACCCTTTAAAGTTAATTAATTCAGTTACCTGGCCAGCTTCTTAGTCTTAGTTGTAATCACAGCCTTTTAGCATTACAAGAGATATGGATTAAGTGGTCTGGATTAGAGTATTAATCACTTTTTGTTTATTTATCCAGTCATCCAAAGAATTATTAGAAAAGACTTCAAGAAAATGGGACTGTCCAATTATGGGACATAAGCCCTTAAGGAAGTAGAAGTGAGTACAAGATTAAACCTGATCAAACTCATTTCAGATACAGCCACATGAGCTAGCACTTGACTTTTCTCCCTGATCATGTCCAACGGGGAACTCATGCTGCAGAACTATTCAAACAACAATTTCCAGCCCACAAGTAAATACTTCCCAAAAGTTCCCAAATGAGAAAAGTGGTTTCTGCTCTTAAAGTCTTGCACTTCCTATTCTTCTCCTCATCTCTTGAGAGAGGTTGCAGCAGGCTCATGAAGTACTCAGAAAGGCAAGTCAAAATATCTGGCTAGCCCAGATAAAACATCTTCCTCCAAAAAAGATCTTGTCAAAGCTATAGAGATGACCTTATATGGACAGGCTTGTTCAATCCCATAATCATTGGCGCTAGGAAGTAGGTGTGTTACTTCAACTTAGCCTGAAAGATCAGGCAAACTATCAAGATAAACTGAGCTTTAATGTTGATGAGAAAAGGAATACGAATGCAAGACAAAGCTACTCAGTAGTAAGAAGCAGCAGTGTGGTTACTATCTGTTTCTTTTTTTTATTTTCTCTCTCTCCCCTGCTAATGTCATCATCTTTTAGGACATGAGACTTCTTGGCAGAGCTCATGGAACATAAACTCGAGGAAGCAATCACCCTTGCATTTCTGATTGGGGAAATAAAATCTACCATGTCAACACTTCTTTTTTTTAATTTATTTTTCACCTGTCAAACCTGGAAATGTGTCATCTTCTCATTTGTGAAACAACCACCTGCATTTCTGTGTGGTGTCCTATGATGAGACACTTTCCAAAGGACTAAGGGAATGGTGCAAACAACATCCTTTTATAAAGCAAAACCACCTGCTGTGGTGCTGGATGTTTTTTGTTTGTTTAGGTCACTACATTACTACAGGAAAATAAAAGTAAGAAGCAAGTTATGCCAAAAGTGTATTTTATCTTATTACTCTTTTATTGTAGTATAGCACTTCCCATCACTAGGCTAAAAAATAAGTCAGTCAGTTGCACAGAAGCATTATTACTGTTCCCTGAGATTAATTGTAAAGAAGGGGCAGGCAAAATAAATTCACGTACCTATCCTATTAAAGTAAGAGCTGGTTATGCAGGATGATCTTTCTAAGGAGTTAACATTAATCCAGCCAGAAACAAGTAGCCACAGCAGTTACCTGTATAACTGCTGCCAAGTATTTAGATGAGGAAACAACTTGAAACATAAACAACTTTTTAATTTGATCGTTTAACTCTTAAATGCATGGAACATATTTCTCCCTGTCAAACTGCAACCATAACAGAAGGAAACTGACATTTTGAAGGAAAAAAAAAAGAATGAGGGAGAGAAAGCAAGACAGTATGATTAATGCATGTAATATTTTCTTCTCTCTCACCCAGTAATGTGAGGAGATAAATAATACAAGCCTCCAGACTAAAGAATAACTTATATTAAACTCTGTATAGAAATATGACAGGTGCCAGTAGGGAATATATGAAACCTAATGAAAGACCTAATGAAAAGTCTTCATACTATTTTAAGCATTTAATATAGATGCCTTCTTCACTTAATGGCTTAATTTAGGCTAGAAGCATGGCTGTCAGAGGCTGGACTTGGTACATCTCAGCCCAGCAGAAGTGGACACATCCTAAGTCAGAAGCATTTGTTAAGAGGCCCAAACTCAACGAGATGATTCCACATGAAGTTATCACAAGACTCCCTCTGCAGCCAGAGAGAAACATGCTTCCTGAGAGGGAAAGTCTGAGAGTTCAGACCCCCAAAGCTGAGCCCACCTATCTACAGAGACAAGAGGTACCTATAAATCAGGCACCCGCAGTAAAGGGATCAACAATACAATGGTAGTTCAATCTTTGTTTTATTTCCTCACTGAAAAGTATCATTTTCAGCATGAAACACATACCCTATCACACATGACTTAGGAGGAGTGCATACAGGATCAGAAGAATGAACACAGGAAATCTGGAAATGATTAAGGGAGATATGTTCTTCACTTGTATATGGAAGAGATTTTTACTTTTCATTCTTTTGTGAATATCTATGGCCTATCCTTTCAAACTAAGGTACTAACACCCCTGGCAATATCAGAGGAAGATGAATCATGTTTACAGAGTGGGGTTTTTTCTGTGCTACAGGTCTGTCAAAGGATGCAAAATAATAAAACCCTATTACATTGAAATGTCACTTCTTTCTCCTCCAGGAAGGAAATGTGGGAGGTGATTAACAGGTTACAGTCACATGCAATAAAGGAAAGGAAGTATGCTATCTGGCTAGAGCATCCACTCAAAGTAATGTGAAAGGTTAAATGAAGCATTTCTCTGCAACTGATAGACTAGAGCTTTTACATTTATGTTATCATAAAGCAAGCAATACAGAAGTGGTTGTGACCAGTCAAGAGTATAAATATTGGCAAAATTCACCAACTACGGCATTTACACATTTTTGTCATTTAGCCTTATTCCTGATGCAAGTAAGATGTATACCAAACCTAATTTGTCTGAAGGACTCACCATACAGAGGAAAAAGAGGGTAATAGGCATATACCAAATATTAAGTTAATTAATCAGGCAAAAGGTAGGAAAAATATGTTTTGTATTGCTGGCCCAAGCAGTCATAATTCATTATTCAACATTGATCACTAACCTGAAGTTTTGGTGGTTTCCCAGATGGAACAAGATCTGTATATGAAGACACTTTGCTAAGAACTTCTATTTTACTGTTCCTCAGCTCACCTGGTAATTATCTGTCACAAACACTTCATAATATTGCAGTATGGAATCATGGGGTTTTTTTGTCTGTTAAAAATGCAAACACAGCTAAATATAGCTTAACTTGATCATATAAAAGCAACATATGGTGTGAGGGATGGACAGAGCAGAGTAAAACTTGTGGATTAAAGTATATAATAACCTTGCAAGAAGCTACAGACTTCCTACCTAGTGCAAGACTTCTATAGAAGATTCTGATTCACACTAGCTAGGGTCCAATCCAAAGAAACTGAGGGGTGCAAGCATGCTGCAAGCTCAAACCTTCATTATTATTGGACTATCTGTACATTTAGAATGATTTAGAGGGAAGAAAAGCAGAAAATATATGAAGAGCATGCAAGGTAAACACACACAGGAGACTGATAAGACAACAGGAGAAGGACAGAAGAAAAAAGCAAAGAATCCTACCCGACAGTAAGGATACACAAGGTACCAGCTGTGTTTTTCTACCCAAACATTAAGAGTGGGTAAGGGCTTCATTTCATATTATTAGAAAGTGTAACCTATTGAAAAATATAAGGCATTTCTTAGTTTTTATAACAGTTGAGCCATCAGTTAGACCCCATCCAGTGCACTTGTTTTAGCTCTATAAAAGTAAGTCAAACCATTCACTGAAGAAACAAACAAAAAAGCTCTCTATAGCTATAGTAACAATGTTTTTTTCAGCAAATAAACCAATGACCTTCACTAATAAACATGTTTTAGTTGCTACAGTGAAAAAATATTTTTCCTTTTCCTTTCCCTCTCTCCAGAGCAATCCCTTGCACAAATAAAAGCCAAACAGAGTCATTTATACATTTAAATAACACCTTTTAATGGTGGTTTATCACTCGGACTGTTCACTGACATTGATAGAGAGGTAAATCTCCATAAGAACTCTTTTTACTCCAGGAGGCTACAAAATACAAATCACACCATTTATTATTGCAGTGCTCAGCACCTGTAAAATAGAACAAGTCTTTTTCCATTGGTACAGAAAAGACATTGTACTTTGCCTCAGTGCATTTTTCACCAAATACGTATATTTGATCAATATTCTTCTTACAGATCTGCTTTTTACCTAGGCATCTGTTACAGTCAGATGCAGGTCACCCGAACCTTTAGGCTAGTTCAGTATGACCAGTCTTACCTTCTAACACCTTATCATTGCAACAGAATGCAAGAATTATAACCTGGAATAGGAGAAAACTTGTAACAAAATGTAGATCCTTAGTATTTCACTCTTTCTCACCTGTGCAGGAATTAGGCAGAAGGCAAACACATGACCAGTCAGCAAGATTTCAATAGAGGAGCAAAACCTTATTTTCATTTGATTGTATTTAAGGCATATACCATTTGAATGCTGGGTGTTCCAAATATTTCAGAAAATATAAAGACTTCTACTCACCTTTGCTACCCACTACTTTCATATGCCAATTAAGTAGAAGGGCTATTTGACATGAAGCATTTGAACCAAGTTTAAAAGAAACAGATTTTTTTTTTTTCCTCCTGCAATCTGTTAGGGAATAGATCTCCTTCTTGGCATGTTATCCATTTCACATTCCTCCCTGTTGGTACATGGACAAACAACCACGAAATCAAAAGGCAAAAGTTAAAGAAGGGTAACTATCATTGGAAAAACCTCTCAGAAATATGGAAAAAAACTGTCCTTGTAACCATGCATGAAGAGACACACTATCACTTAGATTCTGTAAGCTTCTAAAGTTTCACAATCTCACACATAAAAAACGGAAGATAATTTATAAGCATGAACTAGAATCTGGGAAAAGGATGCACACTGAATTGCAACATATTTAGAACTAGGTTTTATGCCAGAAAATAATACACATTCCATTTAGCTGTAATTTCAAATGCAAATATCAGTGTCCTTAGAATGAAGCAGATGTTGGGCTTTTTTCAGTGGAGTGAGCTGGTGTTCATCTCTGAATCTTTGTGTTCTTGGAAAAAAAAGATGTTTGAATTCTTTAGTGAATGAACTACAGAAGTAGCTGGATTGTGCAGCACATTGCCAGGCAGGCTATTTTTAGCTTGGTATTTGGAGCAATTATTGAAGACTGTTGGAGACTGTGTGGAGGATAATTTTGGATTAAGGTCAAGTAAAGGGAGGTTTATTTATTGTTCTTGCTACAATTGACTGTAAATTGTTCTGACAATGAATAGATGATGGATGCTTACATACAGAATTTGCAAGTTGCTTTGGCAAGATTGCCTGGGTGAGAAACCTAATTTACTAGTGCAAGAGTAAAGATAGTTAAAACTGGTTTTACTTGTTACCAGACAAGAGGACAGCCTCTGTCCTCCAGATCTAGCTTATTAGAGTTGTTCTGCTTTCCCTTTTCCATTATAATACAAATACATGTGTGTGCTTATACATATATAAGCACATATATTTACATACAAACACATATATGTATATAATTTAAGAGAATATATACATATAGGTACATGCATATATATCTATATCTGTACACATATACAGCTTTTTCTAAACCTAACTCTAGTACTCAAGGAAAAAAGAGACAAACTTTCCTTGCTTAAACCACAACACTGCAAGTCATCTACCTTTAGCCAGTCCTAGTTAGAAGTGAATGCTTTTAACTAACCAAAAGGGCGAGTGAAAGGCCTCTGAACCTCCGAACAACCATATACACACCTGCTTTCCCAACAAAAATGTCATGTTTTGGGCCTGAGCTTAAATAAGTACCTAGGGCCGATGGGCAGGGGCAGGTGGGGTTCCAGGTGAGGTTACTTGAGACTGTTAAGGTCTATTGGAGTCCTCACGGTCCCCATTCACCGAATTTGGAGATTCCTGCTGTGAAATTCTCTGTTAGAGTCAGAGATGGGGGATGTGCCCTTTGTATGTCTTCATATATGCACTGATGTAGGAGGTTGCTTTGGGGTGTGTGTGTGGCACTGTGGGTGCAGGCACTACCTGAGGCACCACCTCCATGCTAGTAACCTCAGTAACACTAATGCATGGGTCCACGTGCTCTAACCACTGTGGGTTTCTGCAGGACAACAGGTCGCTTTAGGTCGCTTGAATGTCAGAAGCGACCAAAGGCACGAAATTCCTTTCAAGATCTAAACCTACTCTGTGTTGAAGTCAACAGCAAACATTTGGTTGTTGTCATTGGAACCAAGATTACATCTTTGAAGTTGGATTATAAAATTGCTTCTTCCATGCTACCCCTACCCCCTTTATTTTCATCTTTTCTAGTGACAACATGGGAAAAACAATGGCTTAATTTTCTCATGGCCAAATTCTCCCCTGAAGTAAATTGGCTCATTGGCTCAGCTTCATATGAAGCAATGATTCTTTGCCTATTTGATTCATCATGGAAATTGGATTACTAGGTTTCTATGAGATTTGAAAGGAAAGTTAAAATTGTTTATAATGATCAAGACATACCTAATAAAAAACCAAAATACCAGATTTATGCATAAGGAAAAAGCTGTATTGTAAAATGATGTTTAGAAACATGAATTACCATGTAAAATCCTGTTATATGAAAAGGATACATTACTGAGCTGTCTTTTGTAGATTTGGTAAAGCTAGCCAAATGTCCATTTTTATTTTCTTTTTTAATACAGTGCACAAAGTGGATAATCGGAACCTAACTGAACATCAAATGAAACAAAATAAATTAAATTACTTTCTACCTTTTTAGCTTTGCTATTAGGAGCAAGCAATTATTCCTAATTATTAAATATGAGAATCCAGTTCCTCAGCAGTCTTTACAGAGTCTTTTTTATTTCAGTAAAGAGAAGGCAACATTAGCCTGGGACATGGTTTGAATCTCAGATTCAGAATAAAGTAAGGACTTAGCTGTGTGCTCTGGCCTTAAGTCTCAAGTATTGAGGGAAACACACTTGCTTTTTTTGGATTACGTGCTGTACAAAGTGCTGTTATATCATTTCGTAACACATATCCTAGAGCTGTGCCATGAAGATGAATCTACCCATGTTAGGTTTGCTGTAGTAGTTTATCACTATCCAGTGATAAAGTGGATAACTACTAACTAAACTACTAACTCCCACACTTTCTGTGCCCAGGTTATAGTCTACCATTCTGATAGTCCATTGATTAGCTGATAATAAAAGTTTTACAAGACAAGCTTGGGATGTTTTGCAGTAAAAAAGAAACAGGAGGGCCATCCTTGGCTTCACCACAAGAAAACTATTTTGAAGAGCCTGGTAGAAAGAGGACTTGTATTAAAAAAAATTCTTTTAAAAATAAATTCACAGTATTTATTTCAACTAACCTTGATATACTGAAGAAGGACTTTTTGTTTTGTTTTGTTTGATTTGTAATGATGGTGTTTTGTAGCCAGCAGTTTTTAGGAGAAATCCTTGAAACTAACAATACCCTTTTTCCATCACAGACTGTAGACGCATGATTGACAGTCCCCTCTGGAAAGACAGGACTTCACAAGAGATAAAACACAATACAACATAAACAAAATATATGTGAAAAGTGCATTTTCATTTCATTAGAGTTAAGATAAGCAATGTAAGTAAACATACACAGCAAGGAATTTACATCCTTTATTTCTGCACTAGTCCAAGTTTGGACTGGCTAATCAGAAGCCTATAAAGGAACATGAACCCTGAGGACAAAACTTCCACTTCCTCCACCTCTTTGTAATAGAAGGTAGATCAGCAGCTTGTCTTAACACAAGCGCCACAGGAAACATTACTGTGGTTGACAGCAGGCTTGTACAGTGAAACTGTGCTCTAGGTATTCTTTTTTTCCCTCCATTTATTCCGAATACAATACTGCCTGGCACAAGGCATAAAGAGGAAGAAAAAGAGACACCTCCCCTTCATGCATCCCAAATCAAAAATCTCTCAAAACTGAATGTCACAAGGAGAAAAAACCCTGCCCAGTTCACATAGTTTAACCATATCTGAGTCATTTTTAATACTGTCCATAGCCACTAGCACTTTCTAGTGTCATGCATCTCAAAATTGGTCAGACTAATCAGCCTTACAACAGATGACACACGATTGTGGCTTTGGGGACACTGGGTTGCACTCAGTGGTTTCATTGTTTTGTGATAACATTGGGTTTAACCAACAGTGTTGGATGTTTAACTGCTTTCTTCTCACACTTCCCATTTCCCAGACCCATCTTGTGGCTGACACTTGCCTTTTTTCATAACCTGAGATAGAAGGGTGTTTTATCTTATCCTAGCAATCAGTCAAATTACCTTCTACCCTATCTCTACATGGGACATCAATACATGCATTTCCACATTAAGTTGTTTTTCATATTATATATCATGCTAAGTTTTTTAAGGAAATTTTTGCTTCTTTCAAATGAAAAACTGCAGCAGCAATGTCTTCAAACAATTTTTTTTCCATCCAAATTCTAACTTTATGGTTTCCCCACATCATAGCAAAAGAGCCCCACTTGACTCCTTTTACCTATAGATTTTGTTGTACCTTGGAACGGGTCCTGAAGGTTTTCCCTTCCACCTGGGTTTCTACCTTAGGTCTCTTAAAATACTGACCACACCTGACAGCTCTCTTGCTTTTCATAAAATCTTGCTTCTCATCCTCAAAATACTTCTTTTGGTGTTGAAATCATGGGATATGATCATTCTTATTGTGGCTTTCTTAAACTTTATCTGAAAAAACACAGTCACTATGAAGTCCCATCTACATAATTCACCTTCTTAACAGTCTTCTTAACAACAGTGATGGCCAGGTTTTTATATTAATCTCATTAACCACTATTTCAGGAAGACAACATGCTAAACTTATTCAAGGTTTTTCTACATTGACCAAATATCATCCTGTATTTAGATAAACACTGGTATTAAACAGATTTTTGCAAAAAAACCCCTTCATTTTCCCACTACTGTTCATTTTTCCTATACTGTCAAATTATTTCTGATTTATTGTTGCTCAGTTCTGTGGTGTTGGTGGCTGTTGCACTTTAGGAAATTTTACATTCCTTGCCTGACTACCATACCATCTTAAATGTCCTGGTAGTAACCTTATTCCAATATCTGCGTCTTTGCTACTGGAGGTGATGGTGAAGGCGATAGTTTCTTTGGCTTAAGACGCAGTCATCCAAAGGTGGCTGGCTGCTCCATTCCATTGGGATGTAGGGACATCCTTGCGATCCCAGCAATATGTGTTCCCCAGGGGAAGCCAAAGGTGAGGCTTTTGGTTTCTTAGCAAGGATGCAAGCAAAAACCTGCTTTCCCCTTTTCTCCTCACAAAGATCACTGTAAAATCTATGATAAATGCAATATGATGATCTTGCTATTGTTCAATCTGGACCTTGCGGGCCCACATGGACCGTTTGAGTTGAACAGCCAGTATTCTGCACTCTTCATCTTTATCCTCCCTTGATTTTTGAGTATCTCCACACCACGTATCTGCATCCCAGTCCTCACCAGGAGCTGTTTACATGCTTCCTGTCAGCCCTTTCTTTCCCTGGAGTACCCTCAACCTTTTGCTGCTGCCGCTGCCTCCTGCACCGGCTTTGAAGCCCTCCTGGAGCTCTCCTAGGCTCAGCAAGGCCAGCAGCCTCTCAGCAATTTCCTTTCTGCATAGCTGGTGACACATCCCTTCAGCTTTCAGATCTCTCCCACGGTGTTTTACAATTGCCTCACTCCCCTCTCAAATGCAGTCATTAATCTCCCCCAAAATAGCTACCTCAAGCAGACAGCTAAATTTCCCACATGATTCTTCACTTTAGCTAGTTCAGAACACTAGCTCAGTGTTCAGAACTTTTTTTTTTCCCTAGACCACTTTTGTCACCTCTGGTCCTTGTCCCAAAGACAGGGATTTTGGATTTTTTCAGAACTACTTTAGCCAAATTTGCTCCCTGGTTTGGCCCATCAAATTGTTAGGGGCATTCTCCGTTTCTCCTTTCTACCTCTGCCTTCTAAAATGCCATGCTCTTAAATCACTAAAAACTTCAAACTGATCAGCTTGCAGAAAATGCCCTACCACCAGTTTCATATGCTTGATCCACACATAAACACATACGTTGTTTACACTCACATTCTTGACAGCTGTTGTTTTCCAGGCCCTTTGCCAAGGGTGGGCTGTGCAAGCCCTCCCACAACCCAATGCACATACTATATAGTTAGCCCTATAGGAAAAAAGTGCCAGCAGCCACCTCCTTCCTGTGGCCAGCCCTAGTCAGGTGCAAACATTTATGCACATTGTAATGGCTCTGAGTGCTTTGTGTGCCCCAAGTCCGTTCCGTCTGTCACACAGGTGCACTTGTCACACAGGTGCAAAACTGAATTTGCTTCTCCAGTTCCAAGAAGACTTAATTATGGGTGCTCAGCATGTCACACAGGCACGGAGTTTCCATTCTGTGTTTCCAAAGGAAGGAGTGTCCTGCAACAATTTTAGGAACCTGTCCCTGACTCTCAAATTCTAATAGCCCCTGCAAAAGTCAGTGATTAAAGTAGTCCACTGTCCTAATAGTCTGAGAAAACTGGGTCAAATACTGTATTCAGTACCCAGTACCCAATCTTGGCTGAAATTCAGAAGTTCAACCTCCAAACAACAGACAATTCTACTGAAGATCAAAACAGAAACAGCTACAGTTGCCAGTTGTCATTCCGATAAGCAGCAATTTCTGCATGCTTGGACTCTGGCTTGCTCCTTTTGGTCACAGCAATCATTATATTTTCTCTGATTACTCATGTCTGTTGATGTTGCTATAGCATCTGTTTGCTTATTGCATTTAAAAATCTAACTTAAAATATTAGCTTTGGCAGGCTCCAAACTTACTCATGCATTTTGTTGGCTAATCCTGCACAATCAGAGTAAAATGTATCTTGAAAGATATAGAGAATGATTTTTTTGAGAGAGAATATTGCATGCTTGGTCTTCTGCTAACAAACACATCATAGTAATTAACTTAAAATGTGTGTTCTCTCATCACAGCAGCACGTATGCACCAGAAGGAAGAATTTTTCAAATTTGCTCAGAGGCCTGGAGCATTTGTTTATTTATTTATTCATTCAATATCCTAAACTCCACGGGGTATCCAATACTGAAAAAAATTGTTTGGTTGGAGACAGAAGGAAGTATTTCTATGAAAGATAATTAGGTGTTATGATCTTCTCCTCCTCTTACCCTTCAGCTTATCTGTAAAACAGCACTGGTCATAGAGCTGGCAGGAGGGTGGCAATCTCATCTCTCAATAACTGAGAACAAAATTTCTTTTCGTAGAGGATAAAAAATATTTTCATTTTGTCTTGCATCAAATTCAAAATTGTATTTCAGAAACAGAATTGTGGTGAAATGCACACAGATTAAAGCACACACCTTCAGAAGCATCCCCAAGCATCCCTACAACCTGCTAGATATGGCAGGATTTTGGAATCCAGTTCAACTTGTTGTTCTATTTGCTCCCAGGAAAAGAGTTTGAACTTGTATCTTCAGTTGGCATCTGATGTACCTGATTATGAAGCATGAGATCTCTCTCAGATTTTATTTTGGTATGATATCGTTATCATAAATAGTAAGAACTACAGAATACACACTTTCTTTTGCAGTTTTCATTCAACTATTTGTCTCATGCAAAATTCTGAAAAATATTACTTCCATTTTTAAAGGTGACCTTAAAGGTGCAGGTGACATTGAAAGTATTTTGTCATTTGGATTCTTACATTTGCAATGCATTCATTCTATGTTTTTTATCCCTAACAAAATACACCAATCCAAAATTTTGCCTGTGTGGGAATATTTTGCCTCTTAATAGGTGTTTGCTGAGCTGTGCTTTTTAGTTCATCCTTGCAAGGCAATTATTCCATTTTTTTGGTCATCTTCATTGCCATCTCTGTATTCTTGTGTCATTCTTAGGATGCTAAGATCACAAATGCACACAGCACTCAATTTATTACGTCATGGCCAAATTTCTCTTTTTCTCATTCTATATGAGAAGTTTCATACTTCTCATACTATATATTCATACCCCTTCTCTCATCCTGAAGGTGTGTGGCATTCTGCTGGCCTTTTGGGTCGCAATTGCACAGGGAGATGACAGTGTCAGAGAACTGTCAGTGACAACTCCAGGACCCTGTGGCATAAACAAAAGCACCACATTCAGACAGTTTAGACCATCAGTGCATTTGGTGCATTACCTTAGGTTTAGCTAAACTGAAGCTCATCTGCTACTTTTTTTTTTTTTTTTTTAGACAGAATCAGTCTTTTCTGTAGAGGACTTTACTGAAGTTCTTCCTAAGAGAGTTGATTACCTACTAGATTTCAGTATTATCAGAGATTTTTGGATTTCTTTGTTGGTTTACTCTCCAACTCACTGATGATGTTATCAAATAAAATCACTTTCAGCACTTATCTGTAGGGGACCTCACTGCTGATTATTCTCCATCATAAAAGATGGGCATTAAGACCCAACCTTTTTTCTTATTCTTTAATAAATTTCTGTCAATGTCCAGTCCCATGGGAACTTTTTAAAATAATCTTTAAGAGAGAACTGTGTTAAACAATTTTATGCCTTTGGGAGGGTATTATATCTACCAGATACTTTTTTTTTTTTTGGTCTCTGTGCATCTCTGACCATTTTAGGGTTTATCTTTCTTATGCTTCTTTGCATTTTAGACGTCATGGCCATAAATGTTTTTCTGTCACATTTGGTGTAAAGCCATGCCTTCTTGGGTTTTATCCTTAAGCTCATTATATAGCTAGGGGACCTGACTCGTGATGAAGTGAAATAACTAGCCACAGCATCTGACTGAGCTAAGTTTCAAAAAAAAAAAAAAAAAAAAAATCCATATTCCTTAATGTTGGAAAAGGAATTTAGGTTTGGCAGAGGAAGATTGCTTCCTTTTTAATGTTGATGTTTTGAAAAAAGGAAATCAGTCTGCAAATTCTGAGCTTTGACACTCCCAATGATTCACTTACTATATCCGTGTTTTGAGGATCTGTTGGGTATCTTCTGGCTCCCTGCCAAGTGCTCCTAGCCCCGTGCAACAGCGTGGTTACAGCTTCCTTTTCCTGCACTTCTGAGGACTCTATAAACCTCCGAGTCTAGTCTTACTTCCCTGAACCTTGAGTCTTTTTTCCATGCTTTCCCTCATTATTCAGACTGTATTAGCAAAAAAGAAAACAAACAAATTAACAAAAAGGCAGAACCTGGAGGGTCAGGTACAAGGCAAAACCTATCAGAAATCTGAAACAATCAGCTGAATGAGTGAAAAGTTATTGCAGCCTAGTAAGAAAGCAGACCACCATTGCTGGAATGGACTCCCAAGCTTCCAGCTGCTAAATGGTTCCTGTGATCCTCTGGGCTTTATTTGGATCCTAGACTATTCTGTATCCCCTTAGTTCACTGTGCTGTATAACTTTTTTTTTTTTAAATAACCTCATGTCAACATGAGGCAGAATTTTTTTTTTTTCTTGGCAGAAAAAAAAAATCAATTTGTCTCTGTTTTCCCTTTACTGCTGAGATTTTATTTAAAGGTTTATGTGGCAGGTGGCTAACTTGCAGTGAGGAATAGCTGGTATTTGTATCCTTGAGCATCTTCCTTTCCAGTTACATTCATTAATTTGGGTGTATTCTATCAGTATCTGTGTCTGCTTCCACATCCTTGCACACTGAATATCAAGTTTCTTACTCAAAACTATCCTATTAGTTTCAAATCCTGCATGTTTGCACCATTAATGAATCTTGTTTCTTTCTGTTTTTCCACACCAAGGGACTTAGCTTCTGATATGCACGAAGCATATAAAATTGTGTTTGCTCATATCAAAGAATTAGCTGATTTCATAATAAATAATTTTACTTTACAGCTTTCCTCCTAAAGCTAGGCACTTTAGGAAAATTTTGCAGAAAGCAGAAAGCCTCTGTCTTCCCACTCTCGCACTACTTTTGTTCCAACTTTCGTGACATTTTCACAAAATCTTCCACTCTTAGGCTGTTTCCTTGTTCACTTGCAACTCCATAATTCTGTTGCAAGCTTTCATACATCATAAAAAAAACCCTTCTCATTGTGCAAATACCTGAGGCAATTAA
Source organism: Eudromia elegans (assembly GCA_003342815.1). Lineage (NCBI taxonomy): Eukaryota > Metazoa > Chordata > Aves > Tinamiformes > Tinamidae > Eudromia > Eudromia elegans. Next base: position 68,576 of record PTEX01000255.1, on the reverse strand, counting down.
CGGTAGATCAAAGTTGATTCATTCAAGTAATTTACACATTCATTCTTCTCCTGCACTAACGCTCATCAACACAGGTTCACTTGCTATATTGTGTCACTGGATGGAGTCTAAAGAGACACCAAACTCCGAAGCGCATGGAGTAAAGTCTGTTTTTCAGGGAAAAGCAACCAGTTTCAGTTATCACCAAATACTGCAAATCACCACAGGCATGGATGTGCAGTCATAGAAATGCATGGCTGTTTCATTTCTGGTTCTTTCCATATTGCCAAGAAACTGCCTTTTCCAGTCCTTATTTTATAGGTTGTATTGTTCTAAGCAAAAAAGAAAAAAAATATTTAACAGCAAATGACAAGTATTACCCTAAAGAAAGTATCCTCATGGACGCAAATCTGTTATTCTCACCATTGGGCACAGTGAGTGAGTCAAAATACATGATGAAAAAAGAATTCGTTGGCATATAATCTTGTAAAAAGAAAGAATTTTTTTTCCTAGATGGAAATATATTACAGCTTTCTTAGCACTGTTTTAACCATGAACAGAATAATTATGAGCAAAATATTCCCAAGCACTCAAGGCTAAAGGGATGTTTAACTTTTTGTAACTTCTAACTACTTGCTAAACTGTACTTGGAGTGGGTTATTTTGTGACCCTGAGCAATTTCACATATGTCCTAGGCTAGATTATATTTCCATATAATTGAAATAAAAAAAAAAATGTAGTGAATACCTTTAATTTACACGATTGCCATCCTCTGCCACTTAGGATTCATCATTTTATCTCTTGAAATCTGGCAGCTACATGCAAAAATTTCTTAAGCCTCTAAAAAAGGCCAGAGGAAAAAGAAGAAAGAAGATACCTATTCAAAGAAGTGCTTGTGTCATAAATATGATTTGAAAAGTTGAGGGGAAAAAAAATCTCATATATTAAAATAGCTCACAGGCAATCACTGGCATATGTGCAGCCTGCTAACTTCAGCCACGTTTACAGGATCCCACTTTCCTACGAATGACCTATTCCTGAACAATATATCAGCAAAGCTGGCAAAAACTAACACTCTTCAAGCCCAAAGGAACCTAACATATAGTTTGTGAAAGTTCATTTTGCTCAGTAGCCAATAGCACTTGCAAGTGATATAGTGTGAGCATTTTGTTGAAAGTATAACAAGACTGGTGGGCATAATCTCTGTGTGTGTGTGTGTGTGTGTGCGCGTGTGCGTGTG